>CANJKZ010000238.1:1955000-2385000 GCA_947471745.1 Closterium sp. Naga37s-1 | reverse complement strand
GATGAGAACTTGGGTGACTTGTGAAGAGATGGATGGAGGAGATAGGATAGCTTTGGTGTCTTGGAAGAGGAGGTGAGATGGTGATCATAAATCCTTAAGAGATGAGTTGGCAACTTTGGTGACTTGGGAAAGGAAGGGAGGAAGAAATAAATGTGAGGCATGTGGAGGTTGATGACTAGGAATTGGATGCATGTGCTTGAAGGCACATGGAGGGAGGAATATTGGAGGAGGTAGATGACTTGGATAATATTTGGTGAGTATGGAATGAAAGCACATGGAAAACCATAAGGAGTCATGTGCCTTATGGTGGGACTTGGAGGTGAATAGGAGAAGCTGTTATGAATTTGGTTGAGTTGGATTAGGAAGGGCTATGGTGGTTGAAGATAGTTAAGGAGGAGTTGGTGGGCTTGGCTTGGAAAAGATGAGTTGGAAAAGGAAAGTCTTGGTGGTTGGGTAATTTGAATGGGTTTGGAGGGGTTGGGTATCTTTGGGAAGGTAGGAAGGACGTTACGAGAGTGATTCGAGGGGAAGGGGTTGGAGTGCCAAAGTGGGTAGCACGTGATGCGCGTGCTATTCACAACACAAATGCCTTCGGTTCGGTTTCGTCCGTTTTCTCCGAGGGGTGGTCGCACACTTCTGTTGCCGCACTACAGTACTTGTGCGGACCCCTCTGCATGGCACCAACTGATGCTTCTACCGGAGATCCTGGAAGCCTCTTCTTCAAGGCGAATCATGAATCTGCAGCTGAGGGGATGTGTTACGGGTGCAATGAATCGAGGTAGCGAGGATTGAACTAAGGGCGCGTAACTTATTCCATTTTTATCATATATCCGGACGGAGCCCCCAAAACGTTCGAACCGAGCTCCCTCCGGACGGATGAGGATGTGGTTCGGACGATGAAGCGTACGTACCACAATTGTGACACTTTTTTTCAGTTTCGAATTTTGAAATTCGTGCGAAACAATAACGAGCATAAGGGCGTGTTACATTTTTCGAAGTCGCTGAAAATCCGGACGGCTGTCCGGACGCTTGCGAAGATCGCGACGTAACACGGTCGCGTTGCGACCAATGTGATGTCATAAGAAGGCAATACGAAGAATGCGATGTCCTTTAGACCCTAACAAAATCACTGCCGAGATTTAACGAGTTCCGTAACCACACAATCGTCCGTACGGTTGGCCGTCCGGACGAATAAAATGAAAAATGTAACACGCCCTAACCTACCTCGCCAGCACATCGCCCAATTCGCAAGCATGCATTTGCGGCTCGGTAATGCTTGAACTTTCCAACCACTTAGACATCTTGCTCGCGCTACTGCACAACACTCAAACAAATTTAAAGTTGGAGTGTGAAATTTGATTCTGAAAAAATGTGTCTCGCGCACCAATGACGTTGCAGGGGTTCCGGACGGTCCGAAGTGCTGTCTGGACGGTGTCTGTAGCGTAGAACGGACGATGAACTGACAGAAAATTGTCATTCCTTGTACGGACGATCGCGACGTCGCGAAGGGTCTTGCGAACCTTTTGACGAATCCTGAAGACTTTAGTAACCCTACAAAAGTCCGGACGGGGCCTCCGTCCGGACGATGAATAGCGAAAAAGTTACGCGCCCTAAGTATCAAACTAGTGCAAAATGTGGGGGAAGGCATGTGCGAACATTTATACGCGAAACATGCAAACGGTAACGCGGTGCGTGCGAGCTAGCTAGTGCTACGCTGGCAGTGAGGTTCGGGCTAGTCCCGAAGCGTAGGCCGACACGGCCGGGCCAGCAGTGCGAGGCTTGGTAAAATAGTGCGCGCGAAGTCGGATGCGAACAACGGTTGCTGCCATACGCGATGTTGCCGGATGCGCTAAGGAATGTCGAGAAAATTCCTTACACTACCCCCCCCCCCCCCCTCAAGAAGCCCCCTCTGCTACGCGAGTGCGTGTATATCGCGGAAACCTCGGCTTCTCAGGTACACTTGCAAGGCAGGGTGGGTTTCAATGTTGCCTAGGGGCACCCAGCTATCCTCAGTTGTCGTGCGATCCTTCCAGCGAATGAAGAACTCGATCCTCCTGATTTCCGTGGGATGTCGAATTCGATGGCTTAGAATCTTCTTTTGCTCGATGATCGGCTCCGATGCAGGGCGAGTCATGGATGGCGGGCGGTGACGAGACGGTTGGCTTGTGGTTGGGATGTATGGGCGAAGCAGGCTGACGTGGAATGATGGGCTGATGTAACAGCCGGTCGGTAATAGTAGATGGGCGGTTACTGGTGTAATCATGTGGCTGATTTGGAATGGGCCACAGTAGCGAGGTCGAAGTTTCGGTACGTTGGGCAGTCGCAGATTTTGCGTGTCAAGCAGTACGTAATCTCCTGACTGGTATGTGACTGGGCGGCGGTGGCGATCAGCGTTGCGCTTAGCGATGACATTTGCCTTTTTAATGGCTTCTGCGGCTCTGGTTCGGGCATCCTGCAGAATCTCGGCGAATTGCTGTGCACGTGGCGTGGGGTTGTCCGGACTCGGCGTCAAGGGCACTGTTGGATTTTGCCCATAGTTCAGGTAGAACGGGGACTGCTGCGTCCTCGCTGACGTGGCGTTGTTGTACGCGAACTCAATCAGCGGCAGCTGCTGCTCCCAAGTTGTCGGGTCGTCGCACGTGGCACGAATCAACTGCTCCATCGTGTGATTCGTCCGTTCCGTTTGACCGTCGGTCTCGGGGTGGTACGACGAGCTGAACTATAGCATGGTCCCGAACTGCTCCCAGAGGTTCTTCCAGAAATTGCTGGTGAACTTCGTGTCTCTGTCGCTGATAATCGCTGCTGGTATCCTGTGCAGGCATACAGGCGAGCGGTTTCTTCGGCTGAGATCGACTTCTTGCACGCAGAGAAGTGTGCCATTTTCGTCAGCCTGTCAACGACGACCTAACCGCGTTGTTACCCACAGGGTTCGAAGGTAACCTTGTGACGAAATCCATGGTAACCTGCTGCCAGGCGCACTCGGGCGGAGGAATCGGCACCAAACGTAAGTTGCAATGGCATGATGGCTGAATGGTTGCCTTTTTTTTCGCACTAACCATGACACCATCACTCATAAAACCACGAGCTGCTCGGTATACATTTTCATGGCTCAGGTCCCCTCTCTCTGCGCAAAAGGCTGCGCCTGGCACAAGGAGCAGCAGAGGGCCTGGCGTACCTGCATGGGTTGGACACACCCATCGTTCACCGCGACATCAAGTCGGCCAACATCCTCATGACTGGAGACATGCAAGCCAAGGTGGCTGACTTTGGACTGCTCAAGCGCCTCACTCACGGCGACGCTGATGCCACGCGAGTGGCCGGCACTCCGGGCTATGTGGATCCGGATTACAGCCGCATCATCACTGTCAAGAGTGACGTGTTCAGGTGCACATGTATGCTTCTTCCTTTGCACAACAGGATTGTGCTCCTTTTGCTTTTTGTTAATCTTCCAGGTTATGCCTTGTATTGCTATCTCTGCCTCTGTGCACATTTGTTCTTTAGCACGACACAATGAACGTGTGCACCTTTCATTTAATCCCCTGGCTATGTTGAGTTCTCGTACCTTTGTTTTCTATCTCTACATATGTCTATTTCTTTGTACATCTTTCCAATTGGATGATTGCTTGCAGCTTTGGAATTGTGATTCTGGAGCCGCTGAGTGGCAAGTCACCCGAAGTCAACGCAAAGACACTCATAAGAAAATGGGTATGCACATCAAGTACAAAACCCTTTTTTTTTGTTTTGATAAGGGCGTGTTCCTACGGCCCCTTATCAAGCTACCTCTTGTCAGACTTGTGCGGTTCAATGCGTTTTAGTGCGATCGAATGTTATTACGTGTGTTTTCAGTGCGGTGCGACGCGAATCCAACAGGAGGTTGGCCTGATAAGAGGCCATAGGAACACGCCCTAAGAGTTAACAAGTTGGATACAAGAGAATAGGTATGCTGATAAGGTGTAAAAATCGTCTTACTTCATTACTTTGTGGCCGCATGTTTATCGTGGAGTCCCTTTCATGCTGAATTTCACTGCCTTTCCTTCTAGCCATGCTGGCTTTCACTGCCTTCCTTTGTTGCCAGGCTTGCTTTCTGTGCCTTTCCTTGTTGTTATCCTGCCTTCCACCCCCCTTGCTGCTTCGCTTGCTCCTTTGCATTGCCCCGCCATTCATTATCCAATCGTGTGCAATACCCTCCAGGCTATGAAGCTGGTGGAGGCGTATGAGGTGGAGGAGCTGAGGGACAGCAAGATGCCGGCGGCAAGTGAGGAGGCCATAGTGGACTTTGCAGACCTGGCTCTGGACCACATCGAGTCCCCCGGCACACGACGACCCACCATGAAGGATGTGGCATACCGCCACTGTGCCCTCATTGACAAGCACTGTCCCGAAAAGGAAGATGAGTGAGAGAGTGTTTTGAAGGAAGAGAGTGCAAGCAACGAGGGTTTGTCTTCAAGGGATCTTTCTGCTGTGTCGCATGGAGATGGTGGGAGGGTGAAAGGTCAGATGGCTTACGATCGGGTGTGAGCTCATTCATGGGAATTGGCTCGATACGTGTTGGCCTCAAGATTTGGCTGCAATCGAAGCCAACCAAACGGCGTTGAGTTTGCTCATAACGACAGCATGTGGGCATTACCGTACATAGTGTCATAATCAACAAGAGTGATTGAACTAGCAAAGAGTTGGGTACAAGTAGGAAACCCTAAACTTACTGTACCCCATAGTAACTACCCCACTACAGCCTAAACAAACTGTAGCAGATATAACATTTGACACACCCCCATAGGCAAAGTGGGGGAGAGCAAGGGGTCACAAGACCAGTCAAGAGAGGCAAAGCAAGCTCAGGGTGGATCACAACGTCACCACACACTCTGAGCACAAGCAAAGAGCCAGTTCACATGCAGAGGCATATATGCAACACAAACAGCACAGTGATCCCTACCTAGCAAAGCAAGCATGCAGGTATATATATATAGATCACAGTACAAACAAAGCCTACAGCAGGTGAGGAAAAGTGGGCACAAGCCCTAGCATAGTGCAGAAACGCTGATGATCACCAGACGGAAGTGCCTTGGTGAATATATCAGCAGTGTTGGCCCGAGTGGCCACGTAACGCAGACGAAGCTGACCACGCTGCTGCAAATCTCGAGCTAGGAAGTAACGCTGAGCGATGTGCTTCGTTCTGTGCTCCAGTCTGTGCTCCTCACACAAGGCAATGGTAGCCTTGTTGTCGACGTACAGCACTGGAGGGGAACGAGGCCGCTCTCCCAAGTCGGTCAGCAGGTAGGTGAGCCAGCGTAACTCCTGTGCAGCCATGGCTGTGGCGTAGATCTCAGCCTCACAACTGGAGCTGAGAACTGAAGACGAGCGAGTAGAACGCCAAGAAACTGAACCAGAGCCAAGGCTGAAGGTGTAACCCTGTGACGACCATTGAGTAGCCTGGTCGTCAACCCAAGAAGCGTCTGAGTGCCCAGTGAGGACAACTGGGCTCTTCCCTCCAAGCACTAGCCCCATGCCTGATGTGCTGCACAAGTAGCGCAGTACCCTCTTAGCGGCGGCCATGTGCTCAGGTCGGTGCCGACCAGGAGCCACGTAGCGAGCTAGCAGACCAAGAGGGTACGCGAGGTCAGGACGAGTGCAAGTCATCAGGTACATGAGGCAGCCAACTAGCTCTGGGTAAGGACCACTCGGCTCTACGGACTCGTCCGAAGGTGGAGCTGAGAGCGAGTGACATGTAGCCAGAGGAGTGGCCTGTGCCGAGGACCAGGTGAAGCCGAAGCGCTGAAGGACCTGCTGCACCATGTGTGACTGAGTCAGTGTGATGGTGCGGCGTGCTCTGTCCCGGGTGATCTGCAAGCCAAGGTAGCTGCGCAGTTCACCCAGGTCTGTGCACGTGTGTCTCTTCTGCAGCTCCGACTTCACGTGGGCGAGAGCCTCAGTGTCAGCAGTGGCAAAGACCAAGTCGTCGACGTACACGAGGATGTAGAACGGCGGCAGCGAGGTGTCGGTGCACAGAAACAGCGACGGGTCAGCAGTAGAAGGCGCGAACCCAAGAGCCGCAAGTGTAGTCCTCAGTGTGTCGTGCCACTCACGTGGCGCCTGGCGGAGACCGTAGACCGGCCGCCGGAGGCTCCACTGGGTACCAGGAGGAAACGACCCAGTGAAGCCAGGAGGGCGGCGCAGCCAGATCTCCTCGTGCAGGCTGCCCTGCAAGAAAGCTGTGCTGAAGTCAAGAGAGTGAAGCTCGTAGTCACGCTGAGCGGCAACGTGCAGCAGCACCCGAAGAGTGGTCATCTTCGGGGTGGGGGAGAAGGTCTGGAAGAAGTCTACTCCCTCTCGCTGACTGAAGCCTCGAGCAACGTACCGAGCCTTGAAGACAGGCGGAGAACCTGGCGGCCGCTTCACCCTGAAAATCCACATGCCACTGACGATGTTCACCCCAGGAGGGGGAACCTCGTCGACGTAAGTGCCAGTGGACTTCCAGGATGCCATCTCTGCATCCATGGCTGTCTGCCACTGAGAGGAGTACTCACCCGCGATCGCCTCAGCGTAAGAGCGCGGGGTCGGGATGTCTGGAGCATCCGGGTCTCCCTCAGGTGCAATCAGCATGGACACGAGATGAGGTACAGCAGCGGCAAAGCACTCAAACTCCTCCTGCCTGTCCTCAAGGACGTCCGTGCCAAGAGCACACTCACCCCCGACAGACGGAGGACAGACAGACTCAGACTCAGACTCAGCAACAAGACTGGCAGCGTAGTCTAGACGACAGTGAGCAGCAAAGTCGACAAGCTCAGCAACTAAGGCAGACGCAGCAGCTGACTCAAAGGAAGGGTCAGTGACAGCAGTGGCCAGGAGACGCGTGACAGTAGGACTAGCAGCACGAAGAGTGTCAGACTCCGGGTCAGCAAGGGCAGGAAGGGAGGACGCAGGAGGAGAAGGAAGAGGGACACGCTGCGGAGCAGTGGAAGGACGCAGAGTCATATAGTGTGTGCCAGGGACAGGCGGAGGACGCTCACGCGGGGCACGACGACCAGTGCGAGCAGCACGAACAGGCGACGCTCGACGAGACACAGGCGAGACAGGACGAGACGCAGGCTCACGACGCTCTGTAAGACCTCCTGTCGGACCGGTAGCTGTGACAGCGACTGGACAGGCGGAGGACACTCTAAGGAGGGAGCAGGACAAGGAGGAGGCGGCTGACCAAGAACCTGCTGAAGGAGGGGAACGAAGTACGGCCGTGGTCGTGAAGTGCCCCCAAAACCAGCAGAGACAGCACCAGAACCTCCAGCAGCAGCTCCAACTCCTTCAGCACCACCAGCAGCTCCAGTACCTCCAGCAGCACCAGCAGCACCTCCAGCAGGACCAGCACTAGCAGCACCTCCAGCAGCTCCAGTACCTCCAGCAGCACCAGCACCAGCCGCACCACCAGCCCCAGTACCAGTAGCACCACCAGCAGCTCCAGTACCTCCAGCAGCACCAGCAGCACCTCCAGCAGGACCAGCACTAGCAGCACCTCCAGCAGCTCCAGTACCTCCAGCAGCACCAGCACCAGCCGAACCACCAGCCCCAGTACCAGTAGCACCACCAGCAGCTCCATCAGCTCCAGTACCTCCAGCAGCACCAGCAGCACCTCCAGCAGGACCAGCTCCAGCAGCTCCAGTAGCACCCCCAGTCCCAGCAGCTCCAGTACCGCCAGTACGAGCACCTCCAGTGCCCACAGTACCACGGCGGCGGCGACAGTACCGAGAGTACCACTCACGCAGCTGTTGGGGAGAGAGAGCGCCCCCAGGCGCAGCACCCCCAGGCTCAGGACCTCCAGGCGCAGTACTCCAAGTGTTCGCACCTCCAGGCTCAGCACCCCCAGGCTCAGCACCCCCAGTCTCTGCACCCCCAGGCTCAGCACCCCCAGTCTCAGCACCCCCAGACCCAGCACCACCAGGCTCAGCACGCTCAGTACCTCGTGCAGGACCAGAGTCGACAGCTACCTCGACAGGCTCGACCGGGTCTACCTGGGAAACACCTGAGGGAGCAGGACCCTGGGGAGGCAGGGGGTCTACCAAAGCAGCACCTGGCGTGAGGAAGAGCGGCGGGGGGGGGAGCGGGGCAGTGCGGTAGGGGAAGAGACGGTAGAAGGGGACCGACTCGTCGAACGTGACGTCCTGAGAGGCAAAGACATGGTGCGAGGTGGGGTGGTAAAACTGCCAGCCAGGCGCGTCAGGGACAAAGCCCTGGACGACACAAGGAACGGCACGGGAGGAGAGCTTGTCCGCGGACGTATCGCGGACAAAGGCACGAGATCCCCAGACCCGGAAACGCGACGCATCGCCAACCTCTCCCGTCCAACGCAGTGTCGGCGAGGTCTCCAGAACGGAGACATGGGGCCAGAGGTTGAGCTGATGCGCGGCGTACCGGACCGCAAACGGCCACAGAAAATGGGAGGCAGCCGCATGGACCAAGGAGGTACGAGCGACCTCCATGACCAAGCCAATGCGGCGCTCAGCAACCCCATTCTGCTGAGGAGAGGCCGGAAGCGTGAACGTCTGCTCAATGCCCTCCCCCTGACAGAAGGCCTCCAAGAGGCCGGAGGAGAACTCACCACCTCTGTCAGAGTGCAGGCGCAGGACGGGAAGGTCCGTGTGAAAGCGCCTCTCCAGCTGGAGACGGGTAGCGCGGATCCAAGGGATCAAGACAGCAGGGACCTCTCCCTTGGTGCGCAAGGGGAAGACCGTGGTGTAACGCGTGTAGTCGTCAACTACCAGCAGGAAGTAGCGCTCTCCGCCCTGTCCACGGACGCGAGCTGGGCCCCACACGTCCATGTGAAGGGTCTGCAGAGGAGCCTCCGTCGGGGGGAACTCAGAGGAGTGCGGGGTGGCACGCTGCCGTCCCTCGACACAGGGAAGGCAGGGAGGGGCAGGGGACGGTGGCAGGGGAGGCAGTGACCTGGGGAGACCAGAGACAAGGAAGCGAGAGTGCATGCCACGAAGGCGCTGCATCGAAGGGTGACCAAGGCGGTGGTGCCAGAGGACCGTCCGGTGCGACAGGGTGCGACACGAGCAGGGGGCGGACAACTGACCTGACGCAGACGCAGACGCCGCTACCTGAGGGAACTCAGTGGTCAGTGTGTACAAGTCCGACCCCGGCTGCCGAGTGAAGGTATCCAGGTGACGACCCGTCTGGGCACACGTGCAGAGTGTCACACGCTCGTAGGCAGGGGTGAACTGGTGAACACCCGCGTCCTGGAGCGCGGAACCCGCCACCAAGTTCGTAGAGAACGAGGGGAGGTAAAGGCCCGACAGTGTGCCGGACGGGACAGCAGGACAAGGGAGGGCAGTGGTGGAGGTCGCAAGGACCGGACCCCCGGAGGGGTCAGCCAGGGAGACAGCAACCGGTCTAGGGAGCTGCTCTAGGGTAGTGCGGTCGCGAAAGAAACAGCGGGAAGCCCCTGAGTCCAGTGTGAAGGTGTGCAGTGCCGCAGTAGACTCAGTACCTGAAGGCGCAGACTCACAAGCACCTGAGGCAGCAAACACACCTGCACCTAGAGCAGCAGCCTCACCAGGACCTGGGGCAGCAGACGCACTAGCACCTAGAGCGGCAGCAGACTGGATACCGGGGTCAGGCGGCACACACAGGTGACAGGCTCCCTCGGCACTAGTAGACAATGCATACATGGCAGTGAGAATAGCATCATAGTCAAAAGCAAAGATATCTACCCTCTGCCTAAGCAGCTCCACCCAGTCGGGGAGCTCAGCGTCATCGCCAAACTCTGTACGCCAAGCGTCGCTCAGACGGGCGAAGCAGCGAGACTCTGTGTGACCAGGCGTCCCGCAAGGCTGACCAGTCCGGACACCCGTGCTAATAACGTACGGGCAGCGAGCAGTACTCAGCGACCCTCTACTCTGAGTGTACCACTCACGAAGCTGCTGGGGCGAACGAGTCTCGCACGGACGACGCTGCTGCTGCACCGGGCCACTACAAGAAACTCCCGAACTACCCACCCCAGGACGACTCCCACTACTGCCACCCCGACAACCCCAACCGGCATACCACTCACGAAGCTGCTGGGGCGTGAGGGACACACACGGACGGCCCTGGAGCTGCATCTGGCCACGCCAGAAGTAGCAGTAGAAGCAACAGCAGTAGCAGCACGGTCAGGGCAGTGCTCACCAGTGGTGGGAAGGGCAGGCGCACGACGGAGGCGACCGCGGGGCTGGTACAGCGGCAGGAAGCTCCGCGGCAGTTGCTGCAGGGCGAGACCGGGCCGCGACGGCAGCTGGTGCAGGGCAGGGACAGGACCGCGACGGTCGCTGTTGCAGGGGCGGCTGCTCCAGGGGCCAGGGGCGGCTGCTGCAGTGGCGGCTGCTCCAGGGGCGGCTGCTCCAGGGGCGGCTGCTGCAGGGGCGGCTGCTCCAGGGGCCAGGGGCGGCTCCTGCAGTAGCGGCTGCTCCAGGGGCGGCTGCTCCAGGGGCGGCTGCTGCAGGGGCGGCTGCTGCAGGGGCGGCTACTCCAGATGCCAGGGGCGGCTGCTTGCAGGGGCTGCTGCTCCAGGGGCGGCCGCTCCAGGGGCCAGGCGCGGGGTAGGTCAGGGGCGACGCGGCGGGCAGGGACGACGCGGCGGGCAGGGCGACGCGGTGGGCAGGGGCGACGCGGCGGGCAGGGGCGACGCCGCGGGCAGGGGCGACGCGGCGGGCCCTGCAGGGGCGTCGCGACGAGCAGGGGGCGACGCCCGGGTCCCGCTGGGGCGGCGCGACGCGCAGGAGCCGCGCCTTGCGGGTCCCGTAGGGGCGACGCGAAGAGGCAGGGGCGACGTGCGGGTCCCGGCGAGGTGTCGCGACGAGGCAGGGGGCGACGCGCGGGTCCCGCAAAGGCGTCGCGAAGAGGCAGGGGGCGACGCGCGCGGGTCCCGGCGGGCTGCAGTCGCCGGCGTGCAGCAGCCGCGGGCGGCGTATGGGCTGCCTACGGGCGGCAGCGGCCTACGGGCAGCGCACGAGCGGCCTACGGGCTGCAGCAGCCTACTGGCGGCCTACGGGCGGCAGCAGCCTACGGGCGGCCTACGGGCGGCGTACGGGCTGCCTACGGGCGGCAGCAGCCTACGGGCGGCGTACTTGCTGCCTACGGGCGGCAGCGGCGTACGGGCGGCCTACGGGCGGCTTAAGGGCGGCCTACGGGCGACGGCGGGCGACGGGTAGCCTACGGGCGGCGGCCTACGTGTAGGCAGGTCGCGGGCAGCTCGAGGGGCCGCGCGAGGCCGGTACGAACTGCGTGGGCGGCTAGCGGGCTGCGCGCGCACGGGCAGAGGACGGCGGGGCGCGCGAGGGCGCACTAGCAGAAAGAAGGCGCACGAGGGCGCACAAGCAGAGAACGGCGCACGAGGGCGCACGAAAGGTAGGGCGCACGAGGGCGCGACTAGCGGAATAGTGGGCCCGTAGTAGTAAGCGGTCCTAGGTGGCTAACCTAGGCTCGTGATACCATGTCATAATCAACAAGAGTGATTGAACTAGCAAAGAGTTGGGTACAAGTAGGAAACCCTAAACTTACTGTACCCCATAGTAACTACCCCACTACAGCCTAAACAAACTGTAGCAGATATAACATTTGACACATAGCACGAAATTTGACGTGCAGCATGATTAGCCGTACTGCCAGAGACTAGGGCTTTATGCCAGGGAGATACGGTATAAGAGCACTTGGCATCCAAGTCCCGACACGAACAAACTCAGCTGAGAAATGCAAACGCATGATAGATGCTGAAAGATTCTGGCAAGCACCATGCATTAGATGAGAGAGCAAGCAATATCTGTGTTCACTGACTGATGCAGTACTGAAGTGCTGCAAATGAGAATGGCATGACAGCCAGCCAAGATGGGTGCTGGACCGGCTGACTTCCACCGCCCCCTCACTCTCCCCCCCACAATGGCACGCGCGGCAGTGAGCGAGAGGGGAGGAGGGGCGGCTGCTGGCTCGGCAGAATCTCTCTCGCCACCCCCTCACACTCCCCCCCTCCCCCCACAGCGATAGGTGCTGGAGGGAGAGAGAGGAGAGAGGAGGGCGGCGGCTGGTTCCTTCTGGTGTACTCCCGCCACCACCTCATCTCCAACCCCCCTCCCACGTCGGAAGTCGCGGAAGGGAGGGCGGCGACACACGCTGCTGCTGCTGCTCCCGCTCTGGCGTGGGGTGGGCGCTGCTGCTGGTCGCGCTGGCGTGCGCTGGCGGGCTGCGCAATGGCGCACGCGCTGGCGCTGGCGCTCGCGCTGGTGTACTGCGCTGGCGTAATGGCGGCCGCTGGAGCGACGCGCTGACGCACGGGCGGGCCGCTGGCAAACGCGCGGGCGAGCTCGAAAGCGGGCTGGTGGGCGCTTCGGATCAGCAGCAGAGGCGCACCGAACGGGGCCGTAATTAGCGCGACCAGCGGGGCGTGACGCGGCCGTACTGAGGCCGCAGCTAGCGCCATCGCGCAGCTCGCCGTCATGGGCAGCAGCGTGACGGGCAGCACGACGTAGGGCGCGACGCAGGGCTGCATGAGTGAAATAAGATAGGCCTAGGCGAACCAGGCTCTGATACTATATTAGAAGACTAAGAACCTAGGAACTAGGTTTAGGCTTAGGAGCAAGGATCATGGCGAGAGAAACGAGAGTAGCAGGAACGAGAGAGATGCCAAAAGAGGTTGTTCATTATAGAGCAAACAGTACAAATAGGCAAGCAAAAGCAAGAATGGTGCACCACCAACTAGAAACGCTATAACTACAGTAACCAATCCTACAGACTGTTACATATAGAAAATATAAACTTATATTTTCCGACAGAATCAACAAGCCAAGATATTTATTGAGACAAGTCGTTGGCCTGGCACTTCCTGTTAGAATAGTAGATTAAGTGAACACTAGGGTTTGGGGTAGGAGGAGACTTGAGAGAGACAAATGTCGAGAGAGTTTAGCCAAAGAGGAAGAATTCACTATTGAGCGAGGTACAAGTAGTAAACAAAGCATGCAAAGAAGGTGCACCACCAACAGTTTATAATAACTACACTAACTACAGCTACAGGCAGTTACAGATATATTCTAACACTCCCCCATAACTGCCTGCAGCAGGAGTTTGTGCAGCAACACATCCTGCATGGGTACACCACGAACAGAGAAAACAGCATCAGCAGGCAAGACCAGTGGCAACCGGTGCAGTGGTGGCAGATTCAGCTACACCAACCCCTCAGCCAAGGTAGAAGCAACAGACAAAGGTGCATGTGGCGGCAGGTCGCCTGGAAAGCGTGTGCGTGCGGCGGCACCGTGCGGCGGCACAGCAGGGCTCAACGGCAGCACCTGCCGCTCAACAGCAGAAGACAGCAGAAGAAACAGCAGGTGGAGGCAGGGGCGGCAGCAGGAGGTGCCACGGTAGCAGCGGGCGGCAGCTGCAGATGCCTAGCTGACTTCCGCTACCGTCTCACCCTCCCCCCCACGGCAGCACACGCGGCAGTGAGAGAGAGAGGAGGAGGGGCGGCTGCTGGCTTGGCAGAATCTCTCTCTCCACTCCCTCACAATCTCCCCCATTCCCCTCACCCTCCCCCCGCAACCTCTTCCCCCCCTCACGGCGGGCCCCGCTGAAGGGAGGGGAAGGACGGGCTGCAGGCAAACACCCGCCACCCCCACATCCCCCCCCCCCCCCCACGGCGGAAGCTGCGGAAGGGAAGAGTGGGGCGCCGTTAGCTGCTGCTGGCGCTGGCGTCGTCGCTGGCGCTCGCGCAGGTGCTGGCGACGGGCGCTGGTGCTGGCGCACACGACCGTGCGCGGGTGCACACGGTCGTACGAAGCTGCGCGCAGCAATGCGCGGCCGTACGCAGCTGCGCGCGGCTGCTGCTGTGTTCGTGACAGAACGGGGCAGGGCAGGCGATGCGCGCGACGAGCAGGGCGCAACGGGCGCGACGGGGAGACGAAACGAGACCGCATCTGACGCCGTCGCGCAGCTAGCTTTGAGACCGTTTTGACGGTCGCGACCGTTGCAACCGTCGTAACTACGGCCGCGACGGGGGGCGTGACGAGCGCCATGAGCGGGGGGATACGTGGTGGGCCCATGGGGGAAAAAAAATAGGTCTTAGGACGACCTAGCTCTTAATACCATGTTAGAATAGTAGATTAAGTGAACACTAGGGTTTGGGGTAGGAGGAGACTTGAGAGAGACATGTGTCGAGAGAGTTTAGCCAAAGAGGAAGAATTCACTATTGAGCGAGGTACAAGTAGTAAACAAAGCATGCAAAGAAGGTGCACCACCAACAGTTTATAATAACTACACTAACTACAGCTACAGGCAGTTACAGATATATTCCAACACTTGCATTTACAACAATGCGCATATTTGTTGTCTTCCAGTCATATTAGTGGATGGGCGGTAACACTCTGGCTTTCTGCGCGTGACAGAAGTTAGTAGCCGCACCCGAGATACGAGTCAGGACGGGAATGGCGGCAGCGACTTGCCAAACTGCGCAGCAGGCGGTTGCTTCACAAGCAGCCCAGGATGGTTGCGGAGCAACGGTTTGTCATCACTGTCGTCATCACCGTTGTGGTTGTCTCTGCTGTGGTCATCCCTATCAGTTGTCACCACATGCCATCTTGTGACCATGGACAGTTGTCCAGCACCAGAATCTCCGCGTCTTGCCCTCTGCAGACACACACAACAGAAGCAGCAGCAGCAGTGCAGCGGACAGGCGAAAAGAGTGAGCAGCAAACAAGGGATGAGACCACGGCAGCAGCACAGCACACAGCTCCTGCCACACAGGCTTGAGCAACTTGCAAATCGACACAATCACAACCACCCCTCCCCCCCCACAACCCCCGCACGTGACTCACAGAGCATGGGTGCGAATGAGTAGGTCCGCCTCTCTGCGCCGGGGCACCCCCTCCTGTTGTTCCATGCGCCTGCTCGGTTGTGTCTTGCCTCGCCGCAACACCCGCCCGCTGCCTGCTTCCCCTCTGCCGCTCCCCTCGCTTCTCCTGCCGCCCCCCCTCATTGCTGGTACCACTGCCTGCTGCCGTGCCCTCATCCCCCTCTCCTGCCTTGTATCAGTCCGTGAGCGTCGCATGGGAGGTGGAGCGGAAACCAATCCCACATCTTGTTTCACACACACACCCATCTGCTCCATCTGCTCCTGCTGCTTCCTTGCCCGTCTCTCCTGCCTCGTGTCAGTCCGTGACCGTCGCATGGGTGGTGCCGCTGCTTCCACCATTTCCACATCTTGTTTCACACACACACCCATCTGCTCCCTCTGCTCACTCGCCCGCCTCTCCTGCCGCGTGTCTGTCCGGGACCGTCGCATGGGAGGAGGTACAGGTGCTGGTGATGTGACTGCATGCTCTCTCCCTCCCTGAATCACCCTCATCCGCTCCCTCCCTCTTGCATCCGGCATCGCTTCTGGACTCAACCCCATTCCCATGCTCAAGCTCCTTCCCATGCCTCCTCCACCCCCCACACTAGGCCCAATGCTCACCACCCCTCTTTCCAACTCCAAACACATCTCCACCCCATCCAATCCCATCCCCACCCCACCAGCACCCATTCCAACCGCTTTCTCACAAAGCTCCTCCAGCCTCCTCGACTCCCCCCTTCCAGGCATCTTCACCATCCAAGCCCCCCCCTCCTCCCACTCGCCCTCCCTCACTCGCACCTCCCTCACTCCCCTCTCACCAGCCACTGCCAACATCTCTACCTCCTCCTCCTCCTCCCTCCTCCTCCTCTCCCTCTCCAGCTGCTGCTCCAGCTCCCTTAGACTCGCCTCCTCCTTCTGAGCTGCCACGTCAGCGTGGTGCCGGTAGCTGCTGAAGGGCGGGTGGTATACCACCGCGCTCGCTTTGAGGCCCACTGCACCCTTCCTTCCTCCTACCCCTGCCGCTTTTGCTGCTCCTTCCAAACCTGCTCTACCAGCAGTGCCATCGGCAGTAGCAGTGGCAGCAGCACCAGCGACAGCAGAAGCGGCACTAGCACTACCAGTGACGCCACCGCCGTTGGCAGCAACTGCAGCAGCGGCGGCAGCAGCGGCGGCAGCAGCTGGGCAGCGGGTGCTGAATCGCTTCCCACCAGCCAGCAAGATGGGCTGCGGGTGCAGGAGCGCGGGGGCAGCGGAGTTGGCACGACTCAGAGGCCTAGGCTTGGCCGCGGCTGAAGCTGAGAAAGAGAGCGAGAGCAAGGGGCGAGGGACGAGGGACGGGGGTGAAGGGAGAGGGACGAGGGACGCTGGTGGAGGCGACAAAGGGAGCGGGGGAGAGGGGCGAGAGGTGGTGGAGGAGGGCGAGGCGCGGCTGTGGGTGCTGCTGCTGCTGCTGCCAGCCGTGACCACGCTAGTCTTTATGTTGCCTCCATGGTGGTAGGTCACGCTATGGGCTATGTGCTTGGGCTGGGCAGCACAGCCGTTCTGCCTGCCCAACTCATTGCCGACGCCACTGCTGGTGCCTCCTCCTCCCCCGCTGCTGCCAGTGCTGCTGCTCTTGTGGAATACCACCGCTGGTCGTCCGCACTCCTCCCGCGCTCCCGTGCCATCCTTGCCTGCTCTTGCAGTCAACTCAGCCTGCCTCTCACTCTGCCGTTGACTCGCCTCAGCCGCAGCAAGCGAAGCCGCGGCGGACTGCTGCCTTCTCAGCCCGGGGGACGGCGGTAGCCGCGGGGAGGGCGGGAGGCGCGGGGACGGCGGAAGGCGCGGCGAGGGCGGGAGGCGGGATGATGACGATGCTGACGTGCTCGAGAGGAGAGCCGGCGGTGATATCAAGTGCGAGGTGCGGCTTTCCGTGCGTGCCACGTCGTCAGGGCTCTGAGGAGTGGGTGGGGGTCCCACCGGTCGCGACCGGCTCCCCTTACTCACCCCACTGCCCACTCCGCTGCATGTGCTCTTCCGCCTGCCTCCCTGCCCGCTGCTGGCGCTCTTATCAGCGCTCCTATCGTCGCTCCTATCGGCGCTCTTATCAGCCCCACCGAATCGCCACCATGCCGACACGTGTGGGCTCTTCCCCGCCACTGCTGACGTCACCACCGCGTCATCCCCCTGGCATTCCCTGTCGCCTCCCTCCGTCTCATGGCTATCAGGCCCAGCTTCTGTGGCGGCCGCGGGTGCTGCTGTGGCAGGGCGGTAGGCGCTAGAAGGCGCAGCTGCTGCTGTGGGGGCAGCGGTTGCGGGCACGGGGAGGTACTCGGAGGCAGTCGCACCTGCACTGCCACTTGCTGCTCCGGCGTCTGCGTGTGCTGCAGGTGCAGAGGGTACGGGGAGGTACTCGTTGGGATCAAATGCGCGTACGCGGTTGCTCCCCCGCACGCCCTCGCAGCGCAGCAGCACAGGTCGCTCACTTTCCCTGCTGCTGCTGTCGCTATCCCTGCCGTCGCTATCCCTGTCGTCGCCTCTCCTGTCCGCCTGCGCGCCGAAAGCCTGCACTGCAGCGCGCGCGACGGCGGCCCTGCTGGCTTGGCGGATGGCATGGGGCGGCGCAGTGGAAGGGACTGCTGCACCTGCGGGGGGGGATGGGGTTGCATAGGAGCATCCGCGCTCCCTCCCCCGTTCTCCCTTTCCGCCGCGCTCGCCACTGTCTGACTCAGAAGCCGATGCACCCGCGAGCACGACCCGTCCCTCGTCCACCAGCAACACACCCTCCTCCGCCTCTTCATACCAATCCCCGTCCCTCCTCACCACTCCCAACTCCTCCCCATCCACTCCCAAGTCTGTTACTAGTCCTTCGTCTCGCCCCTGCCGCGCTCTTCGCCCCTCACTGCCGCTGCTCCCCCCAACGCCCCACGCGTCTTCGCCGCGGCCGCTCGTGGCGGCGGACAGCGCGGCACTGCTTTCATCCTCGCTATGGTGCTCTTCGATATCCGCGTCCAGGTCCCACCGGTCAATTGCCGCCTCCCCTTCGCTGCTTGTATCGTGCCAGCTGTTGTCTCCCTCGTCACAGCCCCCGTACGCGTTACAAGCGCGCCCGCTAGCTCTTAACGAGTCGTCATCATCATCGTCGCGCAACCCCCAGCTACCGTCGCCGCCGCCGCTGCCGTTCTCCCGTTCGTGCTGCTCCCCTCCCAAGCCGCCAACTCCCCTTCCCTCTCTCGTAAGTTGCCGTTCCTTCTGACTCGAAACATGGATCGCGCGTCTTTCCTTCTCAGTAGCCTCAAGGCTCGCCCGCCTTTCCTTCTCCGCCAGATATTTCTCCATCTCCCTCCTCCACTCGTCCACGTCAGCAATGTCGCTATGCGTGTCGCTTCGATCCAGCGACTGCTGCTGCCAGCCCTGCGCCTTTCCTCTTGCACCCTCCGCCGATCCTTCCGCCGACCCTTCCGCCAATCCTTCCGAGCCATCCGCCCCCCACAACCCACCACTGCCGCTCTCTGCTGCGCCTGCTGTTCTCGCGCGCGGCAACCCACGGCATCCCTGATCCCCGCTGCCTTCCCCCGCGGGCGCGCGCACCAGCTCGTACACGAACACGCTCCGCCTGCCCTTCCCCCGCCGCTGCTTCTTGCGGAACACGCCGCCTCTGGCCCGCCCCGAATCCGCGGGCGGCCTTCCCGCTTTCACTATTAACACGTCCCGCGCGCTCCGCTCGCCGCCACCGCCTTCGCTGCGCGCCGATGGGTACAGCGTCGTCCGCGTCGGCGCCGCATTATCGCCCGCGTCGTCGCCTGGCGCGGCGCGACACGTGTCAATCGCCGCCGTGTGTCCAGTCGCTGTCACCACCGTCACATCATTAGAATGCTTGCCGGTCTGGCTTGCGCCTGCCGCGCCTTCCCCTCGTTCCGCCGCTTCCGCCAAGCCTTCCGCACCTTCTGCTTCCGCTTCGTCCGCTCCGCCAGCTCCTGCTACTCCCGCCGCGGCGTCCCAAAACCAGCGCGCAATCCCCATGGGCGCGGTGCGCGGCCTCGATTTTGCACGGCTGCGCGACGGGAGCGGTTGATCCGCGCGGGTGCGGTGAGGCGGCGGCACGTGGTTACCCTGTAATTCGGAATTCGCTAACGCGACATCGTCTGAGTTAAAAACCACAGTTTAACGGCTCCCCAGCGGGGTCTGGGATAACCAGGGACGGACGCGCGCGCAGCGGCGTGCGACTTTTTGCGAAACTGGCGACGGCGACAGTCGCGGCGACTTCTGTCATCTTAGCAGCTATCGGATTCGCCCGCACCGCCTCTGCTCGCGCCGACGCTGCTCGCTCCGACTCCGTGCCCACGGCTTCTTGGTTCTCGTCCGCGCTGTCCCCGCACCCGGCGCCATTAATTATGCGCTTTGATTTGTTGCGGTTCGTGCTTCCCGCGTGAGCAGCGCGGCTCTCGGTCCCGCTACTAGAGAAATACCGCCGAGCGACGTCGTTGCTAGTTGGCGATGGCACTATAACGGGGGGAACGGAGACGGGGGGCGGAGCAAGTTCGTGATGCGGGTGCTTGTCGTTCCGCCTCGCCTGAGCACATTCCGACGCCCAGATGGACGAGTCGTGCGACCCGTAGCCGCGCCGACCGTCGCACGAGGCGTCGTTGGCTCGTCGCTCGACGTGTCGCACGGGGCGTCGCAGGTATTCGTTACGGGAACCGCCGTCGCTGGTGGGCGAGCAGCAGACGGGGAATGGTTCGACGCACGCGGCTGCGGGGCTTGTGAGCGGCCGCGAGAAGATCGGCAGGGACGAGAGGGAGGGGATTTTTGGTACGGTCCGCGTAGTTGGCGTTGCTTGCGAAAAGCTTTCGTCGAGAGATACATCGTCGCCAAAATCGATGAAATCGCCGGCGAAGTTGTGCGGAGAGAAGCAGGCCAGCGGCGAAAACATGGTAACGACGGTTTCGTGCGAAACGTAGCCGTAGGCGTGCTGGTTTGACGAATCGAAGCGAAACGAGGAGTCTGTCAAGGTGTTTGGTCCGTCAGGGACGAGAGTGTCACACTAGCGCAGCAGGCATCGAAGCAATGCCTTATCTCGGAGGTGACGGGTCCACTAACAGCCTTATCTCACTCGCCGGCGGACGATGAGAAAGTCTGAGTATAAGCACTGACGGAAACGACAGCTGGAAATGGAAGGGCAACCGTGATTTGCGGTGTGGTGAGTGTCCTTGTTTGCGTATCGCCTCCACCTCCGTCTCCGCCTTGGTTCCACCTTGGCCTCGTCGTGACGACGACAACTACCCCTTGTGGGATCTCTATGATTGCTCGTCCTAACTCGCTGTGAGTCGTGACCACTCATCGCGTACGTTCGCGAGTTCTATTGACGGGTACAGACGCGAACTCCGTACGTTGCCCACAACAGTCGTCAGCCGGGTGGCCCTCGCGGACCGTGCAGATAATTCCAAAAAAGGACACGGCAATGAGGAAAATATTTTTGAGATGAGCCAATGGGATTAAGGACCACGCGACGTGGATCAGGGCTTCAGCCTTCTAGAGTGCATGTTCGAGTTGTCTGTCTCGTTGGGACGAGTGGGGTGCGTCGGACAAATGATTGTGGGATGGACACTTTGATTCCATATCTGACGCTGATGGCAAAGGGAGGAAAAAACATTTGGGTGTCTGGGATTTGCGCACGGTTTGAAACTTTTCACCGCGGCTAGTCTCGGTGCAGTGGCATATTCTGTTTGATTCGGAAGTGGTGGGCTGTGGAAGAGGGAGAGCAGGGAGAAGAGCGCTAGATGCAGAGAGCCCAATTGACAGAAACTTCTGGGGTTAGTGTGGGAGCAGCTATTCCAAGTTACAGTGATGTACAGTACTTCTTGAAAGGCGCCTTTTCATAAACCTGGTGAATGGTCCCACTCCCTCAACGGCAAGGTTCCCCTGGCCTAAATTGTTTTGATGTTCTTTTCAATCCGTTCCGCATCAGATCCTCGGAGGGCGTGTACATGTAGATTTTCCAGGTGAAATATTTCCACTCTGTGCATGGGGTGCCTAGTGCCCCCCACCGATTGCTGGTGGTGCACACGGGACCACCGCACGTCAGCATTGGATTGGCAGTCCCTCCCTTTCCTCCGGCCCATCACCCTCTGCCAGCAACCAGCAATCAGCGCAAGGAACGGGGAGTGCCCACCAGCCAGGCTGGAACGCGCAGTCCAACTGTGAGGATTTCCTCAACGTCCAGCTGTATCGCAGTGGCAGCATTGTAGATTTCGCTTAGCTTGGCTCGCACACAGCAAGGGCGGTGCCAAGCATTAGGGCGTGGAACCGGTTGCAGAGTTGCGCAACTCAGAATGGTTGTTACAGTATCGCAAAACGAATAGTTCGTTAACCCATCTACATTTACACGTCACCGGTCGCATTGATCACCACGAAACTGCAACCGGGTCTCGAAACACGAGCACAATACCGTCACTGGGTTGCGCTTCCCACCTCAGGGCCCAACTAACTGGCCTGCGCATCCCAACCCCGACGAGACAAGGGTGCCAGTTGCAAATTCATGAGTCGCAAAAGCGGTGCTACTGGGTTGTTGGCGTTGACTGCTAGGATCTTCAATCTCATTTGTTTAAAACCAGTTCAATTTCCAAAACAGATCATGTGCTGCGTAACTTCGCTGAAACCACAAATCCGCAACTGGTTCCACGCCCATATTCTGGTCGAACCGAAAAAATCGTTATGGAATATTTCGCAAGTGTGGAAGGTCAATTCAAGTGCAGCCTTGTAATACCAAATATTTGTTTAGCTATAAATAAACCGCTTAGAACCACTAATGTTACAAGATAGCAATGTATTTTTCAAAGTAGTATCAGATAAGCCTTATATGTATTATATATGGGTGATTTAAAACACCAGACATTTATTCATTCGATGCAGGGCCAATATCAGCCTTTTTACGCAGATTCACAGAAAAATCAGACCCTGTGTGTGTACCTTGCAGACCCTTATTTATCAGCCTAAAACCCGCTGATTACGCCGAATCTACAGGTGGTTTTTTCACTTTGCCTGAAAATTCAGTAAACCTTTATAATTAGCTATGTTATATCGGTTTAAACATGCCAGTTCACTCTGACAATTCAGTGTTGCGGTGTACTAGCAACACTAATGAGTCAGTATATTATTGGGGACAACACTGATCCACACTTGACCGATTTTTTTTTTTTTTGGGGGGGGGGGGGGGGGGGGGGAGGACGGGGGTGGGAGGGGGGGGAGGGGGGGGGAGGGTATAGTGCAGGGAGCGTGAGTATTGCTAACAGTTCGCGGTTCGTTCGACAATCCTGCTCCTGCAGCACATGCCTAGGAAACTCTGGGTGTTGTATTGAACAAGGGTGCGCGCTGATGTGATTTGCAAAACTGTAACGCCCACAGTGAGTCAGACATCCGTTGTGGGTAAAACTGCCCAATGGGAGCAGTAATTTCACATGTCATAAAGAGGGGAAACGCGTCATCACGGCAAAAGTTGATACTCCCTATGCACGTGTTCTAGCCCAGAAACACAGCCATGAGGGGCAAGGACCACCATTCATCTCCCCGCGGCGCGAGAGAAGTGACCCCCTTCTGCTCAAGCGGTTTCTTCGAGCTCATCCACACCACCTCATGAAAGCTCGGCAGGCTCTGTCTCTCCCTCCGTTGGTACTCTGAGTCTGAACTCTAAGAGCTATCGCAACAATCCAGCGCTATATGCGGCCATGGCCCAGCCGTCTAGGGCTGGCATGAGCTCAAGCCCGGCATGGCCAACACTGTCCAACTGCCCAACTGCCCGTATTGGCCTATATTTTCTACAGCGACCCACTCCAGCTCTGACACCAGTGTCTTCGACCGTCCCCCCCACCGTAATGCTTGACTCCTCAAGCCCCCAGCCACTTTTGATACCCACACCAGGAGAATGTTCCTATCATGTCACTGCCGGCTCAACATGTGTAGGCCCGCGTCGCAAGGAGGGAATCAAGCTCCAGTACCGACAATCCAAGATCCAGATTGGTGTCAGAATCTAGCCACTAACCACTGGGATAAAATGGCTTGTTTGTGTAGCGGGTGAGTGCGCCCATAATCCCCCAGGCCAACGTGCCTGTAACTCTTCCCTAGGATCAGTTCGAGATCTTTAGTGGACCTCTGACACCCCCCCGCACTAGGATGCCCTAGGTGCACTTCTGAGATTCGAACCCAATACCTTCGCTCTTATACCATGTCAGAATCCCAGCCACTGTCACAGGTTCGAATTTCCACTCGAGAATGTTGCACTAAAGGTGAGCACAAGGCGTCTTTATACTCAGAAATACATAGACACAAAAGATAATCCGAGCGCGCTCTTCTAGAATAGTTAATCACTCGTGCGCATAAGCACGCAAGCCCATTAGCACTTCGGATTATGGCAAGATTACGCCTTGTACACCACCGTCGGTGCTGTTGGTGCCGTATAATGTAAATGTCGGTGCCGAAAATACAGAATACAAGAATTAATCGGAAAGCTCTAGAAAATTGAATAGTAGTCTGATTGAGGTGAAATAAAGTGCAGACGAAAGAGGAAAATAAGGAGAATAGGATAGAGTAAAAATATGGAAATGAGAAATATGTCGAACGTCGGCGTGCTCTCACACTTCTCCCCCTCAAAGCTGGGTGGTAGATGTAACACCCTGCTTGACAAGATAGTCGCAGAGAGAATCTCGGGCGTTACTCATGTCTTCTTCAGAGACCCAGCTGTCCTCAGAAGGATCATAGCCCTTCCAGCGTATGAGAAACTCCAGGGCGCCATGCCGACGACGACGATGTGCAAGCACAGATTCGACCTCGTACCCAGGTTCATCATTCACGAGGACTGGAGGCGGCGGCGGAGGTTGGCATCCCGTGTACAGCTAATTTGGGTCCAGATAGGGTTTAAGAAGCTGCAAGTGGAAGGCGTTATGAATATTTCAAGTAGCTGGTAGGCACAAGCGGAATGTGAGTGGAGTGACCTGCTCTTCTACGAGGAAAGGTCCGCAAAAGCGAGGTCGTAACTTGGATGGAAGGTGACCGAGGTTGAGGTTGCAAGTGTCGAGAAGCACATGGTCACCAACCGCAATGATATGGTCACGGCGATGGCGATCGGCCGAGCGTTTCTGTGAAGACTGTATGTCTTGCAGGCGCTTGTGTGTCCGATCCCAAAGCTGCTGCATTGTGGTAACGAAGTCGTGCGCGGGCTGGACGGTTGCAGGTAATGTCGACTGTTGTCAGACTTATATGACTTAGCCTATGTAGGCTATAGTGGGGTAGCACATATGGGGTACAATATTTCTAGGGTTTGTACTTGTACCCAACCTTTCCACTAGTCAATCATTCCTCGTTACTTCACATGGTATAGAGCAGGTTCCCTAGTGGGAACACTTCCTAGGGCCCACCACGATCAAGTTTTTTTTTTTTTCCTGCCCGTAGCGCGCTTCGCTCCTGCCCGAGTCGCGCCCCGTGTGCCCTCCCTCCCGTCCCGTCCCTAGCCCTTAGCGGCCCGTCGCGCCCTCTTAAGGCCCTTCGCGGCCCCTTCGCGCCGCCCTTAGCGGCCCCTCTCACGGCCCTTCGCGGCCCCTTACAGCCCCTTGCGGCCCCTTACGGCCCCTCGCGCCGCCCTTCGCGACCCCTTACGGCCCCTCGCGCCGCCCTTCGCGGCCCCTCGCGGCCCCTTCGCGGCCCGTCGCCGCCCTCCACGGTCCCGTCGCCGCCCTTCGCGGCCCCTCGCGGCCCCTCCACGGCCCCGTCGCTGCCCTCCGCGGCCCTGTCGCCGCCCTTCACGGCCCCGTCGCCGCCCTTCGCAGCCTCTCGCGGCCCCGTCTCGGCCCCGTCGCCGCCCTTCGCGGCCCCTCACGGCCCCGTCTCGGCCCCGTCGCCGCCCTTCGCGGCCCACCGTCGCCGCCCCTGCAGCAGCAGCCGCCGCCGCCCCTGCAGCGGAAGCCGCCACCGCCGGAGCCGCCGACAGCAGCGGCCGCCGCCGTCACTCCCGGGGCAGCAGCCGCCGCAACCGCTGCAGCCGCCGCTGCCGCTGACTGCAGCCGCCGGTGCGCCTCGGCCCTGCCGGCGCGCCTCGGCCCGCCCCTACCGGCGCGCCTCGGCCCTACCTGCGCGCCTCGGCCCGTCCCTGCCGGTGCGCCTCGGCCCTGCCCCACCACTTGCGGCCCTCTGCCCTGGTAAGAGCATCGCCGCGCTGCGCTGCTACTGCTGCCACTGCTGCTACTGCTGCCACTGCTGCTACTGCTGCCACTGCTGTTATGGCTACCCCTAGCGTCCTCGTCTTTGATGCTGAGGGTCGGGCTGTTGACTTTGAGGTCTGGGTCGATGATCTGCAGCTTTTCCTACAGTGCGATAGGAAAGACGGTCTCTCACTGTTCGATCTCACGTCTGGCGCCTCTCCTGCCCCTGCTGCCGATGCTGACAGCACTGTTCGCTCACAGTGGGCCACACGCGATGCTGCTGCCCGTCTTGCTGTGCGTAGTCACTTGCCGTCCACTGAGCGCGCGCACTTTAGTCAGTACAAGAGTGCTAAGACCCTGTACGACGCTGTCATTGCACGCTACTCTTCCCCTGCCACTGCTGCCCTTAGCCGCCTCATGCTGCCGTACCTGTTCCCTGACCTAGCCGACTTTCCCACAGTCGCTGACCTCATTACGCACCTTCGCACTAGTGACACCCGCTACCGCGCTGCGCTTCCTGCTGAGTTCTGCGCCAAGAACCCCCCCCCCATGTACATCACCCTCTACTACATAGTCACCCGGCTCCCTGACTCCCTTCGTCCAGTCAGGGACCACTTCCTCTCTATTTGCCCCACCACTCTCACCGTCGACCTCCTCGAGGAGCGCCTCCTAGCAGCTGAGAAGAGTATAGTCGCTGTAGGAGCCTCTCGTGGTGACCCTCGTGCCCCCTTCTTTGAGGGGTGCCCCCCCTCCCCCCTTTTGCCCTCTGTTGCCTCTGCTGCTGCCGTCGACTTCGTTGGCACCGAGTCGGTCGGCGTTGCGTCTGCCCCTAGTGGGAGACGCCGCACCGGCAAGGGCAAGGGGGGCAAGGGCGCTGGAGGAGCTGGCGGGGGTGGTGGAGGTGGCGGTGGAGGCGGCGGAGGGAGTGGGGGTGGCGGTGGGAGTCGTGGCGGGGGTGGGGTCTTCGGTGGCGGCGGTGGAGGCGGAGGAGGCGGCGGCGGTGGCGGTGGGAGCGGAGGAGGTGGCGGTGGCGGCGGTGGCGGAGGTGGCGGCAGTGGAGGTGGAGCTGGTCGGGGTGGCTCTGCGCAACGGGGCGGCTTCGGTGGTGGCCAGCGCCAGCAGCAGCAGCACACTCGTGAGACCCCGCCCCCTCAGCAGCTTCGTGAGTGGTACGCTGCGCGTCAGCGGGGCGGGGGTGCTGGTCCTTGTGCCTACGTCCTGCGTACCGGCGACCGCACTGGTGAGCCGTGCGGTGGCCCGCACACCACCCAGCGCTGCTTCGGCCGCCTGACGGACGCTTGGCGTCTCCAGTTCCCTGACGCCACGGAGATCCCCCGCTGGGGCGAGCTGCTTAGGTCGCGGGTTGCTATCTTTGATCTGGATTATGATGCTATTCTTGCTACCATGTATGTTGTGTCTACTAGTGATGAGGGTGACTGTTACCTGTGTGTTTCGCCTGACCCGGGCATTGAGGCTGCTGCTCTAGGTGCTGGTGAGGCTGCTGCTCTAGGTGCTAGTGAGTCTGCTGCCCCAGGTGCTGGTGAGTCTGCTCTCTCAGGTACCACGTCGGCTCAGGCCGTACACACCTTCACCTTTGACTCGGGTGCTTCCCGCTCCTTCTTCCGAGACCGCACTACACTTACGCCGCTTAGTCGGCCAGTTGTGGTCTCCCTGGCGGACCCCTCTGGGGGTCCTGTCCTTGCCCACTTCTCCACTGTCTTACCGTGTCCGGCTGCCCTCTCTGGTACCCTGTCAGGTCTCTACCTAACCTCGTTCTCCACGAACTTGGTGAGTGGAGCTGATCTACAGGATGGGGGGGTTGACCAGTTCACTCCTGCGAGTCAGCGAGTGACCCACTGTACGTGTGCTCGGACGGGCCGCCACTTGGCCACGTTTACCCGTCAGCCGGGGTCGAGCCTGTACACACTGACTACTGGGTCTTCTCCGGTTGCTGAGTCTGCTCAGGTAGCTGCGCCGGGTCAGGTGTTTGCTGCAGCGTCCAGGTCTGGTCCTGAGACTGCTCCCTGTTCGTGTCGTCTCCTGTCCCACCAGACTCTCCTCTGGCACCACCGCCTTGGTCACCCCTCCTTGCCTCGTCTCCGAGGCATGGCCTCCCGTTACCTTGTCTCTGGTCTCCCCCGGTCCCTCCCTCCTCTTCCTCCGGGGCCTGCCCCTACCTGCGTTCCCTGCGTCGAGGGGCGGCAGCGCGCTGCCCCTCACTCCTCTGAGTTTCCTCCGATAGAGGCTCCACTGCAGACTCTTCACATGGACGTGTGGGGCCCCGCCCGCGTCCGTGGCCAGGGTCACGGGCGTTACTTCCTGTTGGTGGTTGACGACTACTCGCGTTACACCACGGTGATCCCCTTGCACAGCAAGGGTGACGTCACTGGGGTCTTGATCGACTGGATCCGCGCAGCTCGTCTCCAGCTCCGGGAGAGCTTTCCTGTTCTGCGTCTGCACTCTGACAGAGGCGGGGAGTTTTCCTCTGGCCTTCTGGGTGCCTTCTGTCGTGCACAGGGCATCCGCCAGTCGTTCACGCTTCCGGCCTCTCCACAGCAAAATGGGATTGCTGAGTGCCGCATTGGCATGGTCATGGACGTCGCTCGTACGTCCATGATCCATGCGGCTGCTCCCTGTTAGAATGAGAAGAGTGGTTGCACTATCAAGAAAGTTGGGTACAAGTAACAAAAAACTATACCCTACATTAGCTACCCCACTAAAGCCTACATTTTACTATGACATAGGCATATACTTTGACACACCCCCATAGGCAAAGTGGGGGAGAGCTAAGGGGTCACAAGACCAGTCAAGCAAGGCAAAGCAAGCTCAGGGTGGATCACAAAGTCACCACACACACTGAGCACAAGCAAAGGGCCACAAGGCCAGTTCACATGCAGAGGCATATATGCAACACAAACAGTACAGTGATCTCTACCTAGCAATGCAAACATGCAGGTATATATATACATATATATATCACAGTACAAGCAAAGCCTACAGCAAGTGTGGAAACGTGGGCACAAGCCCTAGCAAAGTGCAGAAACGCTGATGATCACCAGCCGGAAGTGCCTTGGTGAATATATCAGCAGTGTTGGCCCGAGTGGCCACGTAACGCAGACGAAGCTGACCACGCTGCTGCAACTCTCGAGCTAGGAAGTAACGCAGAGCGATGTGCTTCGTTCTGTGCTCCAGTCTGTGCTCCTCACACAAGGCAATGGTAGCCTTGTTGTCGACGTACAGCACTGGAGGGGAACGAGGCCGCTCTCCCAAGTCGGTCAGCAGGTAGGTGAGCCAGTGTAACTCCTGTGCAGCCATGGCTGTGGCGTAGATCTCAGCCTCACAACTGGAGCTGAGAACTGAAGACGAGCGTGTAGAACGCCAAGAAACTGAACCAGAGCCAAGGCTGAAGGTGTAACCCTGTGACGACCGCTGAGTAGCCTGGTCGTCAACCCAAGAAGCGTCTGAGTGCCCAGTGATGACAACTGGGCTCTTCCCTCCAAGCACTAGCCCCATGCCTGATGTACTGCACAAGTAGCGTAGTACCCTCTTAGCAGCATCCATGTGCACCTTTCGGTGCCGACCAGGAGCCACGTAGCGAGCCAAAAGGCCAAGAGGGTACGCGAGGTCAGGACGAGTGCATGTCATCAGGTACATGAGGCAGCCAACTAGCTCTGGGTAAGGACCACTCGGCTCTACGGACTCGTCCGAAGGTGGAGCTGAGAGCGAGTGACCTGTAGCCAGAGGAGTGGCCTGTGCCGAGGACCAGGTGAAGCCGAAGCGCTGAAGGACCTGCTGCACCATGTGTGACTGAGTCAGTGTGATGGTGCGGCGTGCTCTGTCCCCGGTGATCTGCAAGCCAAGGTAGCTGCGCAGTTCACCCAGGTCTGTGCACGTGTGTCTCTTCTGCAGCTCCGACTTCACGTGGGCGAGAGCCTCAGTGTCAGCAGTGGCAAAGACCAAGTCGTCGACGTACACGAGGATGTAGAACGGCGGCAGCGAGGTGTCGGTGCGCAGAAACAGCGACGGGTCAGCTGTAGAAGGCGCGAACCCAAGGGCTGCAAGTGTAGTTCTCAGTGTGTCGTGCCACTCACGTGGCGCCTGGCGGAGACCGTAGACCGGCCGCCGGAGGCTCCACTGGGTACCAGGAGGGAACGACCCAGTAAAGCCAGGAGGGCGGCGCAGCCAGATCTCCTCGTGCAGGCTGCCCTGCAAGAAAGCTGTGCTGAAGTCAAGAGAGTGAAGCTCGTAGTCACGCTGAGCGGCAACGTGCAGCAGCACCCGAAGAGTGGTCATCTTCGGGGTGGGGGAGAAGGTCTAGAAGAAGTCTACTCCCTCTCGCTGACTGAAGCCTCGAGCAACGTACCGAGCCTTGAAGACAGGCGGAGAACCTGGCGGCCGCTTCACCCTGAAAATCCACATGCCACTGACGATGTTCGCCCCAGGAGGGGGAACCTCGTCGACGTAAGTGCCAGTGGACTTCCAGGATGCCATCTCTGCGTCCATGGCTGACTGCCACTGAGAGGAGTACTCACCCGCGATCGCCTCAGCGTAAGAGCGCGGGGTCGGGATGTCTGGAGCATCCGGGTCTCCCTCAGGGGCAAGCAGCATGGCCATAAGATGAGGTACAGCAGCAGCAAAGCACTGGAACTCCTCCTGCCTGTCCTCAAGGACGTCCGTGCCAAGCGCACACTCACCCCCGACGGACGGAGGACAGACAGACTCAGACTCAGCAACAAGACTGGCCGCGTAGTCTAGACGACAGTCAGCAGCAAAGTCGACAAGCTCAGCAACTAAGGCAGACGCAGCAGCTGACTCAAAGGAAGGGTCAGTGACAGCAGTGGCCAGGAGACGCGTGACAGTAGGACTAGCAGCACGAAGAGAGTCAGACTCCGGGTCAGCAAGAGCAGGAAGAGAGGACGCAGGAGGAGAAGGCAGAGGGACACGCTGCGGAGCAGTGGAAGGACGAAGCGTCATGTGGTGAGTGCCTGGGACAGCAGGAGGATGCTGACGCGGGACACGACGACCAGTGCGAGCAGCACGAACACGAGACGCAGAACGAGACGCAGGCGACACAGGACGAGACTCAGGCTCACGACGCTCCGTAAGACCTCCTGTCGGACCAGGGAGAGGCGAGGCAGGCGGTAACTGTGACTGCGACTGGACAGGCGGAGGACACTCTAAGGAGGGAGCAGGACAAGAGGGAGGCGGCTGACCAAGAACCTGCTGAAGGAGGAGGGGAACGAAGTACGGCCGCGGCCGAGCCGTGGCCCGAGAACCAGCAGAGACAGCACCAGAACCTCCAGCAGCAGCTCCAACTCCTGCAGCACCACCAGCAGCTCCAGTAGCGCCAACACCGGTCTCCCCAGCAGCACCAGCTCCAGACGCACCGTCGGCTCCAGTACCAGGAGGAGGACGAGCGTCAGCACCTCCAGCTCCAGCCCCTGCAGCAGCTCCAGTAGCACCCCCAGTCCCAGCAGCTCCAGTACCGCCAGTACGAGCACCTCCAGGACCAGTGGCTCCAGCACCTCCAGCGCCAACAACAGGGTCAGCAGCGACACCAGCTCCAGGAGGCCCAGCGGCCTCAGCTCCAGTAGCACCTCCAGTGCCCACAGCACCACGGCGGCGGCGACAGTACCGAGAGTACCACTCACGCAGCTGCGGGGGAGAGAGAGCGCCCCCAGGCGCAGCACCCCCAGGCTCAGGACCTCCAGGCTCAGTACCCCCAGGCGCAACACCAGTAGTCTCCTCACCCCCAGGCTCAGCACCCCCAGTCTCCGCACCCCCAGGCTCAGCACCCCCAGGCTCAGCACCACCAGGCTCAGCACCCCCAGACCCAGCACCACCAGACCCAGCACGCTCAGCACCTCGCGCAGGACCAGAGTCGACAGCTACCTCGACAGGCTCGACCGGGTCTACCTGGGAAACACCTGAGGGAGCAGGACCCTGGGGAGGCAGGGGGTCTACCAAGGCAGCACCTGCCGTGAGGAAGAGCGGCGGGGGGGGGAGTGGGGCAGTGCGGTAGGGGAAGAGACGGTAGAAGGGGACCGACTCGTCAAACGTGACGTCCTGAGAGGCGAAGACACGGCGCGAGGTGGGGTGGTAAAACTGCCAACCAGGCGCGTCAGGGACAAAGCCAAGGAAGACACAGGGAACAGCGCGGGCGGAGAGCTTGTGCGCGGACGTATCGCGGACAAAAGCACGAGATCCCCAGACCCGGAACACAGACGCATCGCCAACCTCTCCCGTCCAACGCAGCGTCGGTGAGGTCTCCGGAACGGAGACACGGGGCCAGAGGTTGAGCTGATGCGCGGCGTAGCGGACCGCAAACGGCCACAGAAAATGGGGGGCCGCCGCATGGACCAAGGAGGTACGAGCGACCTCCATGACCAAGCCAATGCGGCGCTTGTCAAAATACAATCTTAGCTTAGGAACGGGTTTAAGGAGGGCCTAGGCTTAGTAGCCTAGGCCAAGCAAGGGTGGAGGTCAAGGCCAAGGGAGTGTCGAGAGAAATTGACCAAACAAGTTAGCTTCACTAAAAACAAAGCATACAAGATATAGTCGAGAGACACAAACAAGAGGTGCACCACCAACAGCAAGGACACATAACTACACTAAAGCTAAAGCTACAGGCAGTTATGAATATATATAAAATATATATCGCGACACACCCCCTTAACTGTCTGCAGCACATAGCTAGAGTGAGTCACACCCCCTGAAGGGGAATAGCACGCGCAACAGAAGACGGCAGAGGGGTAAGTGAGGAGGAGGAGGCGAGAGAGAGAGAGGAGAGGAGAGGAGATAAGAACGGAGGAGGAGGTGAGTGTGGGATGAGGAGAGGAGGTGGGGGGGTGGCCGCGGCGTCCCCTCTTACTAACCCCCTTTTACGAAGGGGGGGGTTGAGTGGGGGATGAGGAGAGGAGGTGGGGGGGTGGCTGCGGCGTCCCCTCTTACTAACCCCCACATCCCCACCCCAAACAACCACCCCCCTTTAACCTCACCCCCCATTTCAGCCGCCCCCTGGAACCGCACTCCTTCCCCCCTTTCTCCCTCCAGACCCCTGCCCACCCACAGTAGTCCCTGCACAGACCGTCACACGGCAGCCAGTCCCCTCTCCCCCACCCTCTGCCCTGCCTCTCCCCTCCCGCAGCAGCTGCTGTGGGGGGGAGGAGGCGGGGACGAGGGTGGGGCTGTATTGGTTCACGGCGGCCACCCCTTCCACGCCAACCCCCCCTTCACAGCCGAAGTCGCGGACGGGAAGGCAACGGGGAAGGGCAGGGCTGGCGGTGGTGCTGGCGGATGGCGCTGGTGGCGGCGCTGGCGGTAGTGCTGGCGGCTGGCGCGGGTGCTGGGGCCTGGTGCTGGCGTGACGGCGCTGGTGCTGGGGCCTGCTGCTGGCGTGACGGCGCTGGTGCTGGTGCCTGGTGCTGGCCTGACGTCGCTGGTGACTGGCGTCGGTGCTGGTGCTGGCCGCTGGCGGGTCCGATGGCAGGTGTGGTGCGCTGGGGGGGACGGGGGACTGGAACGGGCGGGGTAGTGGGGTCCACTGGTGGTGCCACGGGGTTGGATGGGGTTCAAGGGGCGGGTAGGGAGCGATCTGGCGCTTCTAGCGGTGTAGAAGCAACTTCTCCCGCCACTCCCTTCACAGCAGCTGCGAAGTCGACGGGAGGGCGGGCGGGGAAGAGGTGTGACTGGCGGATGCTGGCGCTGGCGGCCGCCACTCCGTTCCCCCTTTCCTCTTCGCCCCCACTGCGCCCGTCGCTGTTTCTGCGCCACGGAGCCGCGACGAGGCAGCGTGACGGCGGCGGGTCCATTGGCGGGCTCGCTCGCGAGCCCGTTGGCGGGTTCGTCGGCGGGCATGCTCACACGCGCGCTGGCGGGTCTGTCGGTGGGCTTGCTGGCGCTCTCGTTGGCGGGTCCGACGGCGGGTCCGTCGGCGGGTTTGCTGGTGGGTCCGTCGGCGTGCTTGCTGGCGGGTCTGATCCTGGCGTTCCTGGTGCGTTCCTGGCGTGCGTGGTGGCGTGCGTTGCTGGTAGTGCGCGGGCGACGAGCTGAAAACGGGAAAGCGCTCACGAGGCGCACTAAGGGGCGCGCCATTGCGAGCGCTAATGGTGGGCCCATCTGAAAACGGTCCTAATCGGACCTAGCTCTATACCATGTCAAAATACAATCTTAGCTTAGGAACGGGTTTAAGGAGGGCCTAGGCTTAGTAGCCTAGGCCAAGCAAGGGTGGAGGTCAAGGCCAAGGGAGTGTCGAGAGAAATTGACCAAACAAGTTAGCTTCACTAAAAGCAAAGCATACAAGATATAGTCGAGAGACACAAACAAGAGGTGCACCACCAACAGCAAGGACACATAACTACACTAAAGCTAAAGCTACAGGCAGTTATGAATATATATAAAATATATATCGCGACAGCGCTCAGCAACCCCATTCTGCTGAGGAGAGGCCGGAAGCGTGAACGTCTGGCGAATGCCCTCGTCCTGACAAAAGGTCTCCAAGAGACCGGAGGAAAACTCACCACCTCTGTCAGAGTGCAGTCGCAGGACGGGAAGGTCCGTGCGAAAGCGCTTCTCCAGCTGGAGACGGGTAGCGTGGATCCAAGGGATCAAAACAGCAGAGACCTCTTCCTTGGTGCACAAGGGGAAGACCGTGGTGTAACGCGTGTAGTCGTCAACTACCAGCAGGAAGTAGCGCTCTCCTCCCTGTCCACGGACGCGGGCCGGGCCCCACACGTCCATGTGAAGGGTCTGCAGAGGGGCCTCCGTCGGGGGAAACTCAGAGGAGTGAGGGGTGGCACGTTGCCGTCCCTCGACACAGGGAAGGCAGGGAGGGACAGGGGACGGTGGCAGTGGAGGCAGTGACCTGGGGAGACCAGAGACAAGGTAACGGGAGTGCATGCCACGTAGGCGCTGCATCGAAGGGTGCCCAAGGCGGTGGTGCCAGAGGACCGTCCGGTGGGACAAGGCGCGACACGAGCAGGGGGCGGACAACTGACCTGACGCAGACGCAGACGCCGCTACCTGAGGGGACGCAGTGGTCAGTGTGTACAAGTCCGACCCCGGCTGCCGAGTGAAGGTAGCCAGGTGACGACCCGTCTGGGCACACGTGCAGTGTGTCACACGCTCGTAGGCAGGGGTGAACTGGTGAACCCCCGCATCCTGGAGCGCGGAACCCGCCACCAAGTTCGTAGAGAACGAGGGGAGGTAAAGGCCCGACAGGGTGCCGGACGGGACAGCAGGACAAGGGAGGGCAGTGGTGGAGGTCGCAAGGACCGGACCCCCGGAGGGGTCTGCCAGGGAGACAGCAACCGGCCTAGGGAGCTGCTCGAGGACAGTGCGGTCGCGAAAGAAACATCGGGAGGCACCCGAGTCCAGTGTGAAGGTGTGCAGTGCCTCAGTAGACGCAGTACCTGAAGGCGCAGACTCACAAGCACCTGAAGCAGCAGACACACCTGCACCTAGAGCAGCAGCCTCACCAGGACCTGGGGCAGCAGACACACTAGCACCTAGAGCAGCAGCCTCACTGGACGCAATGCCTGGGTCTGGTGGCACACACAAGTAACAGTCACCCTCAACACTAATAGTCAATGCATACATGGCTCCAAGGATAACATCATAATCAAGTGCAAAGACATCAATGTTCTTTTTAAGCAGATCAGCCCAGCGGGGCAGCTCAGAGGCCTCAGGGAACTGTGCACGCCAGGCATCGTCAAGACGGAAGAAGCAGCGCTGTGGCGCGTGGAACCGCCCACACGTCTGACCAGCTCGGTCACCTGTGCGGATGACATACGTGCAGGTACCCCCGCCCCCAGACCCCCCATGCTGAGAGTACCACTCACGAAGCTGCTGGGGCGACGGGGTCTCTCCAAGACGCTGCTGCTGGCGCTGGACACCACCTGAACCTCCACGCTGCGCCGGTCCACCCCGACCACCACCCGAGCCGCCGCCCCCACGCCCACTGCCTCCACCACCACCACCTCCACCCCGGCCTCCTCCACCACCACTGCCGCCACCACCCCCGCCGCCACCACCCCCGCCGCTGCCACCCACCCCCCCAGCCCCGCCACCATCCCCACCACCGCCACCACCCCCACCACCCCCACCGCCGCCACCTCCACCTCCCCCGCCGGCACCACCACTACCCTTGCCCCCCTTGCCCTTGCCGCTCTTGCGCCTCCAACTGGGAGCAGACGCATCCCCGACTTCCTCAGCACCAAGGTAGTCGACAGCGGCAGCAGAGGCGACCGAGGGGAGAAGGGGGGGAGGTGCACACCCGTCAAAGAAGGGCGTGCAGGGGTCGCCTCGAGAGGCACCTACAGCATTGATATTGGACTCATCTGCAAGCAGATGCTTCTCGAGGAGGTCAATGGTGAGCTCGGTGGGACAGAGGGCGAGGAGGGTGTCCCTGACAGCGCGAAGAGAGTCAGGAAGACGGGTGACTAGGTGGTAGAGAACTAGGTACAGCGGGGGGGGGTTCTTGGCGAGGAACTCGGCAGGAAGGGCGGCGCGGTAGCGAGTGTCACTAGTGCGGAGGTGTGTAATGAGGTCTGCGACTGTGGGGAAGGCGGCAAGATCGGGGAAGAGATAGGGCAGTGAGAGACGGCCTATCGTAGCAGAGGCAGGCGAGGAGTAGCGGGCGACAACTGCATCGTACAGGGCCTTAGCTGTCTTGAGCTGTCCAAAGTGTGCGCGCTCATCTAACGGCAGGTGACTGCGAATGGCTAGGCGAGCGTGGGCGTCACGAGTCTGCCACTGGGAGCGAGCTGTACTGTCAGCAGTGTCAGCAGGTGCTAGAGCGGTACCGGACGCGTGGTCATACAGTGAGATATCATCCTTAGCGGTGATCTGAAGGAAGAGGTGGAGATCGTCGAGCCAGGCTTCAAACTGGAGGGGACGGCCCTCAACATCGAACGAGAGAACTGTGGGTGTGGCCATAGTGGCAGTAGCAGTAGTAGCAGTAAGGGCAGTAGCAGTAGCAGCTGTAGTGAGAAGAACAGCTGGAACAGTAGGAACAGGAACAGAAGGTGCAGTAGGTGGGGCAGCGCGGCTCGGTCAGGGCGGCGCGGCTCGGGTGGCGCGGCTCGGGCGGCGCGGCTCGGGCGGCGCGGTTCGGGCACGAAGGGCAGCGCGACGGCGGGCCTAGCACGGTGAGCGGCGGCGCCTATCACGCAGCTGCGCACAGGCCGCGGCTGGGTGGGTGCTGCAGCAAAACGCGAGCTGCAGCAGCCTATGCGCATTCGTCACTGCTGGCGGGCTGCGACCTGCGGGCGGGCGGCGGTGGTTCGTGCGCCGTCCTAGGGGCGAGCGGGCAGGCTCAGGCTGGAGTCGCGCACGGGCGGCAGCCTACGAAAGCAGGGGCGGCGGCCTACGGGGGGGGGACGCGACTGCCTACGGGCGGGGCTGCGTCGCGCTGGAAAGCCAGCCTAGCGGGTCGACGGGCGGCTAACGGCCTGTTCGTGGGCAGAGCTAGCCGCGCGGGCGGCCTACAGTCGTCGCGCGCGCGATTCGGGCCGCGCGCGGGCTACTAGCGAGCGAAAAACTAGGCCGCGCGCGGGCAAAAAGGGGGCCGCGCGCGGTCGTCTAGTAGGCTACGCGACCAGGGAAAAAGCGAGGCGCGCGAGGGCGCACTAACAGCGAGGCGCACGAGGGCGCTAAATGAAGGAGGCGCTCGAGGGCGCTAGCGGAAGGGCGGGCCCTTAGTCTTAAGTGGTCCTAGGTTCTAACCTAGGCTTCTGATGCCATGTTAGAATGAGAAGAGTGGTTGCACTATCGAGAAAGTTGGGTACAAGTAACAAAAAACTATACCCTACATTAGCTACCCCACTAAAGCCTACATTTTACTATGACATAGGCATATAATTTGACACCCGCCAGCCTCGTGGCGTGCCTGAACACCAGCCTCTCTCGCCTGCAGGGTATCTTATACGCCTGCTTCGACCACAGGGTCGACCATAGCGACCAAGACGGATGCCGGCCTAACAACAACTTAGGTAATGAACGCAGAAGTCGGCTATCTAAACGTTCTAACGCGGGGCCGTCCACGCTCACCGCACCATGCGGAGAATACTATTCTACGGGAGAGCTTGACTAGCGTCGGACACACGGTCAGACTTCTGGCAGTGATTCTCAGAAATGAACTTGGTTGCCTTGGTAGAATTCAAGCATAGTTCCACTAGCAAAAGTTGATAGAACAAGATTATGGTACAGGCAAGGAGAACCAAATAGCAAAGACAATGAACCCTGTAGAAACGTTCCTCGACAAGCACTGAAATCTGTCGAGTCAGCAACGGCAGGTGAAACGACAAACACATGCATATTTCACCGGAGTTGGTAGTTGCTCAGGTTTACAACCTTCATAGTTGTGCACGTTTTTACTGTTAGTAAAAACGTGTTTCAGGTTCAGTTTCCTTACTGAATCAAATTCTCCTGGGGAGTACAATTTCCGAAATTACCTGATTGGTCGAAATTTGCTGTTCCGTGATTGGGCGAAATTCGCGCACATTGCGAATTTTGGAGGAAAGTAATTCCGGTCAACCAGAATCGATCTGCTCGACGAAACACTCGTCGAACTAAATTCTGTCAACCAGCAATCCGTCGAAACACCAATTCTGCCAATTCCGTCTATCAGAAAGGCTCGTCTTTGACGCCGTTTTACTCCCGTCAACGAGCTCCTTCTAGACGAGGACTTTGATCGAGCAGAGGAAACACTTCTACCTCGATCAATCAATCTCGCCGACAAACGACTCGTCGCACACAGATAAAAGTCCCCGAAATCGCCGATGACCACGAAACGAACACCGTCTTGTTCCGAAATGCATGGTCGACTTCGCCCAAGCGAGGGTGGGGCTTTTTCTCTTCGACAGGAGTCTCTCTCTCCACTGCACCTGCGCGAGTGGTTTGCTCGGCGCTGGAGCCTCCGGAGTGGTGCTGCTGGAGCTGGAGCTGCTGGAGGTGCTGGAGCCGCTAGTTCCGGAGGTGCTCGTACTAGAGGTACTGGAGCTACTGGATCTGGAGGTGCTGCTGGAGCTGGAGCTGCTGGAGGTGCTGGAGGTGCTGGAGCTGGGGGTGCTGCTGGAGCTGGAGCTGCTAGAGGTACTGGAGCTGCTAGAGCTGGTGGTCCTACAGACGTTGGAGCTGCTGGAGGCCCTGGAGCTAGAGGTGCTGGAACTTGGGGTACTGGTGCTGTCGAAGCTGGTTCTGGAGGCGCTGTGCGGCCGCGACCGTACTTCGTTCCACTGCTTCAGCAGGTTCTTGGTCTCCCGCCTTCTACTGACCTTACTCCTCCCTTACTGTGCCACCGCCTGACCAGTCACAGCCACAGCTACTGCCAGCCTCTCCACTGCCGGCTCCTTCTCCTAACACTGAGTAGCCCGGCGGTCTTACAGAGGGTCGTGAGCCTGCGTCTCGTCCTGCGTCACCTGTTCGCGCTGTTCGCGCTGGTCGTCGTGTTCTGCGTCAGCGTCCTCCTCCTGTCTCCGGCACGCACCAGATGGCACTTCGTCCTTCCTCTGTTCCATTGCGTCTCCCTCTGCCGTCTCCTCCTGCGTCCTCTCTTGCTGACGGATCGGACCCGGAGTCCGACTCACATCGTGCTGCTAGTCCTACTGCCACTGTTGACACTGCTGCACCGGCCCACGTGAAGTCGGAGCTGTAGAAGAGACACACGCGCACAGACCTGGGTGAGCTGCGCAGCTACCTGGGCTTGCAGATCACCCGGGACAGCGCACCATTACCTTAACTCAGTCACACATGGTGCAGCAGGTCCTTCAGCGATTCGACTTCCAGTACTCCTCGCCACAGTCCACTCCTCTGCCTACCGGTCACTCGCTCTCAGCTCTGCCTTCGGATGAGTCCGTAGAGCCCAGTGGCCCGTATCCAGAGCTTGTGGGCTGCCTCATGTACCTGATGACATGCACTCGACCTGACCTTGCTTACCCTCTTAGCATCCTGGCACACTACGTTGTGCCCGGGAGACACCGACTAGAGCACTGGAAGGTCGTTAAGAGGGTGATGCACTACTTGTGCAGTACGTCGGGCATGGGGCTCGTGCTTGGAGGACGGGCTCGAGTTGTCCTCACTGGTCACGCAGACGTTTCTTGGGTTGACGACTTGGCTACGCAGCGGTCATCACAGGGTTACACCTTCAGCCTTGGCTCCGGCTGTGTTTCGTGGCGGTCTACCCGCTCGTCTTCTGTTTTCAGCTCCAGCTGTGAGGCTGAGATCTACGCAGGGGCCATGGCTGCACAGGAGTTACGCTGGTTCACCTACCTGCTGACCGACTTGGGAGAGCCGCCTCGTTCTCCTCCAGTTTTGTACGTCGACAACAAGGCCATGATTGCCTTGTCTCAGGAGCACAGACTGGAGCACAGAACGAAGCACATCGCTCTGCGCTACTTCCTTGCTCGAGATTTGCAGCAGCGTGGTCAGCTTCGTCTTGTTTACGTGGCCTCTCAGGCCAAATACTTTATGATATATTAAAGCACAGGGAAACTGATAAAGTAAAGTACAGCTTTTGAATTTAACTTGAACAACTTTTAGATGTGCTGATTGGAAAGACAAACAAGAATCGACGTACAATCACCTTTATTCAGGACTGGATAAAACAATAGGCATATCGCTCTTCCTTAATGCGCATGCACTATCAAGATCTAATCCTAGGGCTCAGTCCTAACAGAACAATATTATAGCTTTAGAAAATATGCCAAATATTTTATGTGACCAAGTATATGTGGATATATTTCATAAGCCAGCACAGAAGAATGATGTCATTGTGTCCAAACTCAGCACCCTTTGGCCGGCTTCAATTGCAGCCAGCTCTTAAGGCTATCACTCATCGGAAAACTACCCGTGAATGAGATCACACCGGACTGTAAGCCATGAGACCTCTCAGACTCCCACCCTCCATCTCCAGACGACTCAGAAGGGACATTCTCTAAAGGCATCTCTTGGTTGCTTGTCCCTTCTTCATTCAAAACACTCTCCCACCCGTCCTCCTTGTTGGGACAGTGCTTCTCAAAAAGGGCTTAGAGGCGGTATGCCACATCCTTCATGGTGGGTCGTCGCGTACCGGGGGACTTTATGCAGTCCAGATCCAGGTCTGCAAAGTCCACTACGGCCTCCTCACTTGCCGCCGGCATCTTGCTGTCCCTCAGCTCCTCCGCCTTGTATGCCTCCACCAACTTCACTGCCTGCAAGGCGTCCATGCAAGGCAATGATGCGTGGGAAAATATGCAGTGCGGTAGAGGGAAAAGGTAAGTGATTGCGTGCAGGTCTTTCATGCACGAAAGGATGATGAATGAGAGAGGCACTTGAAAGGGGCTTGATAAGCAACAACGAAGTTTAAAGGAAGCACCTCAACAGGGAAATGCAGTGAAATGCAGAATAAGTAGGATCCAAGAGAATAACAGTGCAGCCACAAAAAATTGAGACGAATATGCGACTTTAAAATGCCTTGGCGCATTCCTAGCTTCGGGTCATCCCGTCTTCATGTCATCCAAAATTGTTGGACCCAATCGCAAAATTCGAATCCTGAAACGCGGGTTTTCCGACTGGCTCCCACAATTTCGGATGACACAGACATCGGATGACCCGAAGCTAGGAATGCGCCCTTCTTGGGTTTTTTCAAGGATGGAAGCTAGGAAGCTAGGAAGGGAGGTGGGGGGGGGGGGGGGGGGTGGGGGCGGGGGGACAGGATCAGGGGCATTTTTTCAAGGGTGAATTATCCTGATTGCCCTTTTTTAAAACTTTTTTTTAGGACTACCCTGATTTTGAAAGGGTGGCCAATTTGTTACGATTTCTTCAAAAGTGTGGAGTGTTTTCTACCCTTTAGAAACCAGTGGGCGCTGAATTTCACCCTTACGTGTCAGAGTACCTTCGCCTCTCCCAGCCCCACTCTCTCCAATTCTCGAGCACATTCTGTCAAAACATATTTGTATTTTCTTAGTTCTGCTAGGCTAGAGTGAAGTGCTCAGTATAGGGTTCAAGCCCCGTAAGGGTTTCATACTTGTATCTCCCTGTTGCTAGTTACTCATAATTCCTGTCTTCCTACTTCAACAAGGTTTCAGAGCATGATCGTTCCTAGGGCCCACCGAACGTTCCGCCCTGCCCTGCCCGTATTTTTTTTTCAGCCCTGCCCTTAGGCCCGCGCGCAGCCCTGCGCTGCAGCCCGCGCGCTGCGCTGCCCTGCCCTTAGGCACGCTACCCTGCCCTGCCCTTAGGCACGCGCGCCGCCCTGCACTGCAGTCCGCGCTCGCCTCTGCAGCCTGCACTCGCCCTTGCGGCCGCGCTCGCCCCTGCAGCCCGCGCTCGCCCCTGCATCCAGGGCTCGCCCCTGCAGCCCGCGCTCGCCCCTAGAGCCGCGCTTGCCCCTGCAGCATGCGCTTGCCCCTGCAGCATGCGCTCGCCCCTGCTGCCCGCGCTCGCCCCTGCAGCCCGCGCTCGCCCCTGCACCCCGCGCTCGCCCCTGCAGCCCGCGCTCGCCTGCAGCCGTGCTCGCCCCTGCAGCCTGCGCTCGCCTCTGCTGCCCGCGCTTGCCTCTGCAGCCCGCGCTCTCCCCTGCAGCCGTGCTCGCCCCTGCAGCCGCGCACGCCCCTGCAGCCCGCACTCGCCCCTGCAGCCGCACTCGCCTCTGCAGCCCGCGCTCGCCCCTGCAGACGCGCTCGCCCCTACAGCCATGCTCTCCCCTACAGCCCGCGCTCGCCCCTGCAGCCGCGCTCGCCCCTGCAGCCGCGCTCGCCCCTGCAGCCGCGCTCGCCCCTGCAGCCGCGCTCGCCCCTGCAGCCGCGCTCGCCCCTGCAGCCGCGCTCGCCCCTGCAGCCCGCGCTTGCCCCTGCAGCCCGCGCTTGCCCCTGCAGCCCACGCTCGCCCCTGCAGCCCGCCCTGCCCTTAGGCCTGCGCGCTGCCCTGCCCTGCAGCCCACGAGCTGCGCTACCCTGGCCTTAGGCCCACGCGCCACCCTGCACTGCAGCCCGCGACCTCCCCAGGAGCGTCACGTTGCTTCTTTCATGATTGCACCACAGTCACACCACTCGCAGCACCTGTCCTAGTCTCCCAGGGGTGGTGGACACCGTGGAGACACGGCTGGAGGACGCGAGGAGACGCCACGAGGCTTGTGAGTACACGGAGACGCCCCCCTGGGCGACCGTCGAGACTAGTATCCGCGCAGTGTGGGCGACGGAGCACCCTTCTCGACCAGCCTCTCCTCGACCGGTGAACAACGAAGTCTGCGTCAACGTGGGCGTCAACACTGGTGACCAAGTCGGCAGCAGTACAGGAGACACATCAAGGCAGAGAGGAGTGATATACGCCGGTGAAGTCGGCGACCCACGTGATGGCAGGAGGGGTAGCGCCATCCTATGGCTACCATCCTATGGCGTCCAGTACTCCACGGCGTCCTACATCGCACGTCCTAAAGGGGCTCCCGAGTAGCTACAACCTGATGAAGCGATTGTCGGTGGAGCGGGGCATGCGGGCGTCGCTCAACGAGGACTCCCTGACCTCGTACATTCTCAGGGACGCAGGAGGCCGAGTGATCCTTAGAGCTCCTGTCGCAGGCAAACTACATCGCCCTGGCGAAGCAAGGAGGCTGACCGGTGCAGTGCGGTCAGTCTAGCGGCGGTGGAAGCAGTGGCCGCAAGCTGGCGAAGGACGCTGACAAAAAGAAGTCGGCTCGGAATGGCAATTGTGGAGGAGGAAGTCGGCTTAGGGAGTGCTGGACCTGCCACGACCCCGACCACCTCTCCTTCGAGTGCTCAAACCACAGCGATTCCGACGACGATGATGCCAAGGGAGGCCGCATGAGGTTGACCAGCCGTCGTCCACGTCGAGGAAACAAGCCGCACAAGGAGAAGCAGTAGAACAAGTCGACCTCCGCGAAGGGCGCCGACGCCTCTGCTGGCGGCAAGGGGTGAGACGACAAGGAGGCGTCATGCTCGCTGGTCGGCGTCGTGTGGCCGACCGTCTCGCTGACGCCAGAGGCCAGTGAGGACTTCCAGGCAGTGGCGGCATCCGTGCAGGCGAACCCGGCGGTGGTCCTGCTCGACATCGGCTGCTCGCACCACCTGATAGGGACGAGGGAGGCCTTCGTCGACCAGGAGCCAAGCGGCGATGTCAAGCACGTGCGCGGCTTCAATGGGGCACTGCAGGACGTTCGCGGCTGTGGCACCATCGCCCTTCAAGGCAAAGTCGCGAAGCAGGTGCTCATTCCTGACGTGCTATACGTCCCGAGCGTGCAGGCGAACCTACTGTCATCCGACCAGCTAAAGGAGAGCGGCGTGAAGTTGACGCACGATGGCAACGGGATGCTACTCGTCTCGGCGGTAGGGGACGTGCTCGGTCGGGCGACGTACACTGGCCGGGTCCTTTGCACCGACCTGCACACCTGCACGGCGAGGACGACGACAGCGACGAAAGAGGTGGTGGTCATGCGGGCGATTGTCTCGGCGACGAAGTCGACACCGATCAGGTGACATGCGTGGCTTGCGCACGTCGGCGTGGACACCATCGCGAGCTCGGCGAAGCACAAGGTTGCCACCGGCCTGGACATCAAGCCGTCGGCCGGTACCGACTCTCCGTGTGTCTCGTGCGTTGAGGGGAAGCTGGCGCGGCACACTTCCCCGACAAGGGCTCGGACGCCGAAGACGCTCTGGCTGTCGTGCACATCGACCTATGCAGGCCATTCCAGGTGGCGGCCAAGGACGGGAGCTTGTACTACCTACTGTTGAAGGACCGCAAGACCCGCTACTTTTGGGTGAGGCCGGCCCAAGAAGTCCGACGTCCTGCGGGAATTTCAGTAGTGGCTGGTGGTGGCTGAGCGGCAGACCAAGAAGTCGGTGCAGATGCTGCGCTCTGACCGGGGAGGGGAGTTCCTCGGGAAGGAGTTCACCGCGTTCATGGATGGCAAGGGGATCGTCCACGACTTGATGTGCCCTTACACCCCGCAGCAGAACGGCATGGCATAGCGGGAGATGAGGACGGTGGTGGAGTCGGTGCGGACGATGCTGCTGCACATGGGCGTGCAGCATCACTGGTGGCACCTCGCTCTGCGGCAGGCTGTCTGGGTCCGCAACTGCCTTGAGCGGTCGGCGCTGCTGCCGGGGACGACGATGTACCAGCTGCTTACCAGTAAGAAGCCAGACTTTTCGGTAACCCGCGTGCGGGAAGCTGAAGTCGAAGGCCAGGAGGAGAGCAAGGGCTGGGAGCTCCTCGACGTCACCGACAACAGTGTGGTCACCACGTCAGACGTGGTGTTCTATGAAACTATGTCGCTGGAAATATGGAAGTCGGAGCACGGGCCGACGTCGGGGCGGACGCAGGTCAACACGCCGAAAGACGACGCCGACGCTCCCTCTGCTTACCGAAGTTGGTGAGCTTGCTGATGAGGACGCCGAAGACGCCCGCCCTCGTTCCTTCCCCTGCCCCTCCTGCCCCTCCCCTTGTGGCCGACTTGCATGGGCTGACTGTGGTGTCGGCCTCCGGCGATGAGGGGAGCAGTGGAGCGTCGCCTGTGGCGCCGGCCAAGGACATCGCCGGTGGCCAACGTGACGTCAAACAAGTCGGCATGAAAGTGAAGTCGACGCTTACGGGGGAGAAGCAGGCAGAGGAGGTGCAGTTGACTCTGGTGGAGCCGGTGAAGGAGGCGTCGGCAAGGAAGCCGACGACAGGGGAGGAGCCAACAGCAAAGTCGGCCTCAAAGCAGTCAGCGACCTGGCAGTCGGCAGGGGAGCCGACGACAGGGGAAACGTCGGCAGGGACAGCAGGACGCAGAGGGCAGCGAGGCCGGTGACGATGGAGGGGATGCCGAAGAGTCCAGCCTGGACCACGGCGTTCGGGCCTAGTCCGGGAACCGCCGGACTTCCTGTCTACCATACAAGCCTGCTACCGGCTGTCTACACCACGGTGTACGACGAGGTCGACGACGAACTGCTGTACGACGACGCTGAGGATGACATCGACCTGCCGGAGCTCGACCCCAACATGCACGCCGACCCCGAGCACCGTTGGGACATCTCGACGATGACGGTGAAGGAGGCGCTGGCGAGCTCGAAGGGCAAGACGGTGAAGGTCGCCATGGACGAGGTGTCAAGCTATATTTGTTATAGCTTATTTGTGTTAGTCTAGGTGTACTTCATGTTTTCCTAGGGTTAGGGTTATGCTTGCTATATCTTGCTTGTTTTCACTTTTCCTTAGTCAACTTATATTTTTGTAACTTGACATGGTATCAGAGCGATAAAAAGGTCCCATGGGCCCACCGCCCCGTAACGTGCCCTAGCCCGAAGCGCCCTAGCCCGAAGCGCCTTAGCCCGTAGCGCCCCGTCAATCCGTGTCTCGTAGTGCCCCGTACCCCGCGCGCCACCCGTTTTCCCGTCGCCTCACCCGTCAGATCCGTCGCGTCGTTATTCTCCCCCCCCCTCGTCGCGACCTGCCCGTTTTCCCCCGTCGCGCCCTACCTTTTCCCCCCGTCGCGCTGCCCGTACATCCGCTCGCGTAGTCGCACGCACCCGTACGAACGGTCGCGCGCGCAGCCGCGTGCGACGGCACACACAGCAGCACGCGCAACTGCTCGCCCGTCCGCTCGCACAGCAGCCCGTGCGGCCTGCGCACCGCGCCACCTGCAACCCGTCCCACAGCCTTCCCCGTAGCTCGACGCCCCACCCGTCCCCACTGCCTTAGCAAGCCGCCACAGCCAGAATAGCCGGCCCTTCCCAGTTCTGCCGCCCCACCCTTAACAGGCCGCCCCTACCAGTTCTGCCGCCCCAGCCATATCTGCAACCTCACCCGTTCCAGTCACCTCACCCAGTACCCTCCCCTGCACAGAACCGCACAGAACCGTGCAGAACCGCACAGAACCGCACGGAACCGTGCAGAATCGCGCAGAACCGCACAGAACCGTATAGAACCGCACAGAACCGCCGCCTTACCTTCCCCACCCGTCGCCAGCAGCCTAGTCTACCGCCAGGAGCACCACCAGCAACTTAGACTGCCGCCAGTCACACCAGCAGCAACTTGAACTACCCCCTAGCAAAGCCAGCGACTTACACCGCCCCACCCGGTACTCCCCACTGCACAGAACCGCATAGAACCGCACCCGCTGCCCCACCCGTTCCAGCCAGAGCTGCTGCCCCACCCGTTCCAGTCACCTCACCCGGAATCAGCCGCCCCACCCGGTACTCTCCACCCCGCAGAACCGCACTGAACTGCAGAGGAGACACACTTGCACTGACCTTGGTGAGCTGCAGCACTACCTTGGCCTGCAGATCACCAGGGACAGGGCAGCTCGCACCATTACGCTGACTCAGTCGCATATGGTCGAGCAGATCCTCACGCGGTTTCGTTTCCCGTTCTCCAAGGTACAGCTCACCCCTCTTGGTGTGGACCATGGGCTCACGGCTCCACCTTCGGACGAGCCATTTGAGTCCAGCGGTCCATACCCTGAGCTGGTGGGTTGTCTCATGTACCTGATGACCTGCACTCGCCCAGACCTAGCTTACCCTCTTAGCGTCCTTGCGCGTTTTGTTGCGCCTGGGAGACACCGACCTTCCCACTGGTACGCGGCTAAGAGGGTGGCGAAGTATGTGGCGAGTACATTAGGCATGGGACTTGTCCTTGGAGGGAAGCAGCCAGTTACACTCACAGGTTACTCAGACTCGTCGTGGGCCGACGACGCGGAGACGCGCCGGTCTACACAGGGGTACTCCTTTAGCCTCGGAGCAGGTGCTGTTTCGTGGCGGTCGACTCGGGCGTCGTCTGTCGCCGGTTCCAGCTGTGAGGCAGAGGTGTACGCTGCGGCCATGGCCGCTCAGGAGCTTCGCTGGCTGTCTTTCCTTCTCACCGACCTTGGTGAGCGGCCTCGCTCTCCCCCAGTCTTGTTCGCCGACAACAGGTCCGCTGTCCTGTTGTGTGAGGAGCCTCGACTGGTTGGGAAGGCGAAGCACATCCAGCTTCGTTACTTCCTTCTGCGTGAGTTGCAGCAGCGTGGCCAGGCACGCGTGGTACGTGTGGTCTCTGAGGCCAACACTGCAGATATCTTCACCAAGGCGTTGCCGCCTTGTGACCACCAGCGTTTCTGCACTCAGCTTGGTCTTGTGTCTACAGGCCCTCACTTGCTTGTTTAGAGATGCTTTGCTTTGTACTCTGGTATCTCTTTATATTTGCTATATATATATGCATCTAGACTGGCCTTGTGGCCCTGTGCTTCTGTAGAGATGCTTGTCGTGTACTCTTGCATTTTCTATATTTGCTATATCCTTGCATGTGGACTGGCCTTGTAGCCCCTCGCTTGTTCTCGGACTGTGTGGTGATCTTGAGATCCACCCCGAGATTTGTTGTGGATTTTGCGAACTGGTCCTGTGACCCTTGCTGTGTGTTGCTTTCCACAGGACTTCCGTCACCTAGACTATGGGGGTGTGTCAAGCTATATTTGTTATAGCTTATTTGTGTTAGTCTAGGTGTACTTCATGTTTTCCTAGGGTTAGGGTTATGCTTGCTATATCTTGCTTGTTTTCACTTTTCCTTAGTCAACTTATATTTTTGTAACTTGACACGAGGAGATCCGCAGCCTCATCGGCATGAAGACTTGGGAGCTGGTCGAACGCCCGTGCGGGGTCAACATCATGAAGAACCAGTGGGTCGTGATGACCTAGTACCGGGACAAGGCGAGGCTGGTCGTAAAGGGCTTCACGCAGGTGTATGGCGCCGACTACAACGAGACGTACGCGCCGGTGAGCAGCTATGTCACGCTGAGGATCTTCCTCAGCATTGTCGCCGTCCTCGACCTCAAACTGATGCACGTCGACATGAAGAACGCCTTCCTCCAGAGCAAGCTGGACAGGGTGCTGTACATATACCAGCCAGACTACTACAACGACGTGACCGGCGGAGTGTGCAAGCTGCTGAAGAGCATGAACGGGCTGAAGCATTTGCCGTTGCTCTAGTACAAGGCGCTCAACGGCGTGCTGGTCAGCGCCGGGTGGAAGAAGAGCCAGGTCGACGAGGCTCTGCACTTCAAGGTCGGCAGAGATGGTGAGGCCTGCTGGGTGCTGATCTATGTCGACGACCTGCTCGCCACCAGCAGCAACACCGCGATGCTGAAGGAGCTGCAGGAGCTGCTGGATGCCGCCTTCGAGCTGCGCGAGATCTCACCGGTGGAAAGGTACCTCGGGCTGGAGATCGTGCGTGACAGGCCGGTGAGGAAGCTGTGGCTCCACCAGCAGGGCTACGCCGACAAGCTGCGCAGGCCGTTCATCGACGAGGAGAAGACCGGGTGCACCCCAAATACGCCGGTCTCTGTCGACGCCTACGCCGAGCTGTCGTTCGACGACGAGGAGGCACAGGAGCGCCAGGAGGAGGAGTACCGGCAGAAGGTCGGCTCGCTGCAGTTCGCAAGGACGGCGACAATCAGAACCGGACGAGCATGGGCGGCTACGTATTCTTCTACGGAGGAGCTGCAGTCTCCTGGTCCAGCCAACGAATCAAGTGCGCGACGCTGTCGTCGACCGAGTCGGAGTACGTGGCGGCAACCGAAGCCGGCAAGGAGGGACGTCGTCTTCGTTTCTTTCTTGCAGAGTTCCGGCAGCTGGATGCCAGGACGCCGACCGTTCTTCGGGTGGACGACGAGTCGGCCATCACGGTCGCCGAGGGCATAGGGTTGACGGGCAACGTCAAGCACATGGAGCGGCGACACGCCTGGCTGCTGCACATGGTGAAGCGCGGGAAGGACATCCCGACCACTGAGCAGCCGGCCGACTTCCTGAAGGTGCTGCACTATCCGGCCTTCAACCGGTGTTCCGTTGCAATCGCCAAGTGCGCCTGGCCGATGTGTGCGACGGCGACAACGACGTGCAGCAGTAGGAGCCATGCCCCCTTGCATGGCTGGTGCGGTGACCGGCGTGCTGTATGTTGTGTACATGCTGATGGGCTATTCTCCGAGTGGTGCTACTGTGTGGGCTGGGGGCCCAAGCGTGAACGGGGCAGGGGAGTGTCAACGGGAATTGCGTTATTGGCCTCGTCCTCTCTTGGGCGGAGCCGACCTTGTGGTTGGGTGTGCGGGAGTTGCAGCCGACCTGCTGCTGGTGGGGTGCCAACCTCGAGGGGGGCCGAGCTGGGAGGGACAAATTGGCGTCTGGTAGGCTTCCTGGGCGTCTGGACGCCAACCTGGGTGTTTGCACGGCGTCCGGGGCGCCTGGACGCTGACCAGGGCGTCTGGCAAGAGTCCTGGGCGCCTGGACGCCGACCAAGGCGTCTGGTAGGTCTCGTGGGCGCCTGGACGCCGACCAGGGCGTCTCGCAGGCGTCCTGGGTGCCTGGACGCCGACCTGGGCGTCTGAACGGCGTCCGAGGCGCCTGGACGCTGGTCTGGTTGCCCGGTCGACCGAGTTACCCCGACGATCTGTGCGACATTCGCCGGGGTGGTTTCTGCGAGCCCGACCTCAGAAATGGTATTCCGAGGTCGACGTGGCTGGTGGACGCAGTCGCTGGCGTCTACTAGGGCAAGCGTCTGCGATGTGCACGTGACGAGACGTGGTGCACCAACCGGCCATGCGCACCTGCGAAGTAGGTGCACCGCGGTCCTGCGGGTGCAACGCTGTGCAGCCGACTTGCTGCAGCGTTGGCACACTGTGGATTGGCAACGTTGGCAAACCGCCTCTCTACAGTGCTGGAGCGGTGCGAGCTTTGCAACACTGGACTACGGTCGACTGTGTTACGCTGGAGGTGGACCTGCATGCTTGCTAGGTCTGACGTAGTCTTGCTTGTCATTGTTGTTGCACCCATTGTTGTCAATCTTTGCTAGTGGAACGCTTGCAAAATCTCCCCGTGAATATGCAAGCGGAGAACACACAAGCAAACGACTAAGGAAGGAACACAGGGATCACCCCTAACACCTCGTGCCTTCCCCATAGTCAGGCTCCCATTGTGTAAATTATCTCCGCAGATGCGTCCCGTCTTTGCATGCCTTCCCTAAAGGTTTTTTTTTTTTTTTTTTCGCCCCGAAGAAATTTGTTTTGGAAAAACAAACTGCTTGTGATAATTGGACGTGATCGCAGAGCGAGGCGCTGTCAAAGCCACTGCACGTTGGAATCAAAACTAGATATCAGGGCGGTTTGTCATTTCCTCCACGACGGCGAAGACATCGGCCCTCCTCGCGCCCTCTTCATAGCGGGGAAACACGACGTCCTCGGCCCGAATAGAGTGTTCGGTTCACCAGATGCCAAAGTTGTCAGTTTTGGTGCACTGTTGGAGACGCTTGTAAACGAATTCTCGCCATAGAAGCTTCGCAGTTACAGATCGTCGCAAGATTCGCGAACTTCAGGTAATCGAAATGCATGCCATATACGTCTTGCCAATGACTCCGCACGGATTAATTACACCAAATTCTCGTTCAAATGGTTTGGTATAGCTTCTACACACACAAGGTGCTCTGAAAATAATCTGAGAACCGTTGTGAGAGGAGATTTCCCCAACACATATATTTTAGGGTGAAATTGCCAATTGATTCAACAGTTTTCAAGAATTGGTATGTACACGTGACACCAAAACAATAGGATTATGCTTGACTTTTGTCATCCACCGTCAAGTGAAGCAGAACCAAGTTGACGTGGCTTCTCTCTTCTCACAACGCATCTCTCATTCTGACGATACGGGGATCGAAAGGAGTGAACTTCGACCCGACTCGGAAATGCGCGGTACGTTGATTCTGAACTCCTTGCTTTTCTTGAATCGCACTTGCCATACACCATATAAAGCTACTACTTGTTGCGGGCAGTCAGAACTTGGTTTTCGTAGTCAATATTCACGTGACTTTCACAGAACTCCGTCAGCTCCTAAAAAAACTCATAATATCCCTTTTTCCTAGTTTCGAAACAACATTAAAAAGTACGGCGCAAACATTAGCTCAAGAACATCTGTAATGGGGTACTATATCCCACCTTACAAGACGGACAAAGCCACGAGCGCTAAACATCCTGGATAATAATTGATCAACCATGTTACCAGTAGGTTCGGCTACCAATTAGCAAGATTCTTGCAGATCTTGTCTGCCCGCAGCTGGCGGCACATCACTGTTTCTAACAGGCTTACATGAATCTACTAGTAAAATTTGCCACCATTCCCATCTCATTTCCTGGCAGCCATGTACAAAGGTAAATCTGGAATGCTGTCAGCGCTGTGTCATGCAGTTTGGTTGCAGGTTCTGGCACGTGAAACCCTCAGTGAACTGCCAACTGTAAGCATCCTTCATGTTCTGCGGCCCGTACTGTTTTCCACACCGTGTGATACAATTTTCATTCATTAGTTCCCCTCTCAAAACTACCTTCTTCAAACCGCCTCACTTTTAGCGACTAACTTCTTATCCCCTCCCCATGACACTGATACATAGTAGCCAATGCACGATGCTGTGCTCATCGGCACGCATCACCGTGATGAACTAGGACGTCCACATCCTACCAACGTTCCTGGGCGGAGATTGCAACCCCCTTGCCAACACAAACAGCGATCCACATTTTCGGGGATTGCAACCCCATTACGACTTTAATGGCCTTCTCGATCGTTCCTTCTGCTTGCTTTGTGACCGTCGAATCTACGTCAACACGGGAATCAAGGGCTACCAGCCCGTCGTGTATCTTCCTGGCACTGCAACATCATTGGACAAAGAGTCGCTTGCTGCAGCGCTGGAAGTGGTGTCCAAAGAGAAGAAGCCACGTCATATCAGGCAGCTAGAGCGGGAGAGGCTGACCGTGGAGAAACTGGGTGAGTTGGGGAGGATGCGAGCCAATGGGAGCTTGGCGTCGACTGCCGAGGTGGTGGGCGCTTGAGCGGGAGATGGGTCATCGTAACAGTGGAGAAGGCGGTGGGAGGGGAGGGGAAGAGGAGCAGCACTCGACTCAGTATGCAAAGCATGAGCTGAAAGAGAGGCTTCTCAAAGGAAATATAATCCTCAACTGGATCAGGTATGTTACACTGCATGCTTATAGTATGGTGTTTCCTTTGGTGCATGCGTAAACCGTTCTGTGTTTTTTCAGTTTCCCCTATGCTTAAAAAACCGTTACGATTCTCATGTTCCGCACTCCCTTTGTTCTTTGTGCCTGCCAAGGAGCTCCAAGTGATGTGGCGTGACTCGACTGGCACCCAGCATTCAGCGTTCTTAAAGGGGCGCGATGTCAAGGAGCAAGGGAGGGGCAGCAGCCGGTCCATCGACCAATTAGAGTTGGACGGCTCGCCGGTGGCGGAAACACGGAGCTGCAAGGGGAAGGACCTTATCACGATTGACGCGTGGTTGACATGGGCATCACGGCGCGTTTGGCACATCCGCTCATGGAGACGACTACGGAGGCCCATGTACATTTCAATCTGCACATCGCTCGATTCAATGTATGTATTTTGTTCCTTTTATTTTTTGCTTTCCATGTGCTGGGTGTGCTGTGCCGAGCTGCGTGCTACAATAACCATTTGACATGGTACATATCTGCCATATTGTTCAATGCTATCATATTCCCTTCTCCCAACTCCCTCTTGTGCCCCCGCCTTTCGCCCCCTCTCTCCCTGCTTCCCGCTGCAGCACACGAGCGGCATTCACGGTGTCCTGTGCTAGACATTCCGAGCCAAAAAATCCCGCAAGGTACGCTCGATGCGGTACCACGTGCTGACCCGCCTGCTGCATGAGCCGGTGGAGGTGGAGAGTGAGAGCGGCAGAGGATTTCTGGATGGGCGCACGGAGGACTATATCACCTTGGATATTGGCTCCGCGGGTTGCACGTACGCTGCTGCATGGCGGAGAGGGGAACACGAGAATAGTGATGGAAGTGATTTTTTGTGCCAAGGGGTTGTGGCGCTGCACCGCAGAGTCTACCTTTTTTATTTGGAGTGGTTTTATAAGTTATAATTGCCTTCTGCACTGGTCAATTAATACATATATACAATAAATGGTAATTGTGCAGCTATAGTGGCATGCCAAATAAAAATGGACATGTTCAGCGATGTAAATCCTCTGTACATTTGTTGTACATTGCTCATCAGCCACTCACTTTTGCATTCACATCACTCTCTCTCCTCATCCTTTGTGTTTGTTAGGAACAAGGCGTAGCGCTCATCTCTCGCTCGCCACCACTGTGTTTGCTGATGCGGTTCGTTGCTGAGCAGCATCATCCCTTACATTGTTCAATCCCAAGACCTCTCATTCAGTAGCACCACTGTCAAACTAAGCTCCACCATGTGTGGCAAGTTAAGCTCCGCCACCTATCCGTCTTCCAATAGCATGACCATGTGGCAGTCCACAATGGTGTGTAGACGGTGAGCGACGGTAATCACCGTGCATGCAGCAACACGTCTCCCATCACTGCTTGTGCCACAACACCCACTGGTGTTTCCATGTTTGGTATAGCCTTGTCCAACACAAGCACATGCAAATTATAGAGAAGTGCGTGCCAGACAAGGCAGATTCCTCTTCCCCACACATTTGATATGATGGCAAATAGCATACTGTAATAGTGGCATCAATGGTCCCCTGGTACTGGTGGGTGTGAGGCAGGTGAACAAACTTAAAAGCTTCACGAGGCTGGTGATGGTGTGAGAGGGGGAAAAGGGTTTTTGATTAAATTCAGCATGGTGGGGCAAGGAATGAAGGGGTAGGGCAAGGCAAGATTGGTGGGGCGAGGTAGAATCGGTCAGGCAAGCAAGTAAAGGTGTAAGAAAGTAGTGGAGATGTCTATAGTCTTGGAGTAGATGAGTGCTTTAATCCTTGGTGGTTCTGTGAAATTGTTGAAGGGAAGGGAGAGTCATGGTGTTATGAGTTGGGATGGTTGACTCAGGTTGGAATGGAGTGGATGGGGAGGCAGGAGGGATTGTGGCGAGGTACGAGGGGTTGTGGCGGGCCAAGGGATGTGGAGGTTCATGGATGGGAGGAGAGACATGTGCGAAAAAAGGACACCTAGGGGCAGCAAATCGAGGCACGTCTAGAAAAAAAGGAAATGCACACACTTGTGCTTGTTTAAAAAAGGACGCCTAGTGGCAGAAAAAGGTGGAGGATAGGGGGACGTGGTAGGGAGGGGAGAAGAAGAGGATGTCTCAGAAGCAAAGCGGGTGAGCTGCAGCAGGTCGTGCATGGGATGTAGTGCTACATATGATACAAAAGATATAGTGCTGGCAACAGAGAAGGATGCATGGGTGTAAATCACGAAAAAAGGGTTTAGATACCCTAAAGAAAATTCACTTTCCTTACTTTGCGCCCCTGTTTACTGCGTACACGACTGCTCTCGCCAACAGTAAACCATTACCACTCGCGACACTCGCCTCAAATACTCTTCCCGCCACTGTTCACATCGCGACCTAACCTCACGACTCGGTTAGTAACCCGCGCTCTGGTCTTCCACCTCGACAATTCCCAAACTCAGCGCCAGGCCCGTCGCGCACCCCACATTTCGTGCGTTACCGTTACCATGCTATTTCGCTATATAACATTTGCTAATTTCTTTTCTCAATATACTGTTTTTCCTTCGACAGTGCAATCCTCATTTCTCACTCAATTGCACTCGTAACACCTTTTATTCAGAGCCATGACCCTTTTCCGGACCACGCCCATACCTTCACTTCCCAAATTATCTCATTTGTTTAAGGGGTAGACGTGCCTCAGCAACCAAGCACCACTGCTCGTGTTCTCTCTCATAAGCACGCCCAGCCACGACTGAGGCTCTCATTGAGCTAGCCTGACACCCCCGTCATGGACAAAAACACCCGCATTCCGCTCGAGGGCCTGACGTTTGAACGCCTCGGCGAAATCATGTGCCAGTTGCAGGATTTGGCACTTGAAATCGGAACATTAATAGCGGAACGCGATACATAGACAACAGTGAATGCACATGCACGAACTAGGGATCCAATCATCATCTTTTCAGGAACGACAGTGTGGGACAATCCTTCGCAATCAACCGCGAATGCACCGTACAGACAGGAGTGAATGCACATGCACGAACTAGGGATCCAATTGTCATCTTTTCAGGAACGACAGCGTAGGACAGTCCTCTGGTGCAATCAGTGATGGCACCGCCCAACCTATGTCGGGCATGGAGAGAACCAGGGAGGCACTGGGCGTAAACATACCTCGCGAAGCCCGTTGTCACGTCAACATTGCAGCATCCGTCGGCAGCAACGACATGGGTGAGCTAATGCAACTCAAGCAGCATCGCCCGCCCTGTTTCAATTCCAGCCAGCGTGGAGCTACACCTGCGGTTTTCTTGCGCTATGCGAACAGGTCGGCTACATGCATGAAGCGGAGCGAGTCGATCGCTATGTCGGCGGCCTGAAGCTGGAAATCTGGCAAGAAATTCGGCTTCGCCAGATGTTAAAGTTGTTGGGTGCAAAATGTATTTTGCACGTCAACCTGTCGCCTATTCGTCAAGCAAGGTGGAATTTTAAAGGTATTTGTTTTAAGGTAATTTTTGTGGTGTGGAATGCGCATCTGTGTACTAATCATTTTTTCTTTTACGGTTTGTGAATCGCCTTAGCGGTTCATGAGTTATGTGCATTTTAGTGTAAGGTTGCATTCATGTGTTTTCATGGTTGTTCGTGTGAATTTCGTGGTGTTCGTGTTGTGTCATGAATGTGCGTGAAGTTCCGAGTGATCATGTGTTTTTTGTGAGCTTTCGCGTGTTCATGAATGTTCGCGTGCTGTTCGTGCAAGCTTCATGAGCGTTCATGTGTTTTCGTGTTCGTTCATGTTCGTTCATGTTCGTTCATGACTGTTAATGTCTTGTTCATGTTTCTGTCATGAGTTTTCGTATGTCTTTCATGAGTGCTCACGGTGAATGGCGAGTGTTTTTGCTGGGAGATATTTTCGCGTTGGTCAAGGTTGAAAAGGGCGCGAGAATCTGGACTGTGCGTGTGGCCCAGATCTCGCGTGTGGCCCCACATGGGCCGCGCGTGTGCTTTGCCACTGTTGCGAGCGTGGCAGGAACCACGATCGCAACAAGACAGGGCGATAATGATCGCCCTGCCCACGTCAGGACGGCGCGCCCTCAGGGGTGCGCGTGGGTTGCGAGGGGTGCCGAGAGATCTCGAGGGGTGCTCGGGATTCACTCGAGATTTCAGTTGTAAAACTGAATCTCGAGCGCGCCTTTTTGTGACATGGCGAAATAGTGAAATTCGCCATTTAAGTCGCGCGTGTAACCCGACTGTTTCTTACAGGTACAAAACGGTGAAAACCGTTTTACAACTGTAAAGCTTGGGGAAACGGAATTCCCACACGAGCGCTCATGATTCTACGCGGGAGTTCATGATCGCTCGCGAGAGGAGTCAGCAGGAGCATTTGGCAGACATGGAAATTGAAGGCAGTTATTTGAAGGACTCGGATGAAGCCAAATTCAAGAGGAGTTTGACAACCGTTTTCCAAGACAACATGGCGAAGTCCGAATTACAGTTTTATTTACTGCTTGATGTTTGCCTTTGCTAGTGAGTAGTGATTTCTATATATGCGTGCTTGTGCTTGGTTGTAATCAACACTTTGTGAGTGAAAATTGCTCTATCATCGTATTGATGTGAAGAGCTGATTCTGTATACAAGCCAATTCGTCGTCAACGCTGCGCAATTGAGCTTGGGAATGCTCTTAGTGCACACGACCGTTTTTACACTAAGGAAAATCCCTCTACAAACACGGACCCTTGGTTAGGGGCTGGCGTTGCCAGGCACCCGAGGACCCTTGGAGGTGACCCCGTGGGGACTACCCAGAGTATATTAAAGGTGTGCTTAAGAGTAGTCAACAGAAGTTCGGCTCGCGGAGAAAATCGACATTTTACGCCGTCCGAGGCCGAGGTCCTACCACGGATATCGTACTCGGGGACCAACCAAGCACGTCACTGTGCACACCGTCACAACAAACGCAGCTGCCACGCCGTTTGAGGGGCGCTACATCGCGTGCAGCAGGCTGGGTCATCGCAAGAGTGAATGCCCACAGGAGCTAAGGCCGAGGGGCAGAGCCGGGAAGGGAGTCAGGGAGGCAGGGAAACGCTAACAGTCAGTAGAGTTTGGGCACACTACTGACAAGACTCACTGTTGGCCTGACCACACCAACCCTCACTGAGTGACTGCACCGATTCACGCAATCGATCGGGCTCAGCTTAATAAGGAGGGTACAATGGTAGACTTCCAAGTACTGATTCACGAGAAAATACAGGGGACAGTTGCAAAGGTTTTATTAGACGGAGGAGCTAGTCATAGTTTACTTAATACCGCAACTGCAAGGAAGCTGCAGCCGCTGCTTATCGGAAATCGACGCACGCTTAGTGGACGGCTCAGCACTGGCTATACTGGAAAAAAATGGAGAGAGCAAAGGTTCGCTGTGGGGGGGACTTTCGGTTTACACAGGAAATGCTCGCAACTACCCTGGATGGGACCAACATTTTACTAGAACGTGATTGGCTGCGATGCTACAACCCGTAAATTGACTCGGCAACATGCAGTTGCACTGTGCGAAGCGGCGGTAACTAGGTCGTACTACCTTGCTGGCAGTCGTCTGGGTCTTCAACAGTCTACGTCAACGCCATCACGATGAAACGGGCCGTCGCTTCAGGAGCTAACGCGTACGTAGGAGACAATGGGCCGTCGCTTCAGGAGCTAACGCGTACGTAGGAGACAATGCATAAGTAGGAAAAGCTGAGTGATTTTCATACACTGCTGGCAGCCGCACCGCCCGAACTACAAGAGCTACTAGAACGGTGCCCGGGATTTTTCCCGATGACTTACCGGAGGGACTGCCACCTCAGTGAGCACACGACCACCGCATAGAATCATAACCGGGGCACAGCCAACCGTACAGCAACAATTCAGACTGACATAGCCCGAGTTAGACGAACTCAGAAGGCAGGTAAAATACCTACTGGAGAAAGCATCACCGTTTGCCACGCCGATACTGTTCACACCGAAGAAGGATGGGGGTATATGCATGTGCTTCAACTATGGCGCACCGAACAGGGTAACAGTCAAGTTACAATATCGAACCCCCTCCGCCGACAAACTGATCGGCCAACTGCGAACAACTAGGGTCTTTTCGAACCAGTGCGCCATCTTTTACGTCGACAACATCCCAGTTTACATTCGCGAGAAGCAGCAGCATTTAGCGGACATGAAAGCAGTATTTAAAATTATAGACGAGCATCGGCTACTGACAAAAGGTTCAAAGTGCGACTGTTTTCAAGACAGGTTAGAATTTCTGGGGCACGTTGTTTCGGAAGCTGGGGTTGAAATAAACCCGAAAAAAAATGGATACCGTCAAGCCATGGCACCCTCCTGACAAACATCACGGAAATGCAAAGTTTCTTGGGGTCTGCTAACTCTGTGCGTCGGTTGATCCCCGACATGGAACGGAGCCCCACTGATGGATTTCCTATGGAAGAGGGTAATTTTTTCATGGGGGGAGAAACAACATGCTACCTTCTCTGCCTGTTCTCTGTTCACCGCCCGTGCTACGCATCGCCGACCCACACTGCCCATTCGAAGTGGTTACCCACGCCAGCGACATTGCCATCTGAGCCGTACTGCTACATGATTTCAGCAATGTCTTACAACCCATCTCATAAGAATCACAAAAACTGCATTCGCCCAAGAAGAATGACCCGATACACGACCGCGAAATGCTCACGATCGTGCACGTGGTCAAGTGGCTCTGCTACTTGACCGGCACAGACGTGACAGTACGGACCGACCATAAATCACTACAATACCTTCGCGCGCAACCCCACCTCAATCCACGACAGTTCTGCTGGCTTGACTTCCTCAAGTCCAATTCTCCACTACACCGTAACCTATAAAAGGGTGCCTCAAACATCGCTGACGCACTGAATCGCCCGACTACCCAAATACGAGCGATACTACTTGCCCAGACCAGTCCACTAGCAAGAAGCCTGTTTACCCACGGCTACCAGACAGATCCATTCTTCACAATGGGAAACTGGCAGCGGTTCGCAGTGTCAGATTTATATGACATAGCTACTGTAGGCTATAGTGGGGTAGCACATATGGGGTACAGTTGTCTAGGGTTTGCTTCTTGTACCCAACTTTCACTTAGTCATTTCATTCCCTCGTTTCTTCTCATGGTATCGAGCAGGTTCCCTAGTGGGAACGATTCCTAGGGCCCACCACCACGAATTTTTTTTTTTCCTGCCCGGAGCGCGTTTTGCGCCGGCCCGAGTCGCGCCGCCCTTTCGGCCCGTCGCGCCCGTCGCGCCCGTCGCGCCCGTCGCGCCCGTCGCGCCCGTCGCGCCCATCGCCACCTACCTCCGCGGCCCCGCCACCTACCTTCGCGGCCCCGCCACCTCACTGTGCGGCCCCGCCACCTACCTCCGCGGCCCCGCCACCTACCTCCGCGGCCCCGCCACCTACCTGTGCGGCCCCGCCACCTACCTGTGTGGCCCCGCCACCTACCTTCGCGGCCCCGCCACCTCACTGTGCGGCCCCGCCACCTACCTCCGCGGCCCCGCCACCTACCTGTGCGGCCCCGCCACCTACCTTCGCGGCCCCCACCACCTCACTGTGCGGCCCCGCCACCTACCTCCGCGGCCCCGCCACCTACCTGTGCGGCCCCGCCACCTACCTTCGCGGCCCCGCCACCTCACTGTGCGGCCCCGCCACCTACCTCCGCGGCCCCGCCACTTACCTTTGCGGCCCCGCCGCCTCCTCCCAGCGGCGCCGGACGCCGCCCTCTCAGCGGCCCCGCCGAGCCGCCCAGCAGCCAAGCCGCCCAGCCGCCGAGCCGCCCAGCAGCCGAGCCGCCCAGCAGCCGAGCCGCCCAGCAGCCGAGCCGCCGAGCCGCCCAGCCGCCGAGCCGCCCTGTCCGCAGCCGAGCCGCCCCGCCGCCGAGCCGCCCAGCCGCCGAGCCGCCGAGCCGCCCTGCAGCCGAGCCGCCCGAACCGCCCTGTCCGGTAAGAGCAGCGCCTCTCTCACAGCACTGCCCTCGCCCTACTGTTTGCACTGCTAGTCTACTGCTGTCATGGCTACCCCTAGTGTCCTCGCTTTTGACGCTGAGGGTCGGGCCATTGACTTTGACGTCTGGATAGATGACCTGCAGCTTTTCTTACAGTGCGACAGAGCAGACGGCCTCTCCCTCTTTGACCTCACTTCTGGTGCCTCTCCTGCCCCCGCTGCTGATGCTGACGCCACCGTTCGCTCACAGTGGGCCACGCGCGATGTTGCTGCACGTCTTGCTGTGCGTCGCCACCTCCCTACCTCTGAGCGTGCGCACTTTAGCCAGTACAAGAGTGCTCAGACCTTGTACGACGCTGTAGTTGCACGCTACTCCTCCCCTGCCACTGCTGCACTGAGCCGCCTCATGCTACCGTACCTCTTCCCTGACCTTGCTGCCTTTCCCACAGTCGCTGACCTCATTACGCACCTCCGCTCTAGTGACACTCGCTACCGCGCTGCGCTTCCTGCTGAGTTCTGCGCCAAGAACCCCCCCCCCATGTACATCACCCTCTACTACATAGTCACCCGTCTCCCTGACTCCCTTCGCGTAGTCAGGGACCACTTCCTCTCGGTTTGTCCCACCACTCTCACCGTTGACCTCCTCGAGAAGGCACTCCTAGCAGCAGAAAAGAGCATAGTCGCTGTAGGAGCCTCTCGTGGTGACCCTCGCACCCCCATCTTTGAGGGGTGTTCCCCCTCCCCTCTTTTGCCCTCTGTTGCCTCTGCTGCTGCGGCCGACCTCGCTGGTTTGGAGTCGGTTGGGGCAGCGTCTACCCCTAGCGGGAGACGCCGCCCTGGCAGGGGCAAGGGGGGCAGGGGCGCTGGAGGAGCTAGCGGGGGCGGTGGAGGCGGCGGTGGAGGTGGTGTAGGAGGTGGGGGTGGCGGTGGGAGTGGTGGCGGGGGTGGAGGTGTAGGTGGCGGCAGTGGAGGCGCAGGAGGCAGCGGCGGTGGCGGAGGGAGCGGAGGTGGCGGCGGTGGAGGAGGAGGCGGCGGAGGAGGTGGAGCTGGTCGGGGTGGCGCTGCGCAGAGGGTCAGCTCCGGTGGTGGTCAGCGCCAGCAGCAGCAGCAGCAGCAGCAGCAGCAGCGCACTCGTGACGTCCCCTCCCCTCAGCAGCTCCGTGAGTGGTACACTGCACGCCAGAGGGGTGGGGGTGCTGGTCCGTGCACCTACGTCCTGCGCACCGGCGACCGCGCGGGTGAGCAGTGCGGGGGTGCGCACTCCACCCAGCGCTGCTTTGGCCGCCTCACGGACGCTTGGCGTCACCAGTTCCCTGAGGCCACTGAGATCCCCCGCTGGGGTGAGCTGTCTAGGGCGGGTGTAGCTGTCTTTGACCTTGACTTTGATGCTATTCTTGCTGCCGTGTATACTGTGACTATTAGTGATGAGGGTGACTGTTACCGGTGTTTTCCGCCCGACCCGGGCATTGAGACTGCTGCTCTAGGTACTGGTGAGGCTGCTGCTCTAGGTGCTAGCGAGGCTGCTGCTCTAGGTGCGTCTGCTCCCTCAGGTGCTGGTGAGTCTGCTCTCTCAGGTTCTGCGTCGGCTTCGGCCTCCCACACCTTCACACTTGACTCGGGGGCTTCTCGCTCCTTCTTTCGAGACCGCACCACACTCACGCCGCTTGGCCGACCAGTTGCGGTCTCCCTGGCAGACCCCTCTGGGGGTCCTGTCCTTGCTCACTTCTCCACTGTCCTCCCGTGTCCGGCGGCCCCCTCTGGCACCCTGTCTGGTCTCTACCTCCCCTCGTTCTCTACGAACTTGGTGAGTGGTGCTGACCTACAGGATGCGGGGGTTCACCAGTTCACTCCTGCGAGTCAGCGGGTGACCCACTGCACGGACGCTCGGACAGGCCGCCACCTGGCCACGTTTACACGTCGGCCAGGGTCGAGCCTGTACACACTGACCACTGCGTCTCCTCCAGTCCCTGCGTCTGGTCAGGTAGCTGCGTCGGGTCAGGTGTTTGCTGCAGCGTCCAGGTCTGGTCCTGAGTCTGCCCCCTGCTCGTGTCGCCTCCTGTCTCACGAGACTCTCCTCTGGCACCACCGCCTTGGCCACCCCTCCCTGCTTCGTCTCCGGAGCATGGCCTCCCGTGTCCTTGTCTCTGGTCTTCCCCGGTCCCTCCCTCCCCTTCCTCCGGGGCCAGGCCCTACCTGCGTCCCCTGTGTCGAGGGACGGCAGCGGGCTACCCCTCACTCCTCCCAGTTTCCTCCGACAGAGGCCCCGCTGCAGACGCTTCACATGGACGTGTGGGGCCCGGCCCGCGTTCGTGGACAGGGTCACGAGCGCTACTTCCTGCTGGTGGTTGACGACTACTCGCGTTACACCACAGTCTTCCCCTTGCGCAGCAAGGGTGATGTCACTGAGGTGTTGATCGACTGGATCCGCGCAACTCGTCTCCAGCTCAGGCGGAGCTTTGGCTCGGACTTTCCTGTTCTGCGTCTGCACTCTGACAGAGGCGGAGAGTTCTCCTCTAGCCTTCTGCGAGCCTACTGTCGTGCACGAGGCATCTGCCAGACCTTCACGCTTCCGGACTCTCCACAGCAAAATGGGATTGCTGAGCGCCGCATTGGCATGGTCATGGACGTCGCCCGTACGTCCATGATGCATGCGGCTGCCCCCCATTTTCTGTGGCCGTTTGCGGTTCGGTACGCGGCGCATCAGATCAACCTTCAGCCCAGGGTCTCCATGCCGGAGACCTCCCCAGCTTTGCTGTGGACGGGGAAGGTTGGCGATGCGTCTGCGTTCCGTGTCTGGGGATCTCGGGCGTTTGTCCGCGACTTGTTTGCGGACAAGCTGTCCCCTCGTGCTGCTCCTTGCGTCTTCCTGGGTTTCCCCCCTGACGCCCCAGGGTGGCAGTTCTACCACCCCACCTCTCGCCGTGTTCTGTCCTCCCAGGACGTCACGTTCGACGAGTCGGTCCCCTACTACTGCCTCTTCCCCTACCGCACTCCGTCCCTCCCCCCGCCACCGCTCTTCCTTGTACCAGGTCCCCCCCCGGTAGACCCCCTCCCCCCTCAGGGTCCTGCCCCTTCAGGTGTGTCCCAGGTAGACGCTGTTGAGCCTGTCGAGGTCGCTGGTGACTCTGGTGCTGCTGAGGGTGCTGAGCCTGGGGGTGCTGACTCTGGGGGTGCTGAGCGTGTGGGTGCTACGCCTAGGGGTGCTGAGCCTGGGGGTGCTGAGCCTGGGGGTGCTGAGTCTGGGGGTACTACGACTGGGGGTACTGAGCCTGGGGGTACTACGCCTGGAGGTGCTGAGCCTGGGGGTGCTGCGTCTGAGGGTGCTGAGCCTGGGGGTACTACGCCTGGAGGTGCTGAGCCTGGGGGTGCTACGCCTGGTGGTGCTGTGCCTGGCGGTTCACCGGGTGCTCCCTCTCGCCGAGAGCCACTCTCTCCCCAGGAGCTGCGTGAGTGGTTTGCCCGGCGCTGGAGGCGAGCTGCTGGAGCTGCTGGAGCTGGAGGTGCTGCGGGTACTGGAGGTTCTGTTGCTTCTGAGGGAGCTGGTGCCACGGGTCCCGGAGGTGCTCGTACTGGGAGTACTGGAGCTGCTGGACCTGCGGGTACTTCTGGGGCTGGAGTTGCTGCGGGTGTTGGCGCGGAGGCTACTGCTGTCGGTCCTGGGGGCGGTCCTGCTGGGGGTACTACTGGTGCTGCTGGGGGTTCTGGAGCTGGAGCTGCTACTGGTGCTGGTGCTGCCCCTGCGGGTGCTGGTGCTGTCCCTCCTGTGTCTGGAGTCGCCGCGCGACCTCGGCCGTACTTCGTTCCGCTCCTTCAGCAGGTTCTTGGTCTCCCGCCTTCTACTGGTCCTCCTCCTCCCTTAGAGTGTCCACAGCCTGTCCCGTCGCAGTTACAGTTACAGCCGGCCTCCCCACTGCCTGCTCCGTCTCCCTACACTGGTCCTACTGGAGGTCTTGCTGAGCGTCGTGAGCCTGCGTCTCGCCCTGCGTCGCCTGTCCGTGCTGCTCGCACTAGTGGTCGCGGTTCGCGTCAGCGTCCTCCTCCTGTCCCTGGCACGCACCGGATGTCTCTGCGTCCGTCCACTGCTCCTCTGCGTGCCCCTTTGCCTTCTCCTCCTGAGTCTTCTCTTCCTACTCTTGCCGACCCGGAGTCGGACTCTCTTCGCGCTGCCAGTCCTACTGTCACGCGTCTCCTTGCTACGGTTGTCACTGACCCTTCCTTTGAGTCCACTGCTGCGTCTGCTCTAGTTGCTGAGCTCGTCGACTTTGCTGCTCGCTGTCGCCTAGACTACGTCGCCAGTCTTGTTGCTGAGTCTGAGTCTGTCTGTCCTCCGTCCGTCGGGGGTGAGTGTGCCCTTGGCACGGACGTCCTTGAGGACAGGCAGGAGGAGTTCCAGTGCTTGGCCGCTGCTTCACCTCATCTCGTGTCCGTACTGCTTACCCCTGAGGGAGACCCGGATGCACTTGACATCCCGACTCCGCGCTCTTACGCGGAGGCGATAGAGGGTCCCTACTCCTCTCAGTGGCAGGCAGCTATGGACGCAGAGATGGCTTCCTGGAAGTCCACAGGCACCTACGTTGACGCTGTTCCCCCTCCTGGGGCGAACATCGTCAGTGGCATGTGGATTTTCAGGGTGAAGCGACCGCCGGGTTCTCCGCCTGTCTTCAAGGCGCGTTACGTGGCTCGTGGCTTCAGTCAGCGGCAGGGAGTTGACTACTTTCAGACCTTCTCTCCCACCCCGAAGATGACCACTCTTCGGGTACTGCTGCACGTAGCTGCTCACCGTGACTACGAGCTACACTCTCTTGACTTCAGCACTGCTTTCTTGCAGGGCAGCCTGCACGAGGAGATCTGGCTGCGTCGCCCACCTGGATTCACTGGGTCTTTTCCTCCTGGCACCCAGTGGAGCCTACGGCGGCCAGTCTACGGTCTCCGCCAGGCACCGCGTGAGTGGCACGACACACTGAGGACTACACTTGCAGCTCTTGGGTTTGCTCCCTCTACTGCCGACCCGTCGCTGTTTCTGCGCACCGACACTTCTCTGCCGCCGTTCTACATCCTCGTGTACGTCAACGACTTGGTCTTTGCCACAGCTGACACTGCTGGACTAGCCCACGTGAAGTCCGAGCTGCAGAAGAGACACACGTGCACTGACCTGGGTGAACTGCGCAGCTACCTTGGCTTGCAGATCACTCGGGACAGAGCACGCCGCACCATTACCCTGACTCAGTCACACATGGTGCAGCAGGTCCTTCAGCGCTTCGGCTTCACGTACTCCTCGCCTCAGGCCACTCCTCTGCCTACTCGCCACTCGCTCTCAGCTCTGCCTTCGGATGAGTCCGTAGAGTCGAGTGGCCCGTACCCAGAGCTTGTTGGCTGCCTCATGTACCTGATGACCTGCACACGACCTGACCTTGCATACCCTCTTAGCATTCTTGCACGCTATGTTGCTCCTGGGAGACACAGACCGGAGCACATGGCTGCAGCGAAGAGGGTGTTGCGCTACTTGTGCAGTACGTCGGGCATGGGGCTTGTGCTTGGAGGGCAGAGTCCAGTGGTCCTTACTGGGCACGCAGACGCTTCTTGGGCTGACGACCAGGCTACGCAGCGGTCGTCACAGGGTTACACCTTCAGCCTTGGTTCCGGCTCTGTTTCGTGGCGGGCTACTCGCTCGTCTTCTGTTCTCGGCTCCAGTTGTGAGGCTGAGATCTACGCAGGAGCCATGGCTGCACAGGAGCTTCGCTGGCTCACCTACCTGCTGACTGACCTCGGAGAGTTGCCTCGTTCTCCTCCAGTGCTGTACGTAGACAACAAGGCCATGCTGGCCTTGTGTCGGGAGCAGCGACTGGAGCACAGAACGAAGCACATTGCTCTCCGCTACTTTCTTGCTCGTGAGCTGCAGCAGCGTGGTCAGCTGCGTCTTGCGTACGTGGCCTCTGAGGCCAACACTGCTGATATCTTCACCAAGGCACTTGCGCCTTGTGACCATCAGCGCTTCTGTACTCAGCTGGGCCTTGTGCCTACCTTGCCTCACTTGCTCACCTCTTGACCTTGCTTGTACTGTTACATATATATATACCTGCTCTTGTTTGTCTAGCCTTTTTAATATATATGTGTACTCCTGCTTGTGAACTGGCCTTGTGGCCTTGAACTTGTGCTCGGAATGTGTGGTGACTTTGTGATCCACCCTGAGCTTGTTTTTGCTTTGCTTTGCTTGACTGGTCTTGTGACCCCTTGTTCTCCCCCACTTTGCCTATGGGGGTGTGTCAGATTTATATGACATAGCTACTGTAGGCTATAGTGGGGTAGCACATATGGGGTACAGTTGTCTAGGGTTTGCTTCTTGTACCCAACTTTCACTTAGTCATTTCATTCCCTCGTTTCTTCTCACGCAGCAGCACGAAGGGTGTATTACATAGAAGCCAGCATTGACCACATCTCGGTACCGGGCTACACTATTCTACGGGAGTTATTGTTACAAGAGGAACATGATGGAGTTACCTCAGGACATTTTGGGGTCGAAGAAATAACCCCCCTCTTCATCGCCACCATCATTTGATTGCAAGGGACACCCGCGGCGATTATCAGTGATCGTGACACAAAATTCCCCAGCAAATTCTTGCGGAACCTGTGGCAATAGTTCGTTACACGACTACAATTCAGTTCATCATACCACCCCGAAACCGATGGTCAAATGGATAGAACCAATCAGACCATGGAGCAGTTAATTCGAGCCACGTGCGATGACCCGACAACCTGGGAGCAGCAATTGCCACTCATCGAGGTCGCGTACAACAACTCCACTTCAACCACGATGCAGAAGTCACCATTTGGCCTCAACTACGGACGAAACCCCATCGTACCCATGACGCTGAACCCCAAAAACCCAGTCCCACGTGCGCAACTGTTTGCAGAGATTTTCCAGGTCGCTCAACCCGAGCAACACATGCAATAACAAAATCAAATATAATCGCTAAGCGCAACTACGATCGCCACCACCATCCCGACACTTATCAGCCCGACGATCTCGTGTTTCCTTGACACTCTGAATCTTCGCTTGCCCGTCACCCCAAAGTTACGCCCACGATAATGCGGGCCATTTCGCATCAGCCACATGGTCACACCCGTCAGCGCCCAACTCCTTCTGCCTGCTGACTGGTATGTCATTCCCTTGTTTCACGTCAATATCCTCTGCCCCTACATCCCGACAACGATTCAACTACCTCGCAACTACCCATGGAGCATGACACGCCCGGCCACATAGCTGATCATCGGCCCTGAAAAAAAATATTGAGCTACCATGTTCGCGACCCACGTGGAGCCCGTCAAATTGAGTTCTTCTTGGAGAGGGGGCCTTCTTGGAGAGGGGGCCTTCTTGGAGAGGGGGTAGTGTAAGGAAAAAAACGTTTCCGTACTTCACACCCCTGTTTACCGCGTACATGTCTGTTCCTGCCAACAGTAAGTCATCACCAGTTGCGACACTCGTCGCGACCACTGTTCCCGCCACTGTGCAATCCTTGTTCGCTCACTCCATTGCACTCGTAACAGACACGAATATGAGTTCGAATGCGGTTAATCATAGAGATATTTCTATTTGTTTGCATCCATTTTTGCGAACAAATTTGAGGATGGCTCACATATATGGTTATGTTCCAAATACTGTTCTATTTACGATTGTTGACTTAGAGTAGCCATGTATAACCGTGGTGAATTTTGGGATATCAATGGATGGCCTTTAATCTCTAATTAATGAATGCCATGGTTACTTTTGAAGATGCCATAACTATGTTAATCCATTATTACTTTGGATGTATGTCATTGATTTCTTATATCATTTATGGACTATGTTCGTTACTTTAGTATAATGATCCATGTTACACCTATTTTCGTTGCATGGTGAACGCAATGTAGAGAGGATAAAATAATGATGATTGGTCGACGATGATTAACATTTATAAGTGTAGTAAATGTTGAGCTATTGGTGCGTAGTATAGGTTCTGAGATATTTTCAGAGAGAGATGACCACTAATGGGATCTACAAGGCTCTATGCAAGCCAATAAATGCACAATATGTATTCTCTACGGGGTCACCTCCAAGTGTCCTAGGGTGCCTGGCAAAGCCAGCCCCTATCCATGGGTGCGTGTTTGCTGAGAGAATGACCAAGTGTGAACCTAACTGATTGCACTAGAGAAGTCCCACACTCGTTTACACCAAGTGTGAACCTAACTCATTGAGTTCACGACGAACTGGTTCGTGTGCGGATATTTTTCTTCATGTCAATACGTTGACAGAGAACGTGTTCACTCCAAAGGTTGATTAACAAAGGATTGATCACAACCAAACACATGCACGCATTCAAAAAATTCTACACCCAAACAAAGGTAAACATAAAATAGTTGTAAAACCGAATTCTTTGATTTTGCCATGTTGTCCTCGAAAACGGTTGCTTAACTCCTGGAGCATTTGTCTTGACCCATGCCTTGATAAAAACCATCTTCAATTCTCGCTTCACACAAAAGCATTGGTGACCCCTCATGTGAGCAATTATGAGTTCACATGTTGCTCCAATGTGACTCCCACGGATTCATGCACGTTTCTAGTCATAAAACGGATTGTTCCATTTTGTACTAACTAGTCCTCCTAGGCAAAATATCGATCCCCCCACAGAAACGTCGGTACACTACTCACTCGTATGAGACTCCAATGAGCATCGCATGAGACATTTGAGTCTAAGGGACTTTCATGGGAGCATCATTTGAGCTTCGTGAGAGCTTCATGTGAGGCTTCATGAGAGCCATGAAAACACAACAGAATTATGACAAACACAAAATGCAACAAACGAAAAGTAGAACACACAAAATGAAAGGATGAGTGCGCGCAGGACACACACAAAATGCGCACACACAAAATGCAAAATGAAATGCACATCTCACACACGCAACAAATTACATTTATACAAAACACCCATTTTCCTTCACCGTCGACAAATAGGCGGTAGGTTGCCGTGCAAACCATGCATTGCACTTTCCTGTACAATATATATTTATGCAACATTTTCCTGTATCCAGTCATACCACTACTATGCTGCAAAAGTTTTGTGTGCACTAGACAGGGAAGAAACAAAACTCACTTAATCACCCCTATTTTCCTTGTAGTGGAAATGAATTATTGCGTAATTCATAAAGAATAAAAAAACGAGGCAGTTAAGGAGTGAAGAGCAGAAAATCTCACAACCCTCAAGCAAAGATGCAAGCTGAAATCTGAAGCTACTCAATATGGTCACTCAAGTGGCAAAGCCATGGCACAACCTTATGTGCATGCACGTGTACACTTTCTTTTATATCTTTTAGATATTGTTAGTTATTATAGGCTACAGTGAGTTGCCCTCTAAAGGGTACGCCGCAAAATTTACACGTCTCATTTTTTGCTAGCCGCTGCTTTGTATCGCCCTTATCGTTCTCCATCGGGTTGGCAGTCGTGGGTGGTGCCGATCGCCCCAAAACACTATTTGGCTGGTTGCGTCGTGTTCCGTAGTAGCTACTATTCAACGCGCTGAACTATTCGATCAGTGCTGCCCGAAACTACGCCCACGTCCCTTCGCCTTGCTAACCCACTCTAGAAGTGGGCCTCGTAACAGTGTTGCTGCGGGCCGTATGCGCATTGCGTCTTGGGTCGGGGTCGTGCATCCAACAGCTTTGAAATAAAATTCGAGTTCGACTACGAATCGACGAACGTCGCTCCCTTTCACTATAGGATCGAACGCGTCTGGTTGTCTCGGCTTCGCTACTTCGAGATTAACTGTAGCTGCTGCCGTTGTCACGGATATAATTGCCGGTGTCGCCGTCGTCGCTACTGCTGCTACTGCGGCTACCGATTGATTCGCAAGGAGTTTTTCGAGTCGTGGGAGCGCCGCACGTATCTGCTCATGCTCGGCGCATAACTCCGCGATTTTCTGTACAAAATTGTCACTATTTCCCTCCATTTGCCAATTTAGAGGAAGATGCGCGTAAAAAACAAATGAACTCTAGGTGTTGGTCGACATACTGCGAGTCGAATCGACTTTAGAATCGACGAGCGTGAATTCTGTAGGTTGCGTAATTCTCCCCCAGTCGAAATTCGCGTCCGATCTCGGCTGTTGAGAAGAAATTCGATTCGACGTTCCAACTTTTTTGGGAGAAATTCTCAGAGCCGTTGGGACTTAGAAAAATTGCGCGGAACTGGTTTTATATACCCGTATCGGCGCTTTCGTCGTCGCCCCCGCGGTTTTAAAAGGTCGGTTTTAAGCGGTTAAAGACCTGGCGAGTAAACTCGCTCTGATTACCAAGTGTGGGATCCTGGTTCAGGAAAGAAAAATCTATTGAATTGATCACCTGGGTATGAGGCGAGGCTGTATATAGGCTCGACACAAGGCAGGTAACCCATGTGTTACGCGAATGTTCTGAGGGTCGCGAAGCGTCCCGAACAGAACCTTCCCGAAATCGGTAGAAAGCAATTCGGTGGGAACCGAAAAGGCTTGAGCTCGGTACACGTAACCTGGTTCGGTGCTATAATTATAATAACATTTAGGAATGCACCTAACATAGGAAATCAAGCACATCTATGCATGATAATTAAAACCTAAGCTAGTAATAGCATAATAAAATCCAGGCAAGCTAGCAAATCCAGCATAAGTCGTCGTACTCTCACACTAAAGCCTAGGAATCTTAGGAGCCAACTTGGGTATAAACCATGCTAGAACCAAAAGGGGTTTCCAAGAGGCGGAGTTCCAACAAGACATATAGAGATTGGAAGGTGGTCCACTCTAACGAGTGTACACCACAAGTTCTCCCAACCCAACCAATGTATTCTACACTATTATTGTGTAGCTCTAGCACTACATATGTTTATTGGAGCAACCTGAATTAACCATAATTCCAACACTCCGGGGGGGGGGGGGGGTACTTGTCATATTTATATATCTTGTAACTGCCTACTGTGAAATAACGAGGAATGATTTACTAGGAAATGTGAAGGGTACAAGTATGAAACCCTAGGAAACCGTACCCCTTAGTATCTACCCCACTACAGCCTAAATAAGGCTATATGATAAATGTTTGACACACCCCCATAGGCAAAGTGGGGGAGAACAAGGGGTCACAAGACCAGTCAAGCAAAGCAAAGCAAGCTCAGGGTGGATCACAATGTCACCACACATTCCGAGCACAGGTTCAAAGGCCACAAGGCCAGTTCACATGCAGGAGGATATATATAAAGGTAAACAAGCAAGAGCAGGTATATATAGATCACAGTACAGGCAAGGTCAAGAAGTGAGCAAGTGAGGCCAAGTAGGCACAAGACCTAGCATCGTACAGAAGCGCTGATGATCACAAGGCTGAAGTGCCTTGGTAAAGATATCAGCAGTGTTGGCCCGAGAGGCCACGTAAGCAAGGCGCAGCTGACCACGCTGCTGCAGCTCACAAGCAAGGAAGTAGCGAAGGGCAATGTGCTTCGTTCTGTGCTCCAGTCTGTGCTCCCGACACAAGGCCAGCATGGCCTTGTTGTCTACGTACAGAATTGGAGGAGAACGAGGCTGCTCTTCTAGGTCAGTCAGCAGGTAGGTGAGCCAGCATAACTCCTGTGCAGCCATGGCCCCTGCGTAGATCTCAGCCTCACAGCTGGAGCCGAGAACAGAAGACGAGCGGGTAGACCGCCACGAAACAGAGCCGGAACCAAGGCTGAAGGTGTAACCCTGTGACGACCGCTTCGTAGCCTGGTCGTCAGCCCAAGAAGCGTCTGCGTGACCAGTGAGGACCACTGAACTCCGCCCTCCAAGCACTAGCCCCATGCCCGACGTACTGCACAAGTAGCACAACACCCTCTTCGCAACAGCCATGTGCTCTGGTCGGTGTCTCCCACGAGCAACATAGCGTGCCAAGATGCTAAGAGGGTAGGCAAGGTCAGGTCGAGTGCAGGTCATCAGGTACATGAGGCAGCCAACAAGCTCTGGGTACGGGCCACTCGTCTCTACGGACTCATCCGAAGGCAGAGCTGAGAGCGAGTGGCGAGTAGACAGAGGAGTGGCCTGAGGCGAGGAGTACGTGAAGTCGAAGCGCTGAATGACCTGCTGCACCATGTGTGACTGAGTCAGGGTAATGGTGCGCCGTGCTCTGTCCCGGGTGATCTGCAAGCCAAGGTAGCTGCGCAGTTCACCCAGGTATGTGCACGTGTGTCTCTTCTGCAGCTCGGACTTCACGTGGGCGAGTCCAGCAGTGTCAGCAGTAGCAAAGACCAAGTCGTCGACGTACACGAGGATGTAGAACGGCGGCGGCGAGGTGTCGGTGCGTAGAAACAGTGACGGGTCAGCAGTAGAAGGAGCAAACCCGAGAGCCGCAAGCGTAGTCCTCAGTGTGTCGTGCCACTCACGGGGAGCCTGGCGGAGACCGTAGACTGGCCACCTGAGGCTCCACTGGGTACCAGGAGGAAACGACCCAGTGAAGCCAGGAGGGCGGCGCAGCCATATCTCCTCGTGCAGGCTGCCCTGTAGGAAAGCAGTGCTGAAGTCAAGAGAGTGAAGCTTGTAGTCACGCTGAGCGGCTATGTGCAGCAGCACCCGAAGAGTGGTCATCTTCGGGGTGGGAGAGAAGGTCTGAAAGTAGTCAACTCCCTGTCGCTGACTGAAGCCTCGAGCCACGTAACGCGCCTTGAAGACAGGCGGAGAACCCGGCGGCCGCTTCAACCTGAAAATCCACATGCCACTGTCGATGTCCGCCCCAGGCGGGGGAACCTCGTCAACGTAGGTGCCTGTGGACTTCCAGGAAGCCATCTCTGCGTCCATGGCTGTTTGCCACTGAGAGGAGTAGGGACCCTCTATCGCCTGTGCGTAAGAACGCGGAGTCGGGATGTCTGGTGCATCCGGGTCTCCCTCAGGGGCAAGCAGCATGGACACGAGATGAGGTAAAGCAGCAGCAAAGCACTGGAACTCCTCCTGCCTGTCCTCAAGGACGTCCGTGCCAAGAGCACACTCACCCCCGACGGACGGAGGACAGACAGACTCAGACTCAGCAACAAGACTCGCGGCGTAGTCTAGACAACAGTGAGCAGCGAAGTCGACAAGCTCAGCAACTAAGGCAGACGCAGCAGTGGACTCAAAGGAAGGGTCAGTGACAACAGTAGCCAGGAGACGCGTGACAGTAGGACTGGCAGCACGAAGGGAGTCAGACTCCAGGTCAGCAAGAGCAGGAAGAGAGGACTCAGGAGGAGACGGCAAAGGGACACGCAGTGGAGCAGTGGAAGGACGCAGGGCCATCTGGTGCGTGCCCGGGACTGCTGGAGGACGCTGGCGTGGAACACGACGACTAGTGTGACCAGCACGAACAGGCGACGCAGGACGAGACTCAGGCTCACGACGCTCAGCAATTCCTCCAGTAGGACCAGTGTAGGGAGGAGGAGCAGGCAGTGGGGAGGCGAGCTGTAACTGTGACTCGGACTGGAGAGGCGGTGGACACTCTAAGGAGGGAGCAGGACCAGTAGAAGGCGGGAGACCAAGAACCTGCTCAAGGAGCGGAACGAAGTACGGCCGCGGCCGCGTAGCGCCTCCAGAACCAGCAGGGACAGCACCAGCACCCCCAGCGTCAGCACCAACGCCAGCAGCACCACCAGCTCCAGCAGCACCCCCAGTAGCTCCAGCAGCGCCAACACCTCCAGCAGCTCCAGCTCTAGCAGGACCACCGGAAGACTCAGCAGCACCAGCTCCAGTAGTACCTCCAGCAGCACCTACACTAGCAGCACCTCGAGCTCCAGCACCAGCAGTACCACCAGGCCCTGCAGCTCCAGTACCGCCGGTACGAGCACCCCCGGGACCCGTGGCTCCAGAACCTCCAGCAGCCGCAAAACCTCCAGCACCAGTAGCACCACCAGCTCGAGCAGCACGACTCCAGCGGCGAGCAAACCACTCACGCAGCTCCTGGGGAGAGGGTAGCTCCCGCCGGGACGAAGCACCCGAAAGACCTCCAGACCCAGCATCCCCGGGCTCCGCACGCTCAGGCTCAGCACCCCCAGACCCGGCACCCGCAGGCTCAGCATACCAAGCAGCACCAGAGTCAACAGCTCCCTCGACAGGCTCGACTGCGTCTATCTGAGACACACCTGAGGGGGCAGATCCTAGAGGGGGGAGGGGGTCTACCGGGGGGGGACCTGGCGCGAGGAAGAGTGGCGGGGGGGGGGAGGGGGGCAGCGCGGTAGGGGAAGAGACGGTAGTAGGGAACCGACTCGTCAAACGTCACGTCCTGGGAGGACAGAACACGGCGCGATGTGGGGTGGTAAAACTGCCAACCAGGCGAGTCAGGGGGGAAGCCAAGGAAGACGCAGGGAACAGCATGGGAGGACAGCTTGTCCGCAGACAAGTCTTGGACGAAAGCCCGAGATCCCCAGACACGGAACGCCGACGCATCGCCAACCTTCCCCGTCCACCGCAGGGTGGGGGAGGACTCCGGCAAGGAGACCCGGGGCTGAAGGTTGATCTGCTGCGCCGCGTACTGAACCGCGAACGGCCACAGAAAGTGGGGAGCAGCCGCATGGATCATGGACGTACGAGCGACGTCCATGACCATGCCAATGCGGCGCTCAGCAAACCCATTTTGCTGTGGAGAGGCCGGAAGCGTGAACGTCTGGCGGATGCCCCTCGCACGGCAGAAGGCTCGCAGAAGGTCGGAGGAAAACTCTCCACCTCTGTCGGAGTGCAGACGCAGAACAGGAAAGTCCGAGCCAAAACTCCTCCCGAGCTGGAGACGAGCAGCGCGGATCCAGTCGATCAACACCCCAGTGACCTCACCCTTGGTGCGCAAGGGGAAGACTGCGGTGTAACGCGAGTATTCGTCAACCACCAACAGGAAGTAACGCCCGTGACCCTGTCCACGGACGCGGGCTGGGCCCCACACGTCCATGTGAAGAGTCTGCAGCGGAGCCTCTGTCGGCGGAAACTCGGAGGAGTGAGGAGCGGCGCGCTGCCGCCCCTCGACGCAGGGAACGCAGGTAGGGGCAGGCCCCGGAGGAAGGGGAGGGAGGGACCGGGGGAGACCAGAGACAAGGTAACGGGAGGCCATGCCCCGGAGACGAGGCGGGGAGGGGTGACCAAGGCGGTGGTGCCAGAGGAGAGTCTGGTGAGACAGGAGACGACACGAGCAGGGGGCAGACTCAGGACCAGACCTGGACGCTGCAGCAAACACCTGACCTGACGCAGCTACCTGACCAGACGCAGCAACCGGAGGAGACTCAGTAGTCAGTGTGTACAGGCTCGACCCTGGCTGACGGGTAAACGTGGCCAAGTGTCGGCCCGTCCGAGCACACGTACAGTGGGTCACTCGCTGACTCGCAGGAGTGAACTGGTCAACCCCCCCATCCTGTAGGTCAGCACCACTCACCAAGTTCGTAGAGAACGAGGGGAGGTAAAGACCTGACAGGGTGCCAGAAGGGGCCGCCGGACACGGTAAGACAGTGGAGAAGTGGGCAAGGACAGGACCCCCAGAGGGGTCTGCCAGTGAGACTGCAACTGGCCGACTAAGCGGCGTGAGTGTGGTGCAGTCTCGAAAGAAGGAGCGGGAAGCACCCGAGTCAAGGGTGAAAGTGTGCAAAGCCTGAGCCGACGTGGTACCTGAGAGAGCAGACTCACCAGCACCTGGGGCAGCAGACTCACTAGCACCTAGAGCAGCAGCCTCACCAGCACCTAGAGCAGCAGCCTCAATGCACGGGTCAGGCGGAACACACAGGTAACAGTCACCCTCATCACTAGTAGAGACAACATACATGGCAGCAAGAAAAGCATCATAATCAAGATCAAAGATAGCAACCCCCGACCTAAGCAGCTCGCCCCAACGAGGGATCTCAGTAGCGTCAGGGAACTGGAGACGCCAGGCGTCCATCAGGCGGCCGAAGCAGCGCTGGGTGGTGTGCGGGCCACCGCACGGCTCACCAGTGCGGTCGCCGGTACGCAGGACGTAGGTACAGGGACCAGTACCCCCACCCCGCTGACGCGCAGCGTACCACTCACGGAGCTGCTGGGGGGGCGGGGTCTCACGAGTGCGCTGCTGCTGCTGGCGCTGACCACCACCGAAGCCGCCCCGCTGCACAGAGCCACCCCGACCAGCTCCACCGCCGCTGCCGCCACCGCCGCCTCCTCCGCTCCCACCGCCACTGCCGCCGCCGCCTCCGCCTCCGCCGCCACCACCGAAGCCCCCACCCCCGCCACCACTACCACCGCCACCCCCACCCCCTCCGCCTCCTCCTCCGCCACCTCCACCGCCACCTCCACCGCCCCCGCCAGCTCCCCCAGCGCCCTTGCCGTTGCGGCGTCTCCCGCTAGGAGTAGACGCAGCGCCGACCGACTCGGTGCCAACGAGGTCGACAGCAGCAGCAGAGGCAACAGAGGGCAAAAGGGGGGAGGGGGAGCACCCCTCAAAGAGGGGGGCACGAGGGTCACCACGAGAGGCTCCTACAGCGACTATACTCTTCTCCGCTGCAAGGAGGCACTCCTCGAGGAGGTCAACGGTGAGTGTGGTGGGGCAAATAGAGAGGAAGTGGTCCCTGACCGAGCGAAGGGAGTCAGGGAGCCGGGTGACTAGGTAGTAGAGGGTGATGTACATGGGGGGGGGGGTTCTTGGCGCAGAACTCAGCAGGAAGCGCAGCGCGGTAGCGGGTGTCACTAGTGCGGAGGTGCGTAATGAGGTCAGCGACTGTGGGAAAGGCGGCGAGGTCAGGGAACAGGTACGGCAGCATGAGGCGACTAAGGGCAGCAGTGGCATGAAAAGAGTAGCGTGCAACTACAGCGTCATACAAGGTCTTAGCACTCTTGTACTGACTAAATTGCGCGCGCTCAGTGGACGACAGGTGACTACGCACAGCAAGACGGGCAGCAGCATCGCGTGTGGCCCACTGTGAGCGAACAGTACTGTCAGCATCGGCAGTAGGGGCAGTAGAGGCGCCAGACGTGAGATCGAACAGTGAGAGACCGTCTTTTCTATCGCACTGCAGGAAAAGCTGCAGATCATCGACCCAGACCTCAAAGTCGACAGCCCGACCCTCAGCATCAAAGGTGAGCACATTGGGGGTAGCCATGATAGCAGTAGCAGCAGGCTAGCAGCAGCACCAGCAGGAGGGGGGGCGCGGCTCGGCGGTGCTCTTACCAGGGGCGGGTGGGTAGAGGTCCGCAAGCGGTGGGGCAAGGCCGAGGTGCGCCGGCAGGAACAGGGCCGCGACAGGGCGGCAGAGGAGGGCCGCACCTCGGCTGCAGGGTAGGGCCAGGACGGCGGCGGCGGCTGTCACGGCAGTGGCAGCGGCGGTTGTCTTAGCAGGAGCGGCGGCGGCTGTCACGGCAGCAGCGGCGGCGGCGACCGGCCGTAGAGGAAGCAGCAGCGGCAGCAGGCGCGACGGCAGCTGCTGCTGGGGCGGCGACGACGGGGCGGCAGGGCCGTGAAGAGCCGGGGAGGGGCCGCTAAGGGGCCGCGACGAGCCGCGAAGAAGCCGCGGAGGGGCCGTGAAGGAGCCGCGAAGGGCCGCGAAGGGCCGCGGAGGGGCCGCGAAGGGGCCGCGAAGGGCGGCGAGGGGGCCGAGAAGGGGCCACGAGGGGCCGCGAAGGGGCCACGAGGGGCGGCAAAGGGGCCGAGAAGGGGCCGCGAGGGGCCGCGAAGGGGCCGGGAGGGGCCGCGAAGGGCCGCGAAGGGGCCGCGAAGGGCCGTGAGAGGGGCCATGAAGGGTCGCGAAGGGGCCGCGAAGGAGCCGCGAAGGGGCCGCGAAGGGCCGTGAGAGGGGCCGCGAAGGGGCCTTAAGAGGGCGCGACGGGCCGCTAAGGGCAGGGGACGCGACGGGAGGGCAGGCGCACGGGGCGCGACTAGGGCAGGCGCGAAGCGCGCTCCGGGCAGGTAAGGAAAAAAAAAAAAAATCGTTTTAGTGGTGGGCCCTAGGAAACGTTCCCACTAGGGAACCTGCTCTATACCTTGTGAAATAACGAGGAATGATTTACTAGGAAATGTGAAGGGTACAAGTATGAAACCCTAGGAAACCATACCCCTTAGTATCTACCCCACTACAGCCTAAATAAGGCTATATGATAAATGTTTGACACCTACAACTTGCTAGTGTATTAGTTAGTACGATATTAGAATCAACCGTTGGTAGTGTACCCTATCCCTTTGCTCTTGCCTATTTGTACTCCCAACTCTAAACTGAAAACCCTCTTTGGCCAACCTCCCTCGCTGTGGTTCGCCTTACCAAAACCTCTCCTAAACCTAAGTCCAGCCTAAGCTCCTAATCTTAACTTGGTATTAGAGCAGGTCCGTTCTTAAGGACCTAGTCATTTTTCTTTCGCCATGGCTGCCCTCGTTGCCATGGCGACCGTTGCAGCGCCCTTCGAGGTGCTCGCCCGTTGCCTGCCCCGCACTGCTCGCCGCGCACTACTTGCCCCACGTGCTGGTCGCCATGTCCCGCGCGCTGTAGCGTCACCCCGCCGCTGGTCGCAGACACCAGCACCAGCGCCTCTGACCGTCACGAACGCCAGCGCCAGCGACTGACGCCAGCGCCAGCGCTAGAGCAGGTCACCAACCCCAGCGCCAGCGACATGCGCCAGGGCCAACAGCGGCTGCCAGCGCCCCCGCCATCGCCACCCCGCTCCCCGCCTCCACACATGCTGCCGCGCTCTTCTACGGTGGACGTTGCGGGGGGGAGGTGGCGGGGCTCGCGGCCGCAGCTACGGGGATATTGAAGCCTCCTTGAACCCTCCCACCCCTCCCTAATTCTCCTCCTCATTGCTGCCCGTGCATCTGCGGTGCGTGCCGCGTTGGGGAAGAGGGGGGGGGAGGGGGGGGGGGGGGGGGGGAAGAGGGTGTGGGGGTGGCGGGTCTGTGAAGGCAGCCGCCTTCCGCTGCACTTCCTCTCCTCTCTCCTCTCCATTTCCTGCTTCTTCCTCCTCTTGTTCACTCCTCTTGTGCACTTCCACTCCAGTTGTCTCCGCCGTTGTGAGGGAGAGGTTTAGGGGGGGGGAGGGAGAGGTTGGAGAGGTTGGAGGGGGGTGGCCGTCGTGAAGCCAGCAGCGCCAGTCGCCAGTGAGCCCGTTGCTCCAGTCGCTCGTGGGTCAGTTGCTCTAGCCGTACGAGCGGTACGCTCCAGGCGTACGAGCCCGTTAGCCCAGTAGCCCGTGATCCAGTTGCTCCAGTTGCCAGTGTGCTAGCAGCTTCAGCTGCCACCCACCTCCTCCTCTCCTCTAATGGTCCTTGTATTGATATGGCAGCCCGGTACAAGCATGCAAGGTATAGAAGCAAGGGTAACAAACCACAAAGGCAATTCCTACCCTATACCCCCTCTATAGTTCCAGGAGGGGCTCTATCACTGCAAAACAATATCCTAGGTTCAACTCCTGCCCAATACCGCCCACAGGCGGGTTCTCAGCTGCCACTGCCTCACCCAACTTGATAAGGAGGCCCACAGATTGGGCCCTTTGAAGGGCCACCGACCATCTCTGTCGAAACTGATGCAGAAACTTGGCGGCATAGTAGGATTTTGAGTCGGCGTTGAAGTGGCGCCGAGCCGCTGTGTCTGCAAGAAGCTTGAGGAACACGGGCACCTCGGCGCATGGGCAACCATAGGTGTCTACCGCCAGTGGGAAGAAGCCGACCGTCTCTGGGCGGTTGGCGTAGTGCTTGATCTTCTTATCCGCTTGCTCTCGTGCCGCCCACCCCCTGCCTTTTTGAGCCTCAGGATCTCGGGTGCTGATGGGGTCTGTGACGGTGACGTCGCAGATGTAGACCGCCCCACTGCTTCTATCCGTCATGGTGAAGTCGGCCGTTTGCTCTTCGATGGGGCTGTGCACGGCCGACTCCCGATGGACAATGAAACCAGCATCCTGCGCCATGCTAATGCAGGCGTCCCGCAGCTCGTTGTGGGTGTTGATGCGGTGCTTGCCCGTGCCGCAGCGAAGGAGATGGTTCGGGAGGCGTGGGTCGGTGATAGCGATGTGGTCAGCGCAGTCACACTTCTTCGGCATTGAGAACGGCAGGGCCAGGCGGAACCGCACGGCGTTGGCGAAGTGTACTGGCCCGATGCGCCGCGTTGGCTCGATGGGGATGGCTGTGAGCCAGTCGCCCGTGCCATAACCTGTAAGGGAGAACATCCGCTGCGTGTGGCCCGAGAGCGGATTCAGCTTCATGCGCCGTGTCGCTTGAACCTGCACGGCATATCTGCTCCCGTGAACCTTGAGGCCGAGCACATGCTGGAGCCTTACATCAGGCCGTTTGAGCCGCTCCTTCTCCAGCAATTCCCGAGCGTCTAGAGGCAGCGCCGCCTCGCACTCTGCAAGCCATGTGTGCAGTGGCGTGCCGTCATCTCGCGGCAGTAGCATGTGAAGCCGTGCCTGCGCCAAGGCATTCTCGGGTCCCAGCTCGAGGGTGGACAGAAAGAAAGCTGCCTGTGTGAAGCTTGCTGTGAATCCGTATATCCCTTCGACTAGGGGGTCAGTTATGCCTATTCCTCCGAGCGACGGCGGAAGCGAAGCCTGGTCCCAGACGCGCGCTTGCTCGGCCCTACACGTGGGGACGCGTATGTCAAATGAAGTCAGCAGAGCGATGAGGAGGTCTTTCCCCCACTGGCTCCAACGTTCGCGAGGCAACAGGTGTAGCGGCGTCGTCCTAATAAGGTAAGCGACCCGCCTCGAGATACAGCGTGTGATGAGGAGAGCGGCGACCTGCGGATCAGCACGCTCGATAAGTGATAGGGGCCTTGCCATCTCATCGAGCTGGTCCGCCAGGAATTTAGCTGCGCCGCTGTCAGGTCCCATGAAGCTTCCCAAGAGTTGCACGCCTTCCCCTGAGAAAGGTACCCCTGGTGGAAGAATAGCGCGCTCGGCAGGATTTGCACTCCAGGCCGCACACTTTTGGGGATTGTGCCTCAGGCTCAGATGTGCTAGCTTGTCGGTGAAGAACATGAAGGCTGCTACAGTGCTCGCCGTGTCACCCAAGAACGTGATGTCGTCGGCGTACGCCAAACAGAGCACTTCGGGATGTGTCTCAGCAGTTTCGCGGAGGGTGGCGTGTATCCCCGCTGCGAACAGGAGCGGGCCAAGTGGGTCGCCTTGGCGTACACCCCGTTCGCTGCTCAGCGGGTCCGAGTTGAATTTGGCGTCGAGAAGTAGTTGCGATGGGTTACCATACGTCAATTTGACTAAGGGCAGCAGCGGCGAAAGAGCGGGGTCGTGTAACGCGGAGGCGATGGCGTTTCCCAATATGCTGTTGAACGCGTTCGAAATGTCAGCCTGCAGGACCAGGCTGTTTGGGCGGGCATCCATGTGGGCCCTGGCTGCGTGGATCACTGCTTCTGCGCCACCTGGCACTGCCACCCCGTACTGTAGCGGTAGAAAAAATTCCCGTGCAGCGTCCCCCATGGCAGCCAAAGCGGCTTTTGCTGCTAGCCGCGTCAAACATTCCCCAATCGCTATTGGTCGAGCCCCCCCTCCCGGCTTGGCCAAGGCAATGAGGCGCGAAGATGTCAAAAGATTCGCCACCGAGCCTGGCAGGTTTCCTCCCAGGATGGTATTGACCAAGGCGTGCAGATGGGTGCTGACCAGTGCGTTGGTAATCGCCGCGTCGCGCAGATGCTCAAATGCCATTCCTGATGGTCCGGCTCCCACCCCGTTTTCGCACCGCCCCAACAATTTTGCGAAATCGGGGTGGGCAATTGACAGCTTTGACCCGTGGTGCTCAGGCCAGGTCACTGCCTCGTGTACAGCGGGGGGGTGTTTTTGGCGCAACTCCTCCAAAATTTCCGGGCCAGGAGTGCAGACGGGCGTTGACTCGAGGGCCAGCACGGCCCGGCGCAGACTGCCACGTTTCGCCAACCTTTCTGCACGGTTGATGACCCCAGTCACGTCGGGCTGGTGTCGGGGCGGAGGTGGTGTGTTGACCGCGTTCACCGCATGCCTGTATAACTGCTCCCATTCGCCACGTTGAAAGGCCCGGAGCCGAGCCTTGACCCCATGCCAGTCTGGCCGCTGCGGCGAGGTTTGACGAAGTGTTAAACGCGGGAGAAACAGCAGTAGGCGCCATCCTGACTTTGATTCGGGGTGTCGCGACAGGTGAAGTAACGGTGTCAGCATCGCGACTGCGAAAAGCTGGCACAGATTCAGCGGTAAACGCCTTGACAGCGAAGGCTGACGACTCTCGCACAGGGCCGCGACATCCCAGTTCGCGATGGCAGCGAACAAATCCGGCCGCTCTGCTAGCTCGTCAGCTGAGTAATAGCGGGGAATTGGCACTAAGGGACGCGTCGCGGCATCGCCCATGGCGGTCCGATTTCGTCTGGCGCGCCCCGCTGTGGCTGGTTCGTTCGAAGTTGGAATCTCGGCCGTCCGTTCAGCATCCGACGGACCAAAGGCTCCTTGTGGTGTTTCCACCCCTGGTGCTAACACCGCTGTTCCTCTCCCAGCAGTCCCTCTCCTAGCAGTTGTCAGAATGTTATAATTGTCTAGTCTGCAGTGGGGTACTCTATAGTGAGTACAACCCTGTTAGGGTTGCTATATGTACTGCCCTGCTTACTAGTGCAATCCTCTTTCTTGTTCTAAACTTTCTGCTTGCCTTTCTTCTCATGCTATCAGAGCAGGTCGACCCTACTGGGTCGATCCTGTGGGTGGGCCCGACCCGATGCTTCCGCTGCTCTACTGCTGTCGCGCGCCCCGGGCGCGCGACCCTTTCTTCCTGCCGCGCACTCGGAGCGTGCGGCGTTTTTCATCCCGCCGTGCGCTCGGGGCGTGCGGCGGTTTTCTGCCCGCCATGCGCCCCGAGGCGCGCGGCGGTTTCCTGCTTCGTGCGGCGGTTTTTTGCCCGTCGTTCTGCCCTGCTGGTCCTACGCCGCCCTGCCCTGCCCTTCGCGCCACCTGGGACCAGCACGCTGCCCCCCCCCCCCCCCCCCCCCCCCCCCCCCCCCGTCGCCCGTCGCGGCGCCCCTGGGGCCTGCGCGCTGCTGCTCCTCGTCGCCCGTCGTGGCGCCCTCGAGGGCCCGCGCGCGGCCCCCCCTCCCGTCGCCCGTCGAGGCGCCCTCGGGGGCCCGCGCGCGGCCTCCTCCCGTCGCGGCGCCTTGGGGGCCCGTGCGTCCCCCCCCCCTCCCGTCGCCTCGTCGCGGCGCCTCGGGGGCCCGCGCGGCGCCCCGTCCCGTCGCCCGTCGCGTCGCCTCGGGGGCCCGCGTGCGGCCTCCTCCCGTCGCCTCGTCGCGGCGCCTCGGGGGCCCGCGTGGCGCCCCATCCCGTCGCCCGTCGCGTCGCCTCGGGGACCCGCGCGCGGCCCGCGCGCTGCCCGTCCCGTCGCAGCGCCCCGGGGGCCCGTACGCGGCCTGTTCCGTCGCCAGCCGTGGCGCCCCGGGGGGGACCGCGCCCTGCTCCTTCGTGGCGCCCAGGAGACCCACCGCTGCCTCTCTTCCCCTCCGTTGACCGCCCCTACTGCCTCCCGCGCTCCTGCCTGCGTTAGGGTTTGGGGGTGGCGGGTATGGGGGTGCTGTGTGGGTGCTACCCTTCCCCTCCTCCTCCTCCTTCTTCGTCTCCCACTGCTGCAGCTGCCGCTGAGGGGGGTGGGTGTGTGGGAGCCGAGGGATTAGGGTTTAAGGGGTGCCGTGGGAGTGGAGCTAGGGATGCAGCAAGGGGTGTGTGAAAGGGGGGTGGGGCAGTTGGCGGAGGTTGAGCGGAGGAAGCAGTCGTGTCGCCAGCAGCACCAGTAGTCCGGAGGCTACAATCTCCGGTAGTCGCCAGTCGCCTGTGGGTCAGTTGCTCCAGTCAGGAGGCTACAATCTCCGCGGAGCCAGTTACTCCCGTAGTCCGGGCCTTTGCTTCGGTAGCCACTGAGCCAGCAGCTCCTGTGTGTCTGCAGCTTCCGCCGTCGCCTCCCATCTCCTCTTCTCTCACAGTCCCTCCTCCTCCTCACATTCCCTTTGTGACTACCTCTAGCTATACTTGTGCTTGTGAACTATTTTATGACTGCATGCTGTACTGATTATATCCCACTTTGCCTATGGGGGTGTATCAGAATGTTATAATTGTCTAGTCTGCAGTGGGGTACTCTATAGTGAGCACAACCTTTTTAGGGTTGCTATATGTACTGCCCTGCTTACTGTTATAGTCACAATAGCCTTGAATGTGCCTAAAACGAAAGATAGAGTGCACAGACGGATTTCTGCACAGCGGCTTCAAACGTTGATAGCGTTCTGCTCACAGCTGCAAATGACTTGATTCAAATTGGATCTGGAGCGTCTTGACGTCGCCTACAATAAGCAATTTAGATTGCACGATTTCATAAGAATTGACGACACAGCGTCGGTTTTAACGAACGGTACTATGGCAGCCACTATAATCTTAGAACACAAGATAGGAAGAGTTACGAGTTGGGAATGACTCCCAGCTCCTACAAACCCCAAGAGCCGAGGTACAGTGATGTGGAACAGTGCCACACTGTCCCCAACCACGAAGGGTCTCGAAACTACCCTCCACAAGGGCCTACACCAAGAGAAATGTTACACTACACAAAGTAATGCAACTATTCTCACTATCTTAAAGTTTACCCTTTTGGAGAGCTTCGAAATAACTTGAATCTTGAAACCAAGGCTCTGGTTCTTCAAGGTAAATTCTTCCTTGAGTTCTTGGAAGTCTGCTGCGCACACCTGCGACACGCCGAACGTTCCACACACGACAAAATAGAAAACCGCACACGACACGCAAACGACGACGTGACACGCGACTAGCGATAACTCGCTATTGACTCGACGCACACATTCAAAATCATGCTTCATCATACACACACTATTGTAAACATGAAATATATATTATTTCATGCCCTCATACCATTCCATGCACACACGCATGCACGCACACGGACAACAAGCCGAATGCAAACCGTAGGGTTGCACCAACAAACTCCCCCTCGGATTGTTGGCCTTAGGATCTTGCTCTCTCAGTTCAGAGCCATCCCAGCCAGCTTGCAACACTTCCAATGCTGCTGCTCCACCAGCCTCTTGGTCATCATGTCAGCTGGCTGCCTTGTCGTCTTCACATAGTGCAACTCAACTTCACCCGCGGCCACCATGCTCCTCGTCCAATGCCACTTCACCCTCATGTGCTTGGTGAGGCCATGCAACACAGGGTTCTTAGCAAGAGCAATGGCACCCTGGCTGTCACAGTACAGTGGGGTAGGTACTTGCTGCTCCTCCCCCAATTCAGCCAACAAACGCCGCTGCCACACAATCTCCCGTACGGCACGGAAGAGTGCCATGTACTCGGACTCCACCGAGCTCAAAGCTTGGTCAACCTGCTTCTTGCTCTCCCAAGCAGTTGGGCCTCCACCAACACAGCATATGAAGCCTCCCACACTTGTCATGTCCTCTGGCTCTGATGCATATGAAGCATCCGAGTATGCGGTGAGGAACAAACGCCCGGGTTCAACACCATCCGCGCCCTTTTGGCGCCTTTGCGCCGCCGCCGAATATTGCAGCCCAACGGTCGGTGTTTGGCCAAGATACTTGGCCACTCTCATTCCAGCTGCTACCTGCTCCTCATTAGGGCATTGAACAACCCTAGCCAACTGTCCGGTAGCAAACGCGACGTCCGGTCGGGTGTTTACCGCCGCGTACATGAGGCTGCCCACCAACGAGTGAAAACGGCGCCTCTCCTCTTCACCAACGCTCTCCTCCTCTGGTCCCTTCACACACTTGAAACCAGAGGGAAAGGGTGTAGCCACATGGCCTTCACTCTGCCCAAAGTTGGCAGCCAATGCCTCCAGGTACTTCCGTTGATGCACCCGCATGCACCGCTTCTCCACATCACGTTCAATGTGAAGCCCAAGGTAGAAGTTGACGTCACCAAGGGCCTTACACTTAAACTTGTCCTGAAGCTTCAGCATCACCTCCTTCACAAGGTCAGATGAGGGTGAAAAGATGAGGATGTCATCCACGTACACCACCATGAAGCTCCTCTTCTCCCCCTCGCCAAGCATGAACAATGAGTGATCGGCCGTTGAGGGAGTGAAGCCGATCTCCTCCAAAACTCCTCGCAGCTTCAAGTACCACTGCCTAGGGGCCTGCTTCAGTCCATAAAGGGCCTTCTTCAGCCTCAAAACTCTGCCACTACCATCATCAAACCCCTCTGGCTGCGCCATGAAAATCTCTTCCTCAAGGAGGCCATTGAGGAATGCCGTTGTGACATCCATTTGTTTCACCACCCATCCTTTGATGGCAGCTCCCGCGAGTAGGGTTCGCAGCGTCGTCGGCTTCACCACAGGAGCAAACAACTCCTTATAGTCCACCTTCTCCTTCTGCTGGTACCCCTTCGCCACAAGCCTAGACTTGTAGCGCTCGATCTTGCCGTCGGCGTCGGACTTGATCTTGAAGAGCCACTTGGACGTAATCGCCTTACGCCCCTCCGGTAGCTCCACCAATTCCCATGTGCCGTTCTCCTCAATGCTCTTCAGCTCACTCTCCGTTGCCTTCTTCCACTCCTCAGCATCACTGCTCTCCAAGGCCTCCTTGAGAGTTGCTGGTTCCCCCGGCATCTCCACCGGAGAGAAGAACGCGAAGGCACACTCCTCGTAGTCACTCTCCTCGTCTTCTCCAACTATAAGTGCCGCTCCGGCCAAGGCTGACTTGGCTGGCTTTCCCAGTGCCTCATAGGTCAGCCTATTTGGGGCTTGGATTCTCCTTTTGCCCCTTCCTTCTTCCTCAGCTGCAGGGACATGAAGGCCTTGGCGTTGCTGCGGGGTGACTCGGATCCGTGGAGCACTCGTAGTGCGAGAAGGAAGTGTCGGTGCACGCTCGCTCACTTGCTGAACCTCCTCCTCTTCTTCCTCTGCATCCTTGGCCTCCTCTCCCCCATTCACAAGGGAAGATTGCCTTGTGGTGGTGCTGCCAGTGCTCAGCTCCAAGGGCAGCTCCACATGCTCCAAACCGGAACTCTTCACGTCCCCCAACCGCACGCCTATCTTCGCCTCATTCTCCGCCTTCCAATCCTTGTACATCAGATTCTCCATGAATTTGCAGTCCCTGCTCACCAAGAATTTCTTGGTGAATGGGTCCCAAAGAAGCCACCCCTTGCTGTTTTGAGCCATGCCCAAGTGCACAGCCCATATCGCCTTGGCACCGAGCTTGTTGTGCCGAAGATGCTTAGGCACGAGCGCCATGCACATGCACCCGAACACCCGAAGCATATCCACCTTTGGCTTCCTTCCAATCCACTCCACATAGGGCACCCATTTGTCTGCTCCCACATGAGTCAAAGCTCTGTTCTTGGCCACACATGCACTTTGCACCGCATCAGGCCAGAAATATTCGGGTAGCCCGGCTTCAATGAGCAACCCGCGCGCCGTCTCCGTGATTGTCCGGTTCGCTCGCTCGGCGATGCCATTCATTGCAGGGGAGTATGGCATGGTAAGGGAGTGCCTTATGCCATTCTTCTTCAGCCACAATCCAAACTCCTTGCTCAAGAACTCTCCCCCTCGATCGGTGCGGATTGCCTTCACTAGCCGGTCTTGTTGCCGCTCCACCATCGGCAACCAATCGGTCTTCACCGTTTCAGCCACGTCACTCTTCTTGGACAGCACGTACACCCAAGTCATGCGAGTGTAGACGTCCACAATGGTGAGAAAGTACTCAGCTCCAGCAGCTCCAAGCTTCAGGGGGCCCACCACGTCCATCACCACCTCATCAAGTGGTGCCTTAGCCGTTGCCTCCGAACTAGAGAACGGGAAACGGGTGAACTTGGCTTGCATGCACGTCGGGCAGCCAAGTACCTCATCGGGCTTCCCCTTCACACGTATGCCAGCAACCATCTCATTCTTCACTAGCTGCTGCAAGATGGGCAGGGCCACATGCCCCATTCGCCGATGCAAGGTGAGCCAATCACACTCCCCCGTAGCCGAAGTCGGATTGGAGAATGCCGCACTCGCAATAGTGCCCCACATGTTCTCTCCGTACTCCTCCTCCGCTGCTGCCTTGGGGTTCTCCTCACCCTTGTGCTGCTTCTGAGCTGCTGCACCACTCTCCTCATGTTCACCGAGCTTGCTGGTCCCTCCAAGATTGCACTTCTTGGACTTTATCTCCTTAGCGAGACCGTTCGCGCCATCGCCGCTACCAACCGCTTCACCCTTGGTGCTGATGCTTGCTGCCACTTGCCTCTCCTTAGGCATGGGGACCACAGGGATTTGCCACATCTCGTTGTAGACATCCCTATACTCGTGAAGGTCCCAAAGAATCCGCTCGCCAAGCCTCGCGGTGTAGGTCTTAGCTCCCTTCGAGCTCGTGTCCATGCCGGCCTTTTGCAACCGCCGCACGGAAATCAGGTTGGCAGCAAGGTTGGGCACCCAAAGCACGTTCTTGAGGCCCACCATCTTCCCATCAGCACCCTTGAACATGGCCTTGCCCATGCCTTTCACCTCTGCTCGCTGCCCCAAAGCCGATGTCACATGCTTCAACGGTGACGGCTCAAGTTCGGTGAGCAAGTCCGCACGAGGTGTCATGCTATAGGTAGCGCCGCTATCGATCACCCAATAGTCCAGGGAGTGTAGGGTGACCTTCCCCACAGCTGCTGGCTCCTCAAAGCTTTCATCATTCTCTGGACCAGCCGGTGCTTGCGTGGACACGAAGAAGAATTGACCCGGGAAGCGATCGTCCCTCGACTCGCTCTCGTTGCCGGCACTCTTCATACTTGCAGCACCACCTCCGCGACCGCCACGGCCTCCACGGCCTCTTCCTCTCCCTCCTCCTGCTCCTCTACCCTCTTGGCCTTGAGCAGGAGTCCATCCATCAGGGAGTTTGTAGCAATCGCGCCACATGTGTCTGCTCTTGTGGCAAAAATGACACTCGCCGTCGAACCGTCCGCGACCGCGTCCGTTGTTCTTGTTGTCATTGCCGTATCCGCTACTCCCGCGACCTCCGTTGAAGTTGCTGCCTCCAAACCTTCCTCCTCCTCGTCCTCTGCCCTTTCCACGGCCATATCCACGGCCGATGCTTGCTGCCCCGGCGCCATCCGCACTCGCCAACTCACGGCGACGGAAATCCTCTTGAAGGATCGCTCGCTTCACGTCTTCGAGCGAGAGGTGGGGCAAGTCACGATTGAGGTTGATGATGAGAGAGGACCATGACTCTGGGAGTAAGGCCAGCAACTTGGTCTTCTTTTGGAGCTCACTGTAGTTCAAATCAGCTCCCTCAAGCCGCGTCAACAAGTCGAAGAATTTCTGCACCCCTTCTTCAACCGCTTCGTCTTCTTCAATTCGTAGTGCCGCCATTTGCCGTTCCAACACCACCGCTACCGCCGCTGTTGCAGGAGCATGTACACCCTTGAGAGCAGCCCATGCCTTTGGTCCCTTCTCTGGTTCACGCTGGAATGGTTTGATGTGACGGATCTGGCTGCTCCCCAACGCTTGCCCAAGTAGGAGATAGCCTTGTGCGCTCTTCCGCACCCACGGGCTCTTCTCCGGGTCGTTCTCGGGGCGCTTCTCCGTTCCTTCCATCACCTCCAGCAGGTCATAGTGGTCAAAGATGTTCTCCATCTTGAAGGACCATTCAGCAAAGTTGTCACCGTTGAACTTGTCAAGCCCAAACACCCTAGGCTCATCCCTAGGTGGGCCAAGACTTGGTTGCATGGGCGCCATGGCTGAATCACGGGGTTGGCCTTGAGCTTGGGCTTCTCCACTGCCACCAGCAACTCTGCCACCCCTTTCCTCAGGTCCAGACATTGTCGAAACTGCTCCAAGGGGCTCTGATACCACTTGTTATAGTCACAATAGCCTTGAATGTGCCTAAAACGAAAGATAGAGTGCACAGACGGATTTCTGCACAGCGGCTTCAAACGTTGATAGCGTTCTGCTCACAGCTGCAAATGACTTGATTCAAATTGGATCTGGAGCGTCTTGACGTCGCCTACAATAAGCAATTTAGATTGCACGATTTCATAAAGAATTGACGACACAGCGTCGGTTTTAACGAACGGTACTATGGCAGCCACTATAGTCTTAGAACACAAGATAGGAAGAGTTACGAGTTGGGAATGACTCCCAGCTCCTACAAACCCCAAGAGCCGAGGTACAGTGATGTGGAACAGTGCCACACTGTCCCCAACCACGAAGGTTCTCGAAACTACCCTCCACAAGGGCCTACACCAAGAGAAATGTTACACTACACAAAGTAATGCAACTATTCTCACTATCTTAAAGTTTACCCTTTTGGAGAGCTTCGAAATAACTTGAATCTTGAAACCAAGGCTCTGGTTCTTCAAGGTAAATTCTTCCTTGAGTTCTTGGAAGTCTGCTGCGCACACCTGCGACACGCCGAACGTTCCACACACGACAAAATAGAAAACCGCACACGACACGCAAACGACGACGTGACACGCGACTAGCGATAACTCGCTATTGACTCGACGCACACATTCAAAATCATGCTTCATCATACACACACTATTGTAAACATGAAATATATATTATTTCATGCCCTCATACCATTCCATGCACACACGCATGCACGCACACGGACAACAAGCCGAATGCAAACCGTAGGGTTGCACCAACACTTACTAGTGCAATCCTCTTTCTTGTTCTAAACTTTCTGCATGCCTTTCTTCTCAGCAGTCCCTCTCGTAACTCCCACTTCCTCCTGCTCGTCGTCCTCGCTTGATGGGAGCGTTTCCTCCCTATAAGAGGGGTCACCCAAATCATCCTCTGCATTAGTTGCCTCCTAAGTGGTTAAAGCCCTGCGAGCCTCCGCCTGGTACCCGTTTTCCGGTCCTCCGCCCGTCCCGCTTACTGCCTGCCCCCCAGGCCCGCGACGTCCTCGTCCCTGAGATGGTGATTGCCGGTGCGCTTGAGCCGTCGCCAGAGCTCGTTGCCGCCTGGTCGACTGTGGTCGCCAAGCCTTGGGCGGAGCCCGAAAGGGGGACCATGGCGACGAAGCCCCCTCTACCGCCGGCTCCGAAGCCCGTGACAGCAGTCTCTGAAAGGACTCCTCCCCTCGCACCCGCGGATCCCCTTGCCGAGTCAGAGGCGGGCCCGTCCGCTCCCGCTGCTGTTCAATCTGCTCCGCCTGCGGCACCTGGCCTCCCGGCTCCCCTTGTCGAGCCGTCGGCGTCTGCCCCTGCTGGGGCTGTTGCTGAGCCCCCTGCACCTGTCCCTGGCGGCCTTGTTGCGCCGACCGCTTCTGTCCCCTGCTTGCCTGCGCCGGCCTCTGCTTCGTCACCAAAGGCGGCATCCGCCACCACTGGCGAACCGGCTCCGTCGGTTGCGCCCGCGGCGGCGGGTCAGTCCGCCCCTGCTGTGACGGCCGTGGCTCCGGCAGGCCAGCCGTCACGCCCTCCGTCACCTGACCATCGCTCATCTCGCACCCATTCCCCCGCTCCTCACCAGGACCGCTAGTCGTCTCGACGCCGGCGTGAGTCTCCACGGCGGTACCAGCAACAGTCGCACTGGCCTGCTCACCCCGTGGGTCAGGGGGATTGGAGGGGTCCCCGTGCTCGTGGCGGGGGAGGGGGGTATCGCCCGCCCGTGACGATGGCGGATCTTCAGCGGGAAGTGTCGAGGGCGGTTTGGGAGGAGAGGGCGGCGCAGAGCCAGAGCAGTTCGCTGCGCGCCTCGCCAGCCCACGAGGCTCCTCGTCCGGCTGCGCTCCCCCCGAACCCGCAGCCTGTTGCTGCGCCTCCCCCTCAGATCCAAGCGCCGCCAGCTCCTTCTCCCGCTGTAACGGCACCTGCTCCTGGCTCTCGTCTCCATCTGCCGCCGGTTCCGCCCGTTTCGGGAGTGGAGTTTGTAGCCGCGGGTGGCGGCTCGTTGGCGGCTCCGTTTGCTCTCCCAGTTGGTGCAGAAGAGCCGCTCCAGTTCCTGGCGGAGGCACTCCAGCCTCTGCAGACCCGTGTTCCCGAGGCGACTCTCGGACAGCTCCACCGCCTCGCTGACAGTCTCCACGCGCTGCTGCTGATTCAGGTGCTGGCCCACTCGTCTCTCCCTGTGATCCCTCCTGAGACCTTCCGTGGCCGCCAACGTGACTCTTGCCTGGACGCGGCAGACCAGCTCGCGGTGCTGCTGGCGCCCGTGCTGGCTGCGCCCGCGGAGGGTGGCGCTGCTGCTGCGGGACAGCTTGACGAAGCCGTCCGGGGCTTGAGGCGGCACTTACACGCAGGATCTGGAGCCGCGGCGATCGGCGCAAGCACGCTAGTGGTCCGGGAGCTGTGGCGCTCCTTGACGAGCATTCTTCACGCCCTTGGAGCTCACCGCATGTAGATGCGGGCTCCGGTTGCCCCATTGTTGTCATGTGTGTCTAGTGCACAGTAGGATCCGCCAGTGCATGTATGTCCTTGCTTATTATAAATCGCTTGTGTTTGCACTTGCCACCCCGCACACGCGGCCGAAGGCCGCACCGTCGAAAAAAATTCAGCCGCCAAACAATAATGAGGAGAACGGCCTTGGGAAGGCCTTAAGTAGTGCCTAGAGGCAAGGGCAGAGGCTTGGGGCTGAGGGCAGAGGCTATTCCTCTCTCTCTCTCTCGCTCTCTCTCGAACGAGCGAAACATTTTCAGCCGCCAAACAACAATGAGGAGAACGGCCTTGGGAAGGCCTTAAGTAGTGCCTAGAGGCAAGGGCAGAGGCTTGGGGCTGAGGGCAGAGGCTATTCCTCTCTCTCTCTCGAATGGGCCTTGGAGGCTATTCGGTGGGGCAGTTATGGAGGCTCTCGGAGAGCCTTCGTGCGCTCCTGCTTGTGCAGTCCCTGGCGCACAGGTCACTTCCGCCCGTCCCGGCGGAGTCCTTGCTTGACGGCCCGCGGGACGACTGTCTTAACGCGGCTGACCAGGTTGCCCTCCTCCTGGCGCCTGTGTTGGCCGCGCCCGTGCGGGGAGGCGTTGGGGCTGTGGGGCAACTGGACGCGGCTGTGCGGGACTTACGGAGGTACCTACGGGCAGGTTCCGGAGCCGACGCGAAATCATTTCATGCCGCGAAGTTCTTGCACCAGTTCAGGCAGAGGTGGTCGGTTCCACTGCAGAGGGCCCAATCCGTGGGCCTCATGATCAAACTAGGGGAGGCGGCTGCTGCAGAGAAACCACCGGTAGGAGGGATAGGGCAGGAATTATACCTGGGGGACTGTTTTACTGTCCTGGAGCCTCTTCTTGAGCTGTAGGTGACTTAGAGGGATTGGTTAGCCAAGGCTCCATTGCATGTTAGCACCCTGCCGTTGTTGTTTGTATGTGTGTACCCTCCTGGCTTATCAATATACGGACCATTAGAGAGAGAGAGAGAGAGAGAGAGAGAGAGAGAGAGAGAGAGAGAGAGAGAGAGAGAGGGGTCCTCTGCCCTTAGCCCTCTGCCCTCTCTGTTCCTTAGTATAAGAGGTCCCTCTTGGCCTCTTGCCTCTCATTATTCAGTTGGGTGGCTGATTTTTTTCGCTCGCGTCGACGACAACAAGGCTGATTATTCGCCCGCGGCTGTGCGGGACTTACGGAGGTACCTACGGGCAGGTACACAACAAGGATAGACTAACCTAAGAACAACCAAACAAGCTAACAAGAAACCTGCGGCCTGCCCCCTTTAAACTTCCACTAGGGGCTCAATCACTGTAAAGCTATCACCGAGGTGGAGTTCGTGTTGCGTTCCCCCAACCGGTGGGTGCTCTGCCAGGGCTGCTTGGCAGGACTTCATAAGGTAACCCACCGACTGGGCCCGCTACAGCGCTACTGACCATCTCTGCCGAAAGAGGTGGAGGAATCTAGCTGCGTGATAGGAGTTAGGTTCGGCGTTGAAGTGTCGCCTAGCAGCTAAATCCGCCAGCAATTTCAGGAAGACCGGTACCTCCGCACATGGGCACCCGTACGTCTCCACAGCCAGGGGAAAGAATCCCACCGTGTCAGGCCGGCTAGCGTAGTGTTGGATTTTCTTATCCGCCTGTTATAGTCACAATAGGCTTGAATGTGCCTAAAACGAAAGATAGAGAGCACAGACGGATTTCTGCACAGCGGCTTCAAACGTTGATAGCGTTCTGCTCACAGCTGCAAATGACTTGATTCAAATTGGATCTGGAGCGTCTTCACGTCGTCTACAATTAGCAATTTAGATTGCACGATTTGATAAAGAATTGACGACGCGGTGTCGGTTTGAACGAACGGTACTATGGCAGCCACTATAGTCTTAGAACACAAGATAGGAAGAGTTACGAGTTGGGAATGACTCCCAGCTCCTACAAACCCCAAGAGCCGAGGTACAGTGATGTGGAACAGTGCCACACTGTCCCCAACCACGAAGGGTCTCGAAACTACCCTTCACTAGGGCCTACACCAAGTGAAATGTTACACTACACAAAGTAATGTAACTATCTTCAATATCTTGAGGTGTACCCTTTTGGCAAGCTTCGAAATCACTTGAGGCTTGACACCAAGGCTCGGGCTCTTCATCACAAACTCATCCTTGAGTTCTTGATGGGTCTGCTGCACACACCTGCGACACGCCGAACGTTCGACACAGGACAAAATAGAAACCGCGCACGACAAAATAGAAACCGCGCGCGAGACACAAACGACCGCGTAACACGCGTCTAGCGATAACTCGCTATTGACTCGACACACACACTCGACATCATGACTCGACATTCACACACAATTATAAGCATGAAATATATATTATCCCATGCCCTCATACCATTCCATACACACACACATTCACGCACACGGACAACAAGCCGAGTGCAAACCGTAGGGTTGCACCAACAAACTCCCCCTCGGATTGTTGGCCTTAGGATATGTTGCTCTCTCAGTTCAGAGCCATCCCAGCCAGCTTGCAACACTTCCAATGCTGCTGCTCCACCAGCCTCTTGGTCATCATGTCAGCCGGCTGCCCCGTGGTCTTCACGTAGCGCAACTCAACTTCACCCGCGGTTACCATGCTCCTCGTCCAATGCCACTTCACCCTCATGTGCTTCGTGAGTCCATGCAACACAGGGTTCTTAGCAAGAGCAATGGCACCCTGGCTGTCACAGTACAGTGGGGTAGGTCCTTGCTGCTCCTCCCCCAATTCAGCCAACAAACGCCGCTGCCACACAATCTCCCGTACGGCACGGAAGAGTGCCATGTACTCGGACTCCACCGAGCTCAAAGCTTGGTCAACCTGCTTCTTGCTCTCCCAAGCAGTTGGGCCTCCACCAACACAGCATATGAAGCCTCCCACACTTGTCATGTCCTCTGGTTCTGATGCATATGAAGCATCCGAGTAGGCGGTGAGGAACAAACGCCCGGGTTCAACACCATCCGCGCCCTTTTGGCGCCTTTGTGCCGCCGCCGAGTATTGCAGCCCAACGGTCGGTGTTTGGCCAAGATACTTGGCCACCCTCATTCCAGCTGCTACCTGCTCCTCATTAGGGCATTGCACAACCCTAGCCAGCTGCCCGGTAGCAAACGCGACGTCCGGTCGGGTGTTTACCGCCGCATACATGAGGCTGCCCACCAACGAGTGAAATCGGCGCCTCTCCTCTTCACCAACGCTCTCCTCCTCTGGTCCCTTCACACACTTGAACCCAGAGGGAAAGGGTGTAGCCACATGGCCTTCACTCTGCCCAAAGTTGGTAGCCAATGCCTCCAGGTACTTTCGTTGATGCACCCGCATGCACCGCTTCTCCACATCTCGTTCGATGTGGAGCCCAAGGTAGAAGCTCACGTCACCAAGGGCCTTGCACTTGAACTTGTCTTGAAGCTTCAGCATCACCTCCTTCACAAGGTCAGAAGAGGGTGAGAAAATGAGGATGTCATCCACATAAACCACCATGAAACTCCTCTGCTCCCCCTCGCCAAGCATGAACAAGGAGTGATCGGCCGTTGAGGGAGTGAAGCCGATCCCCTCCAACACTTCGCGCAGCTTCATGTACCATTGCCTAGGGGCCTGCTTCAGCCCATAGAGGGCCTTCTTCAGCTTCCACACTCTGCCACTACCATCATCAAACCCCTCTGGCTGCGCCATAAAAATCTCCTCCTCAAGGATGCCGTTAAGGAATGCCATTACGATGTCCATTTGCTTTACTACCCATCCTTTGATGGCGGCTCCCGCGAATAGGGTTCGCAGCGTCGTCGGCTTCACCACAGGGGCAAACAGCTCCTTGAAGTCCACCTTCTCCTTCTCCTGGTACCCCTTGGCTACAAGCCTAGACTTGTAGCGCTCGATCTTGCCGTCGGCATCCGACTTGATTTTGAAGAGCCACTTGGACGTTATCGCCGTACGCCCCTCCGGTAGCTCCACCAATTCAAACGTGTCATTCTCCTCGATGCTCTTCAGCTCACTCTCCATGGCCTTCTTCCACTCCTCAGCATCACTACTCTCCAAAGCCTCCTTGAGAGTTGCTGGTTCTCCCGGCATCTCCACCGGAGAGAAGAACGCGAAGGCACACTCCTCGTAGTCACTCTCCTCATCGTCTCCGACCATCATTGCCGCTCCGGCCAGGGCTGTCTTGCCCTGCTTTCCCGGCGCATCATAGGTCAGCCTATTAGGGGGTTGAACTCTCCTCTTCCCCCTTCCTTCCTCCTCAGCTGCAGGGACTTGAAGGCCTTGGCGTTGCTGCGGTGTGGCTCGAATCCGTGGAGCACTCGTAGTACGGGAAGGGAGTGACGGTGCACGCTCGCTCACTTGCTGCACCTCCTCCTCTTCTTCCTCTGCATCATTGGCCTCCTCTCCCCCATTCACAAGGGAGGATTGCCTTGTGGTTGTGCTGCCGCTGCTCAGCTCCAAAGGCAGCTCCACATGCTCCAAACCGGAACTCTTCACCTCCCCAAACCGCACGCCTATCTTCGCCTCATTCTCCGCCTTCCAATCCTTGTACATGAAGTTCTCCATGAACTTGCAGTCCCTGCTCACCAAGAACTTCTTGGTGAATGGGTCCCAAAGAAGCCATCCCTTGCTGTTTTGAGCCATGCCCAAGTGCACGGCCCACACCGCCTTGGCACCAAGCTTGTTGTGCCGAAGATGCTTAGGCACGAGCGCCATGCACATGCACCCGAACACCCGAAGCATATCCACCTTTGGCTTCCTTCCTAGCCACTCCACATAGGGCACCCATTTGTCTGCTCCCACATGAGTCAAGGCTCTGTTCTTGGCCACACACGCGCTCCGCACCGCATCAGGCCAGAAATAGTCGGGTAGCCCGGCTTCAATGAGCAACCCGCGTGCCGCCTCCGTGATTGTGCGGTTCGCTCGCTCGGCGATGCCGTTCATTGCAGGGGAGTATGGCATGGTGAGGGAGTGCCGAATACCATTCTTCTTCAGCCACAACCCAAACTCCTTGCTCAGGAACTCTCCCCCTCGATCGGTGCGGATTGACTTGACTAGACGGTCTTGTTGCCGCTCCACCATCGGGAACCAATCCGTCTTCAACGTTTCAGCCACGTCGCTCTTCTTGGCCAGCACGTACACCCAAGTCATGCGGGTGTAGACGTCGACAATGGTGAGAAAATACTCAGGTCCAGAAGCTCCAAGCTTCAGGGGGCCCACCACGTCCATCACCACCTCATCAAGCGGTGCCTTTGCCGTTGCCTCCGAACTAGGGAACGGAAACCGGGTGAACTTGGCTTGAATGCACGTCGGGCAGCCAAGCACCTCATCGGGCTCCCCCTTCACACGTATGCCAGCAACCATCTCATTCTTCACTAGCTGCTGCAAGATGGGCAGGGCCACATGCCCCATGCGCCGATGCAAGGTGAGCCAATCACACTCCCCCGTAGCCGAAGTTGGATTGGAGAATGCCGCGCTCGCAATAGCGCCCCACATACTCTCTCCGTAGTCCTCCTCCGCTGCTGCCTCTGGGTTCTCCTCACCCTTTTGCTGCTCCTTGGTTGCTGCACCACTCTCCTTAGGTTCACTGAACTTGCTGGTCCCTCCAGGTTTGCTCTTCTTGAGCTCATTCTCCTTAGCGCGACCGTTCGCGCCATCGTCGCTACCGACCGCTCCATCCTTGGTGCTGATGCTTGCTGCCACTTGCCTCTCCTTAGGCATAGGGACCACTGGGATCTGCCACATCTCGTTGTAGACATCCCTGTCCTCATGAAGGTCCCAAAGAATTCGATCGCCAAGCCTTGCGGTGTAGGTCTTGGCTCCCTTCGAGTTCGTGTCCATGCCGGCCTTTGTCAACCGCCGCACGGAAATCAGGTTTGCAGCAAGGCTGGGCACCCAAAGCACGTTCTTGAGGCCCACCATCTTCCCATCAGCACCCTTGAACATGGCCTTGCCCATGCCTTTCACCTCTGCTCGCTGCCCCAAAGCCGATGTGACATGCTTCACCGGTGACGGCTCGAGTTCGGTGAGCAAGTCCGGGCGAGGTGTCATGCTATAGGTAGCGCCACTATCAATCACCCAATAGTCCAGGGGGTGTAGGGTCACCTTCCCCACAGCTGCTGCCTCCTCAAAGCCTTCATCCTTCTCTGGACCAGCCGGTACTTGCGTCGACACGAAGTAGAATAGACCCGGGTATCGATCGTCGCTCGGGTCCTTGTCGTTGTCTCCGCTCTTCATGTTTGCAGCTCCGCCACCGTGACCGCCACGGCCTCCACGGCCTCGTCCTCTCCCTCCTCCTGCTCCTCTACCCTCTTGGCCTTGAGCAGGGGTCCAACCATCAGGGAGTTTGTAGCAGTCGCGCCACATGTGTCCGCTCTTGTGGCAATAGTGACACTCGCCGTCGAATCGGCCGCGACCGCGTCCGTAGCTCTTGTCGTCGCTGCCGTAACCGCCACTCCTGCGGCCTCCGTCGAAGTTGCTGCCACCAAACCTTCCTCCCCCTCGTCCTCTGCCTCTTCCTCGACCATATCCACGGCCGATGCTCGCTGCCCCAGCGCCATCCGCACTCGCCAACTCACGGCGGCGGAAATCCTCTTGAAGGATAGCTCGCTTCACGTCTTCAAGCGAGAGGCGGGGCAAGTCGCGATTAAGGTTGATGATGAGCGAGGACCATGACTCTGGGAGTAAGGCCAGCAACTTGGTCTTCTTTTGGAGCTCACTGTAGTTCAAATCAGCTCCCTCAAGCCGCGTCAACAAGTCGAAGAATTTCTGCACCCCTTCTTCAACCGCTTCGTCTTCTTCAATTCGTAGTGCCGCCATTTGCCGTTCCAACACCACCGCTACCACCGCTGTTGCAGGAGCATGTACACCCTTGAGAGCAGCCCATGCCTTTGGTCCTTTCTCTGGTTCACGCTGGAATGGCTTGATGTGACGGATCTGACTGCTCCCCAACGCTTGCCCAAGTAAGAGATAGCCATGTGCGCTCTTCCGCACCCACGGGCTCTTCTCCGGGTCGTTCTCGGGGCGCTTCTCCGTTCCTTCCATCACCTCCAGCAGGTCATAGTGGTCAAAGATGTTCTCCATCTTGAAGGACCATTCAGCAAAGTTGTCACCGTTGAACTTGTCAAGCCCAAACACCCTAGGCTCATCCCTAGGTGGGCCAAGACTTGGTTGCATGGGCGCCATGGCTGAATCACGGGGTTGGCCTTGAGCTTGAGCTTCTCCACTGCCACCAGCACCTCTGCCACCCCTTTCTTCAGGTCCAGACATTGTCGAAACTGCTCCAAGGGGCTCTGATACCACTTGTTATAGTCACAATAGGCTTGAATGTGCCTAAAACGAAAGATAGAGAGCACAGACGGATTTCTGCACAGCGGCTTCAAACGTTGATAGCGTTCTGCTCACAGCTGCAAATGACTTGATTCAAATTGGATATGGAGCGTCTTCCCGTCGTCTACAATTAGCAATTTAGATTGCACGATTTGATAAAGAATTGACGACGCGGTGTCGGTTTGAACGAACGGTACTATGGCAGCCACTATAGTCTTAGAACACAAGATAGGAAGAGTTACGAGTTGGGAATGACTCCCAGCTCCTACAAACCCCAAGAGCCGAGGTACAGTGATGTGGAACAGTGCCACACTGTCCCCAACCACGAAGGGTCTCGAAACTACCCTTCACTAGGGCCTACACCAAGTGAAATGTTACACTACACAAAGTAATGTAACTATCTTCAATATCTTGAGGTGTACCCTTTTGGCAAGCTTCGAAATCACTTGAGGCTTGACACCAAGGCTCGGGCTCTTCATCACAAACTCATCCTTGAGTTCTTGATGGGTCTGCTGCACACACCTGCGACACGCCGAACGTTCGACACAGGACAAAATAGAAACCGCGCACGACAAAATAGAAACCGCGCGCGAGACACAAACGACCGCGTAACACGCGTCTAGCGATAACTCGCTATTGACTCGACACACACACTCGACATCATGACTCGACATTCACACACAATTATAAGCATGAAATATATATTATCCCATGCCCTCATACCATTCCATACACACACACATTCACGCACACGGACAACAAGCCGAGTGCAAACCGTAGGGTTGCACCAACACCGCCTGCTCCCTCGCTGCCCATCCCTTGCCCTTCGCCGCCGTCTTATCACGGGTACTGATCGGGTCCGTTATGGTTACATCGCAAATGTAGACCGCGCCCGAGCTCCGATCCATCATCGTAAGATCCGTCGTCTGCTCGTCCACTGGGCAATAGGCTGCTGACTCTGTGTGCACAATGAAGCCTGCATCTCGTGCCATGCTGGCGCATGCGTCCCTCAACTCATTGTGCGTGTTGATCCTGTGTTTCCCCGTACCGCAGCGAAAAAGGTGGTTGGGCAGTCTCGGGTCCGTGATCTCGACGTGTTTCGAGCAATCGCATTTTGCTGGTGTTGCGAAAGGCAGGCCCAGCCGGAAACGAACCGCGTTTGCAAAGTGCTCCCTTCCTATCCGCCTCGTGGTTTCAATCGGTATCGCCAGCAACCAATCGCCAGACCCGCAGCCAATGAGGGAGAAAAGGCGCTGCGTGTGACCGCAGAGCGGGTTTGGTCTCATGTGGCGAGACTCCCGGACCTGCTTTGCGTATCTGCTCCCCTGAACCTGAACTGAGAGGGCGTGCTGCAGCCTTATCCCCGCTGGTTCTAGCCTCTCTTTCTCCAGTATTTCCCTCGCGTCGAGGGGCAGCGCCGCTGCACATTCCGTCAGCCAGGAGTGAAGGGCAGTGTCTGTATCTCTAGGCAGCAACATGTGGTTTTTGGCTGTGGACAGCACGTCGTCCGGTTCCAGCGGCAGGGAGCTCAGAAGTAGTGACGCCTGCGTGAAACTAGCAAGGAAACCGAACACGCCCTCTACGGTGGGATCTGTGATGCCAATCCCGCCCAGTGACGGCGGCAGGGAAGACTGCTCCCAAACCCGCGTCTGCTCTGCCTCACTAGAAGGGTAACGTATGTCGCATGCGGCTAGCAGGGTGGCGAGCAGATCTCGGCCCCATTGTGACCATGCCTCGCCGGGCAGGAGGTTGAGCGGGGTTGTCCTCGTCAGGTAAGCTACCCGTCGCGAAATACATCGTGTGAGTAGCAGTGATGCTATTTGCGGGTCCGTGCGTTCGAGTAGCGGGAGTGGCTTCGCCATCGACCGTAGCTGTTCCGTTAGGAAAGAGCTAGCGCCGCCTGTGGTGCCTAAAAAACTTCCGAGCAGTCTAACTCCCTCCCGTGTGAATGGCACCCCTGGCGGCAGCTCCCTCGCGTCGGTTATCTCAGTTTCGCTCCATGCCACACATTTCGCATTTGCTAGTCCTGCTAGCTGGCCTGTGAAGTGTTTGAAAGCCGCAACCGTTTCAGTTTTGTTGCCGATGAAGCTGACATCATCCGCGTAAGCGAGGCACAGAACTTCTGGGTGGGCCACTGCTGTCGCTCGCAACGCCGGGTGGATGCCAGCGGCAAAAAGTAGAGGCCCCAAGGGGTCACCTTGGCGTACCCCGCGCTCGCTGCTAAGTGGACCTGCAGCGAAGCCGGCGTCTAGGTGTAGTTGCGACGGCCGTCCGTATGTTAGCTTAACTAGCGGCAGCAGAGGCGACAGGGACGGGTCTTGTAAGGCAGTTATAATCGCCTGCCGTGAGATACTGTTGAACGCGTTTTTCAAATCCGTTTGCAAAATCAGTGAATCTGGCCTTGCATCAGTGAAAGCACGTGCTGTGTGTATGATTGCTTCCGCTCCTCCCGGTACTGCCACGCCGTACTGTAACGGAAGGAAGAATTCCCGTGCAGCTTCCCCCATGACCGTCAGAGCCGCCTTTGCCGCCAGGCGAGTCAGGCACTCGCCTATCGCTATGGGTCTTGCGCCTCCCTCTGGTTTGGCCAGCGCTACCAGGCGTGACGACGTGAGCAGCTCTGCTACGGGCTCGGGAAGCTTCCCCCCCAAAATTGTGTTGACCAATGCGTGCAGGTGTGTGCAGACGGACGCATTTGTTACTGCGGAGTCGCGCAAGTGTTCGAAGGTGGTGCCAGACGGGCCGGCCCCCACCCCATTCTCGCAGCGGCTCAGCAATTTGACGAAGTCAGCGTGAGAAATGGCCAGGCTTTGCGGTTGGTCGTGGGGTGGCCAAGTCAGAGGCTCGGTGTCAGCGGGCGGGTGTTTTCGACGCAGCTCGGTCAGAATGTCGGGGCTGGGGGTGCAAACTGGCGTTGACTCGAGGGCCAGAACGGCCCGACGCAGACTCCCCCGCTTTGCCAGGCCTTCGGCTCTGCTGATGACCCCGGTTTCGTCAGGTCTGTGACGTGGCGGCGGTGGCGTGTTGACAGCTTCTGTGGCTTCGGTGTAGAGCTGGTCCCATTCGCCACGTTGGAATGATCGAATCCGAGCCTTGATTTTGGCCCAGTCAGGACGCTTTGGTGAGGGTTGGCGCAGGATTAGGCGTGGGAGGAACAGTAGCAGGCGGCAACCTGCAATGGAATTTGGGTTCCGCGACAGGTGTAGGAGTGGCGTCAGCAAAGTCAGCGCAAACAGCTCACAAAGATTTGGCGGAATGCGGCGTGTCAGCGGGGGTTGACGACTATCGCAGAGAGGCGCGAGATCCCAAGTCGCGACTGCAGCGAAACGACTCTGCTGCATCGCCAGTTCGCTTGGCGAAAAATATCGGGGTGGTTGTGGAGGCGCGTTGGTTTGGAGATGTGCGGCCCGGTTTGTACTGGCGCGACCCGATGTTCCCTGGGCCGGCCGGGTTGGAATTCCAACCGTACGATTGCCATCGTGCGGTTCACCCTCGTCCTCCCTCTGGACCACCCTTGGACCTGGTTGTCCAACTGCACCCCTCTGGTTCCTCCCGCTTCTCCCTCTCGACTGCTCTCTTTCTTCCTCCTCGACTTCTTCATCACTGCCGCTACTCTCTTCACGTGCCTCCTCCCTATAAGATGGATCATTCCGCTCATTACTTTCAGTATCTGGTAGTGTTAAAGCCCGACGCCCTGCAGACTGGAACGCGTTCTCCGGCCCCCCTTCAACCCCGTTTCCTTCTCGCCGTCCCGCTCCTCATCCTCTCCCTCGCAATGGTGATTGCCGGCGAGCCGTGGCCAACGCCATCGCCCGCTGCCGCTGCGTCAGCGGTGAGCGGAAGGTCCCTGCCTGTTGCTGCCTCTGAGACTGCTGCCCGGAGGCCGCCGCTGCCTCCCGCATTGAAGGCTGTGTCCTCGGCCCCTGCTGCTGCTGATCAGCATCCGGCTCCCCCTGCTCCTGTCGCTGCTCCCGCTGGACAGGTTCCTGCCGCTGCTCCTGCTCCCCCTGCTCCTGCCGCTGTTCCGGCTCCCCCTCCTCCTGTCGCTGCCCCGGTTCCCCTTGCTCCTGATGTTGCTGTTCTGTCTCCTCCCGTCGATCTTGGCGCCCCGCCACTCGACGCTGCCCCTGTTGCGCCGGCTGCCGCCGTGGGCTCTGCCGCGCCGGTGGTGTCGCAACCGGCGGTGTCCGCCACCACTGCCGGCCAGTCCCTCGTGGTGGGACCTGTTGAAGCTCCCGCCCCTCCGGCTGCGGCGATTTCTGTGCCGCTCCCGAATTTCCAGGCGGTGCCTGATCCTGCGCCGCTCGCTGCTATCCCCCCTGCTCAGCGTCAGCCATCTCCGGGTCGCCGGCATCATCGGCCTCACTCCCCGGCTCCGCGGGACGAGCGAGAGATGTCGCGGCGGCGTCGCGACTCTCTCCGGCGCCGTGGTCCCCAGGCGAGCTGGGCTGCGTCCCGCGGTGGTCGCGGTGGCTGGTGGGGAGGGCGCGGTCGTGGTGGTGACTGGGGGTATGATCGGCCGGTGTCGATGGCCGATCTGCAGCGAGCTGTTTCTGCTGCTGTGCGCGAGGAGCGGAACGGGCAGGCGAGCCAGAGCAATTCGCCTCGCGTCGCTCCAACTCATGCGTCTCTTCCTCCAGCTGTGCCCTACGCGCCGGCGCCTCCTCTTCCCCAATCGGCCGTTCCTCCTCCTCATGCTCCCTCTGCATCTGCTGCTGCACTTGGGAGCCGTATGCGCCTGCCGTGGGTTCCTCCTATGGCAGGGGGACCCTTGACGGGTCCGTATCCATCTCTGCTGCCCGTCGATCCCCCTCCTCCAACTGCTCCGCTACCTCAATAGTCGCTGGTGGGGCCCTCTCCTTCCGCTGTGGTCCCAGAGGCGTCTCTGGGGCAGCTGTGGCGCCTCTCTGAGGGCCTGCGGGCTGTTCACCTGATTCAGGTGTATGGTCACGCGGCTCTCGCCCAGGGTGTTCCTCTGGACAGTGGCCATCGGGACGAGTGCCTAGATGCCGCTGATCGGCTGGGCGAGCTCCTGGCGCCCGTGTTGGCTGCGCCCGCGCGGGGTGGAGTTGCGGGCGTTGGACAGCTTGGGACGGCAGTCCGTGGGCTGCGCCGGTTTTTGCGCGCAGGGACTGCAGTCGACTTGATCGGCGCAACCACTGTGGTGGTGCGCGAGCTTCATCGCTCGTTGACGGGTCTTCTTGCCGTCCTTGACGCGGATCAGATGTAGCGTCCGCCTCTTCCTGTGCCATGTTGTTGCCGTGTGTTATCCTAGGCTGGTGTAGGTGATACCATTGCTTGTATGTCTTGAAGTATAGTTGCTTGTCCCTTTTTCTCCCTTGCCGTCCCCTCACGCGCGGCCGAAGGCCGCGCTGTCGAGCGTCGGCCGCCGAAGGCGGCCGGCGCGAGCCGCTCGGTTGGGAGTAAGAATCCAACTTCAAACTGAATAATGAGGAGCTAGGCAGGCAGCAAGGCCTTAAATACTAGGGAGGAAGGGGAAGGAGAGGCTAAGGACTAGGACTATGCCTCTCTCTCTCTCTCTCTCCTCTCTCTGCCGCTCGGTTGGGAGTAAGAATCCAACTTCAAACTGAATAATGAGGAGCTAGGCAGGCAGCAAGGCCTTAAATACTAGGGAGGAAGGGGAAGGAGAGGCTAAGGACTAGGACTATGCCTCTCTCTCTCTCTCTCTCTCTCTCCTCTCTCTGCCGCTCGGTTGGGAGTAAGAATCCAACTTCAAACTGAATAATGAGGAGCTAGGCAGGCAGCAAGGCCTTAAATACTAGGGAGGAAGGGGAAGGAGAGGCTAAGGACTAGGACTATGCCTCTCTCTCTCTCTCTCTCTCTCTCTCTCTCTCTCTCTCTCTCTCTCTCTCTCTCTCTCTCTCTCTCTAATGGTCTGTATATTGATAGAGTTGGAAGGTACAGACATGCAAGATATGGATGGCAAGGTCTAGCTAACCAAACAAACAAACAACACCAACCAGTCACTCAACTACCACACCACCGCCCTCTCTAGAGCTCCAGAAAAGGCTCAACTACCGCGAAGCAATCCCCAAGGTGCAGCTCCTGCCCTATGCCTCCCACAGGGGGGTTTTCTGCCGCTGCTGCCTCGCCCAACTTAAGGAGGAGTCCCACGGATTGTGCTCTCTGCAGGGCCACCGACCACCGTTGCCTGAATTGGTGCTGAAACTTGGCGGCATAGTAGGATTTTGAGTCGGCGTTGAAGTGGCGCCGAGCCGCTGTGTCTGCCAGGAGCTTGAGGAAGACAGGCACCTCGGCGCAAGGACAGCCGTAGGTGTCGACTGCTAGGGGGAAGAAGCCAATCGTCTCTGGGCGGTTGGCGTAATGCTTAATTTTCTTGTCGGCCTGTTCCCGTGCCGCCCATCCCCTGCCCTTCTGTGCTCCCGGGTCCCTGGTGCTGATAGGGTCAGTGATGGTAACATCGCAGATGTAAACCGCCCCACTGCTCCTATCAGTCATGGTGAAGTTGGCGGTTTGCTCCTCGATAGGGCAGTAGGCCGCTGACTCCCAATGTACGATAAACCCCGTGTCTTGCGCCATGCTAACGCAGGCGTCGCGCAGCTCATTGTGCGTGTTTGTGCGATGCTTGCCTGTGCCGCAGCGGAGCAGGTGGTTCGGGAGGCGGGGGTCAGTGATAGCCGTGTGTTCTGCGCAGTCACAGTTTATGGGTGTGGAAAACGGTAGACCAAGACGGAAGCATACGGCGTTGGCGAAGTGCACTGGCCCTATCCGCCTTGTGGGAGCGATGGGAATCGCGGTGAGCCAATCGCCTGTGCCGTAGCCAGTGAGTGAAAACATCCGCTGCGTGTGACCTGCAAGCGGATTCGGCTTCATACGCCTCGTCGCCCGCACCTGGACTGCATATCTGCTTCCGTGGACCTTGAGTCCTAGCACATGCTGGAGCCGGATGTCAGACCGCTCCAGCCGCTCCTTCTCCAGAATCTCCCGCGCATCTAACGGCAGTGCCTCCTCGCACTCGGTCAGCCAGGTGTGTAGCGGTGTGCTGTCAACCGGCGGCAGTAGCATATGGTTCTGTGCTAGTGCGAGGGCGTTATCGTGTTCTAGCGATAGGGGGCTAATATAGAGTGCCGCCTGAGTGAAGCTTGCTATGAAGCCGTAAATCCCCTCGACTAGTGGGTCAGTGATGCCGAGGCCTCCTAACGATGGTGGCAGCGACGCTTGTTCCCAGACCCGCGATTGTTCGGTTCGACAGGTCGGGAAGCGGATATCGCACGATGTGAGGAGCGTGGTAAGCAGATCCCTACCCCACTGGCTCCACTTATCCCGGGGGAGGAGGTGGAGTGGCGTCGTCCTGGCGAGGTAAGCAACTCGTCGTGAGATGCAGCGCGTGAGTAGCAGTGCTGCAACCTGGGGGTCCGCTCGCTCGAGTAAGGGTAGGGGCTTTGACATCTCAGCGAGTTGTCCCGCTAGGAACTGGGCTGCGCCGCTGTCCTGCCCCACGAAACTACCCAGCAGCCGCACGCCATTTTCAGAGAACGGCACTCCTGGCGGAAGGGAATCTGCGTCGATCGTGCTTGAACTCCAGGCAGCACATTTCTGTGGGTTATGCTCAAGGCCCAGGTGTGCTAACTTGGCCGTGAAGTGTGTGAATGCAGCTACAGTGCGGGATGTGTCACCCAGGAAGGTGACATCGTTCGCATACGCCAAGCACAGCACGTCAGAATGTGCTTTGGCCGTTTCTCGAAGCGTGGCGTGTATCCCTGCTGCAAACAGTAGCGGCCCAAGTGGGTCGCCCTGACGCACGCCACGTTCACTTGTGAGTGGTTCGCTGTTGAAGTTGGAATCCAGTAATAATTGGGACGGGTTACCGTAGGTCAATTTCACGAGCGGCAGCACTGGCGAGAGGGCGGGTTCGTGTAACGCGTTGGCGATGGCGGTTCGCAAAATGCTGTTGAAGGCATTTGAAATGTCAGCTTGTAGGATCAGGCTGTTCGGGCGGGCATCCGCGAAGGCTCGTGCTGTGTGGATCACTGCCTCTGCTCCACCTGGAACTGCCACCCCATACTGCAGCGGTAGGAAGAAATCGCGGACCGGTTCTCCCATGATTAACAGGGCGGCTTTCGCTGCCAGCCTCGTCAGGCATTCGCCGATTGCGATTGGCCTGGCCCCTCCCCCTGGCTTGGCCAGGGCTATGAGTCGCGACGCCGTCAGCAAGTTTGCAGCCGAGTCAGGTAATTTCCCTCCCAGCATGGTGTTGACCAAGGCGTGCAGATGGGTGCTGACCATAGTGTTGGTGATCGCCGCGTCGCGCAGGTGCTCGAATGTCATCCCTGACGGTCCGGCTCCGACACCATTCTCGCATCGTCCCAACATTTTTGCGAAGTCAGGGTGGGGGATTGACAGTTTTGACCCCTGCGGCTCCGGCCACGTTACTGCCTCGTCTGCGGCAGGTGGGTGTTTTCGCCGTAGCTCCTCCAATATTTCCGGGCTGGGTGTGCAGATAGGCGTTGACTCGAGGGCCAGCACGGCTCGGCGCAGACTGCCACGTTTCGCCAGGCTCTCTGCACGGCTGATGACACCTGTCACATCTGGTTGATGTCTTGGCGGGGGCGGTGTGTTGACTGCATTCAACGCGTCTTGGTACAGCTGATCCCATTCGCCACGCTGGAAAGCTCGGAGCCGGCTCTTGACACTTGGCCAGTTCGGGCGTTGTGGCGAAGTTTGGCGAAGCGTCAAGCGCGGGAGAAACAGCAGCAGGCGCCATCCCATTTCCGAATCAGGGTTTCGCGATAAGTGGTGTAACGGTGTCAGTAGCGCGAGCGAAAAAAACTGACACAGGTTTGGCGGTAAACGCCGCGACAGTGGAGGCTGACGACTATCGCAGAGTGCTGGAATGTCCCAGTTCGCAATGGCTGCGAACAGGTCTGTCCGCTTCGCTAGCTCGTCTGGTGAAAAGTAGCGGGGAATTGACGCTGGTGGGCGCGCCGCAGTACCGGCATTGGCGGTTCGATTTCTCCCAGCGCGGATCGATCTCATTGGTGGGCCCCCAGTTGGATTTGCACCCGTCCGATCAGCATCGGATGGTGGCTGTGTCATCATTGGTGCTTGCAATTCCGCCTGCTGCACCACCTCTTCCCTTCTCCTTGGTCCTTCTCTCGCCATGCCTTCCCCCTCCGTCTCCTCCTCCTCACTCTCGGGGAGGGCTTCTTCCCTATAAGATGGGTCGTCCCGCTCATCTTCATCATTAGTTTCTTCAACGTTGTTTAAAGCCGCACGCGCCGCCGCCTGATACCCATTCTCTGGCCCTCCGCCTGTTCCGCTTACGGTTTCTCTCCTCGCCACGCGGCTACCCTGCTCTAGGGATGGTGATTGCCGGAGCACCTGAGCCGTCGCCAGAGCTCGTTGCCGCCTGGTCGGCTGTGGTCGCCAAGCCTCCGGCGGAGCCCGAAGGGGCGACCATGGCGACGAAGCCCCCTCTACCGCCGGCTCCGAAACCCGTGACAGCAGTCTCTGAAAAGACTCCTCCCCACGCACCCGCGGATCCCCTTGCTGGGTCGGAGGCAGGACCGTCCGCTCCCGCTGCTGTTCCGTCTGCTCTGCCTGCGGCACCCGGCCCCCTGGCTCCCCTTGTCGAGCCGTCGGCGTCTGCCCCTGCTGGGGGTGTTGCAGAACCCCCGGCACCTGTCCCTGGCGCCCCTGCTGCGCCGACCGCTTCTGTCCCCTGCCTGCCTGCGCAGGCCTCTGCTTCGTCACCAAAGGCGGCGTCTGCCACCACTGGCGGGCCGGCTCCGTCTGTTGCGCCTGCGGCGGCGGGCCAGTCCGCCCCTGCTGTGATGGCGCTGGCTCCTGCAGGCCAGCCGTCGCGCCCTCCGTCGCCTGACCGTCGCTCGTCACACCCCCATTCCCCCGCTCACCATCAGGACCGCAGGTCCTCTCGTCGCCGGCGTGAGTCTCCACGGCAGTACCAGCAACAGTCGCACTGGCCTGCTCACCCCGGGGGTCAGGGGGATTGGAGGGGTCCCCGTGCTTTTGGCGGGGGTGGGGGGTATCGCCCGCCTGTGACGATGGCGGATCTCCAGCGGGAAGTGTCGAGGGCGGTTCGGGAGGAGAGGGCGGCGCAGAGCCAGAGCGGTTCGCTGCGCGCCTTGCCAGCCCACGAGGCTCCCCGTCCAGCTGCTCTCCCTCCGAACCTGCAGCCTGTTGCTGCGCCTCCCCCTCAGATCCAAGCGCCACCTGCTCCTTCTCCCGCTGTATCGGCATCTGCTCCCGGTTCTCGTCTCCATCTGCCGCCGCTTCCGCCCGTTGCGGGAGTGGAGTTTGTGGCCGCGGGTGGCGGCTCGATGGCGGCTCCGTTTGCTCTCCCAGCTGATGCTGATGAGCCGCTCCAGTTCCTGGCGGAGGCTCTCCAGCCTCCGCAGACCCGTGTTCCCGAGGCAACTCTCGGACAGCTACACCGCCTCGCTGACAGTCTCCATGCTCTGCTGCTGATTCAGGTGCTGGCCCACTCGTCTCTCCCTGTGATCCCTCCTGAGACGTTCCGTGGCCGCCAGCGTGACTCTTGCCTGGACGCGGCGGACCAGCTCGCGGTGCTGGCTGCGCCCGCGGAGGGAGGCGCTGCTGCTGCGGGACAGCTTGACGAGGCTGTCCGGGGCCTGAGGCGGCAGTTGCGCGCTGGATCTGGAGCCGCGGCGATCGGCGCAAGCACGCTTGTGGTCCGGGAGCTGTGGCGCTCCCTGACGGGCGTTCTTCACGCCCTTGGAGCTCACCGCATGTAGACGCGGGCTCCGGTTGCCCCATGGTCGCTTCACTTGTCTAGGCTGACGTAGGGAATGCCATTGCTTGTATGCCGTTGCTTATAGTCACTCGTGTGCGTGTTCCCTTGCCGTCCCCTCACGCGCGGCCGAAGGCCGCGCTGTCGAGCGTCGGCCGCCGAAGGCGGCCGGCGCGAGCGAAAATTATGAACCCACCGAACAATGAGGAGAAGAGGCCAAGAAGGCCTCTTAAGTAGCTCACAGAGGAGAGGGCAGAGGGCAAAGGGAGAGGGCAGAGGCTAGGTGTCTCTCTCTCTCTCGCTCTCTCGATAAATTATGAACCCACCGAACAATGAGGAGAAGAGGCCAAGAAGGCCTCTTAAGTAGCTCACAGAGGAGAGGGCAGAGGGCAAAGGGAGAGGGCAGAGGCTAGGTGTCTCTCTCTCTCTCTCTCTCTCTCTCTCTCTCTCTCTCTCTCTCTCTCTCTCTCTCTCTCTCTCTCTAATGGTCCGTATATTGATAAGCCAGGAGGGTACACACATACAATCAACAACGGCAGGGTGCTAACATGCAATGGAGCCTTGGCTAACCAATCCCTCTAAGTCACCTACAGCTCAAGAAGAGGCTCCAGGACAGTAAAACAGTCCCCCAGGTATAATTCCTGCCCTATCCCTCCTACCGGTGGTTTCTCTGCAGCAGCCGCCTCCCCTAGTTTGATCATGAGGCCCACGGATTGGGCCCTCTGCAGTGCAACCGACCACCTCTGCCTGAACTGGTGCAAGAACTTCGCGGCATGAAATGATTTCGAGTCGGCGTTGAAGTATCGCCGAGCCGCCGTGTCTGCAAGGAGTTTCAGGAACACGGGAACCTCGGCGCACGGGCAGCCGTAGGTCTCTACTGCGAGTGGGAAGAAGCCCACTGTCTCTGGCCGGTTTGCGTAGTGCTTTATCTTCTTGTCTGCCTGCTCCCGGGCTGCCCAACCCCTGCCTTTCTGCGCCTCTGGGTCCCTAGTGCTAATAGGGTCCGTGACCGTCACATCACACACCCAAACCGCCCCACTACTTCTGTCCGTCATGGTAAAATCTGCTGTTTGCTCCTCGATGGGGCAATACACGTTGGTCTCCCTGTGAACGATGAATCCCGCGTCTTGCGCCATGCTGATGCATGCGTCGCGGAGTTCGTTGTGGGTATTCGTACGGTGTTTGCCCGTGCCGCAGCGGAAGAGGTGGTTGGGGAGGCGCGGGTCTGTGATAGCGGTGTGGTCTGTGCAATCGCACTGCTTTGGGGTGGAGAAGGGGAGACCCAGCCGGAAACGAACGGCATTGCTGAAGTGTACTGGGCCTATGCGCCTTGACGTTGCCACCGGTACCGCCGTCAGCCAGTCCCCTGTTCCGTAGCCTGTGAGCGAGTACATCCTCTGTGTGTGCCCGTAGAGCGGGTTCAGCTTCATTCGTCTCGTATCCTGGACTTGCACTGCGTACCTAGTACCCTGGACTTTGAGGGCTAACGTGTGCTGCAGCTTGATTTCCGACCGAGAGAGCCGCTCCTGCTCAAGTATTTCGCGTGCGTCTGTGGGTATGGATGTCTCACACACCGTGAGCCAGGAATGGAGCGGGGTGGTGTTGTCACGGGGAAGAATCATGTGGCTGTGAGCTTGTGTCAGCGCGGTGTCTGGTGCTAGCGTGAGTGAGGAAAAGAAAAGAGCTGCCTGTGTGAAGCTGGCTACGAAGCCGTAGACGCCTTCTACAAGTGGGTCTGTGATTCCCAGCCCGCCTAGGGATGATGGAAGTGATGCCTGCGCCCACACTCTCGTCTGCTCCGTGCTACAGGTAGGAACCCGTATCCCGCATGATGTCAAGAGCGCGGCTAGAAGGTCTCTTCCCCACTGTGCCCAGGTGTCTCGTGGAAGGAGGTTTAGCGGCGTGGTTCTAGTGAGGTAGGCGACTCGTCTAGAAATGCAGCGGGTCAGGAGCAGGGAGGCTACTTGGGGGTCGGCCCGTTCTAAGAGCGGCAGCGGCTTCGCCATTTCATCTAGTTGCCCTGCTAGGAATTTGGCGGCGCCAGCTGCCGGCCCCAGGAAGCTGCCGAGTAGGCGTATCCCGTCCTTCGAAAACGGGACCCCTGGTGGCAGTTGGGTTGACTCGTCCCCGTTTGTGCTCCAGGCAGCACATTTTTGTGGGTTGTGTTTCAGCCCCAGTTGCGCTAGCTTGCTGGTGAAGAGAGTGAAGGCTGCTACAGTGTCCTTGTCGTCCCCCAAAAATGTGACGTCGTCCGCATATGCCAAGCAGAGTACCTGTGGGTGTGCTGTGGCAGTTTCCCGAAGGGCTGGGTGTATCCCAGCTGCGAACAGTAGAGGGCCGAGTGGATCCCCCTGCCTCACGCCGCGTTCGCTGTTGAGAGGGTCGCTAGCGAAGTTCGAGTCGAGGTACAGCTTCGACGGGTTACCATACGTAAGCCGGACCAGTGGGAGCAATGACGAAAGGCTGTTGTCGCGTAACCCGTCAATGATTGCCTGGCGCGAAATGCTGTTAAAGGCATTTGAAATGTCTGTCTGTAACACCACGCAGCAGTCTCTTGAGTCGACGAAGGAACGTGCGACATGAATGTTGGCCTCGGCTCCCCCTGGTACCGCCACCCCGTACTGTAGTGGCAGGAAATGGTCACGTGCAGCTTCCCCAATTGCTGTCAGTGCTGCCTTGGCTGCGAGGCGCGTCAGGCATTCGCCAATTGCAATTGGCCGGACCCCCCCCCCTGGTTTGGACAGCGCGATTAGGCGCGAGGCTGTCAGCAGGTCCCCCACTGGCTCGGGTAATTTGCCTGCTAGGAGGGTGTTAACTAGGGCATGCAGGTGGGTGCAGACCGATGCGTTGGTTGCGGATGCGTCGCGCAGGTGTTCGAATGCGGTTCTTGACGGTCCAGCCCCAACACCATTTTCGCATCGACCTAAAAGTTTGGCGAAGTCAGCTTGGCTGATCTGCAGGTTCGGGCCAGGTGTTGTTGGCCAGCTCAGCTGCTCGATGTCGGTTGGTGGGTGTTTCGCGCGGAGTTCATCCAGAATTGCTGGACCCGGTGTGCAGACCGGGGTTGACTCGAGGGCCAGCACGGCTCGGCGTAGACTTCCACGTTTTGCTAGGCCCTCCGCCCTGCTGAGTACTCCCGCCTCGTCAGGCTGGTGACGTGGAGGCGGTGGGGTGTTGATGGCTTCGATTGCGTCAGAATACAGCTGCTCCCATTCGCCACGCTGGAAAGCTCTGAGACGAGCTTTGACTTCGGGCCACTTCGGTCTTCTCGGCGACGTTTGGCGAAGTGTGAGCCGCGGCAGAAATAGAAGTAGTCGCCACCCTGCGACCGAAACTTGATTTTGCGCGAGATGAAGGAGCGGGGTGAGTAATGCCAGTGAAAACAGCTGACATAGATTGGGCGGTAATCGGCGCGACAGGGATGGTTGACGACTGTCGCAGAGGGCCGCCACGTCCCAATCAGCGATGACTGCGAACAGGTCTGTTCGCTTCGCCAATTCCCCTGGCGAGTAGTAGCGGGGGCAATGTGTTTGATTTGTTGTTGTACTGCCATTGCGCGCGGCTTGATTTCTCTGAGGGCGCCTTGGTGTTCCCTCCTGACCAGGGGTTGCAATCGTAGCCGTCCGATTCGCCGGTGGCACTCCTCCTTCCATGCCCGTCTCAAACTCGGCAGCTTGCCTCCGAGGCCTTGGACTCTCAGCTTCCACAAATTCTTCCTCGTCACTCTCACTTAGTGGCAGCGGCTCCTCCCTATAAGAAGGGTCACCTCGATCCTCCTCCTCATTAGCCCGTTCTAGAGCTGTTTAAGCCTGTCTCCCTGCCGCCTGGAAGCCATTCTCCGGTCCACCTCCATCACCGCTAGCTGCCACTCTCCCTCTGCCTCGTCCTCCACGGCCTCTTGATGGTGATTGCTGGGCCGACCGATTATTCGCCAATGCGCGTTGGCGCTGTGTCGGTTGCGTACGGAATGCCTCCGCCTGCCTCCGGAACGGGGACCATGGCGACGGGCCCCCCAACACTTCCTGCTCCGAAGCCCATGACAGAATGCGCTGGAAACCTTCCTCGCCCCGCACCGTCGTTGCCCGAAGCGCTGGCGTCTCAGCCTGGCGACGGTGGTCGCCAGGCTCCTGTACTATCGGCGCCTCTTCCCGTCGCGCCGCCTGTCCCTCTCGGTGTGCCAACTGCTGCGTCTGCTCCGCTTGGCGCTCTTCAAGCTGCCGACCCCGCCGCTCCGTCTGCGGCCGCCGAGCGGGCGATTGTTGATGGCGGCGTGCCGGCCCAGTCGGTGGGGTCCGCCACCACTGACGTCCTGGGCCAGCCGGCGCCACCCGCCGCTCCAGCTCCCCCGTCTGCACCGTTTCCGGCGCTTGTGCCTCCCCTGCCTGTGCTGGCGGGGTTTGCTCCTGCTCCGCCCGTGGCTGCGCCTCCCGCGCCTCCTGAGGCTGTACCTCTTGCACCGCCCGTGGCTGCTCCTCTCGCGCCGCCTGAAACTGCTCCCCTTGCGCCGCCAGTGGCTGCTCCGCCTGCGGCGGGTCTGTCCGCGCCGCCCGTGGCCGTTCCAAATGCTCCGCCGATGGCAAATCCCCCTGTGCTGCCTGCACAGCGTCCGCCGTCTCCTGGCCGTCGTCAACAGCGGCCTCAATCCCCCGCGCGGCAGGACGAGCGCGAAACGTCCCGACGCCGCCACAATTCCCCTCGTCGCCGCGGTTCCCAGGCGAACTGGGCAGCGCAACGCGGCGGCCGAGGCGGCTGGTGGGGGTCGCGTCAGCGGGGTGGCGGCTGGGGGTATGACCAGCCGGTAACAATGGCTGACCTGCAGCGCGTGGTATCTGCTGCTGTGCGCGAGGAACGGAACGGGCAGGCGAGCCAGAGCAACTCCCCGCGTGTTGCTCAGACCCCAGTAGCGGCTCCTCCAACTGCGCCCTCTGCACCGGCTGCTCCTCGTCCCCCTCCGGTTGTTCCTCCTCCTCCTGTTCACGCCGCTTCAACCCCCGTCCCGGGGAATCCCCGCCAGCTGCCGTGGGTACCCCCTGTTGCGGGGGTTGAGTTTTTGACCGCGGCGGGGGGGCCCGTGACTGTGCAATATCCGTCCCTGCTGCCTGTGGAACCCCCTCCCCCGTCCGTAGGTGCGGCGCACCCGTTCCAGGCGCTGCTGGGGCCTCAGCGCACGGTTGCGGTTCCGGAAATGACCCTTGTTCAGATCTGGCGCCTCTCGGAGGCTCTGCGGGTCGTACATCTTGTGCAATGGTCACGCCGCCCTTTCCCAGGGCGACTCACTGGTGGGCGGCCCTCGGGACGATTGTCTCGCGGCGGCTGATCGTCTCGCCGAGCTGTTGGCGCCCGTATTGGCTGCGCCCGCGCGGGGTGGGCTTGCGGGGGTCGGGCCGCTGGGTTCGGCCGTGCGTGGGCTGTTGCATGCAGGGACTGGATCCGGGGCGATCGCCGCAGGCACGGTGCTTGTGCGAGAGCTGCATCGCACGATGTCGGGGCTGCTTGCTGTGTATGACGCGGATCAGATGTAGCCTCCGCTTGTGCTTGCTCCATGGCCTTGCTAGTAGGTTGGTCTTTCTGCCATGTGTGTATGCCGTTGCTAGCTGTAGTAGTGCTGCTATGGTTGTACTTGCCACCTCTCACGCGCGGCCGAAGGCCGCGCTGTCGAGCGCCGGCCACCGAAGGCGGCCGGCGCGAGCTGCTCGGTTAGGAGAGCAAACGAACCAGAAACTAAACAATGAGGCTCCAGGACTAGATCCTAGGACCTTTATACTAGGCTGGAGAGGCTAAGGGGTGAGCCTCTCTCTCTCTCTCTCCTCTCTCTCCCGCTCGGTTAGGAGAGCAAACGAACCAGAAACTAAACAACGAGGCTCCAGGACTAGATCCTAGGACCTTTATACTAGGCTGGAGAGGGCTGGAGAGGCTAAGGGGTGAGCCTCTCTCTCTCTCTCTCCTCTCTCTCCCGCTCGGTTAGGAGAGCAAACGAACCAGAAACTAAACAACGAGGCTCCAGGACTAGATCCTAGGACCTTTATACTAGGCTGGAGAGGGCTGGAGAGGCTAAGGGGTGAGCCTCTCTCTCTCTCTCTCCTCTCTCTCCCGCTCGGTTAGGAGAGCAAACGAACCGGAAACTAAACAATGAGGCTCCAGGACTAGATCCTAGGACCTTTATACTAGGCTGGAGAGGGCTGGAGAGGCTAAGGGGTGAGCCTCTCTCTCTCTCTCTCTCTCTCTCTCTCTCTCTCTCTCTCTCTCTCTCTCTCTCTCTCTCTCTCTCTCTCTCTCTCTCAAGCAGTCATGCATTAATAGTGGTCATGGGGTACAGGGATGGCAAGGGTAGTGTATAGCTAGTCTATCTAAGCATGTAGGCACACAGGTACCAAGAGCTAACAAACGAACAAACCAGCCGCATGCAAGCAAACTAGCAAAACCGAACAAGTATTGCAGTGCAGGCCGAGCCAGCCTAGCAGGCAAACCGTGTGTGTGTACACCCTAGTCCCCGAGCACTGAGGGAGACCAACAGACCAGCAGCCCCCACACCCGTCCCCCCGATAGCCTCCCTCCCTCTCCCCCTCTCCAGCCCGAGTAACCCTGCTATTGCCTCTCCACCCCATACGCCCCACTTGCTTCCCCCTTGCACCTCTAAGCCGCTCTGGCAGGAGCCTCACGCTCCTCATATTCATCTGTGGTCATCTGCCATTGGTCCCCAAGCCGTGGGGCCCATGGGTCAGCCGCTGCCTGAGGGAAGGCTGCTTCTGCCGCGCGGTTGGACTTGGACAGAAGTGATATGGCCTGACTTCGCTGCAGCATCACCGACCATCTCTGGCGGTAGTGAGCATTGAGCCGGGCTGCTGTGGCCTCGCCTGAACTTTGTCTTAGCAGCATTGGTGGCCAACTTCCGTTGTATGTCTTGCCGATAGTCGCTTGTTTGCTTCTCCCTTGCCGTCCCTAGCGCGCGGCCGAAGGCCGCGCTGTCGAGCGTCGGCCGCCGAACGCGGACGACGCGAGCGAAAAAAATCAGCCACCCAACTGAATAATGAGAGGCAAGAGGCCAAGAGGGACCTCTTATACTAAGGAACAGAGAGGGCAGAGGGCTAAGGGCAGAGGACCCCTCTCTCTCTCTCTCTCTCTCTCTCTCTCTCTCTCTCTCTCTCTCTCTCTCTCTCTCTCTCTAATGGTCCGTGCATTGATATAGCATATGAGGTACACAAAAGCAAGGACTATCAAATACACAACAAGGATAGACTAACCTAAGAACAACCAAACAAACTAACAAGGAACCTGCGGCCTGCCCCCTTTAAACTTCCACTAGGGGCTCAATCACTGTAAAGCTATCACCGAGGTGGAGTTCGTGTTGCGTTCCCCCAACCGGTGGGTGCTCTGCCAGGGCTGCTTGGCAGGACTTCATAAGGTAACCCACCGACTGGGCCCGCTGCAGCGCTACTGACCATCTCTGCCGAAAGAGGTGGAGGAATCTAGCTGCGTGATAGGAGTTAGGTTCCGCGTTGAAGTGTCGCCTAGCAGCTAAATCCGCCAGCAATTTCAGGAAGACCGGTACCTCCGCACATGGGCACCCGTACGTCTCCACGGCCAGGGGAAAGAATCCCACCGTGTCAGGCCGGCTAGCGTAGTGTTGGATTTTCTTATCCGCCTGCTCCCTCGCTGCCCATCCCCTGCCCTTCGCCGCCGTCTTATCACGGGTACTGATCGGGTCCGTTATGGTTACATCGCAAATGTAGACCGCGCCCGAGCTCCGATCCATCATCGTAAGATCCGCCGTCTGCTCGTCCACTGGGCAATAGGCTGCTGACTCTGTGTGCACAATGAAGCCTGCATCTCGTGCCATGCTGGCGCATGCGTCCCTCAACTCATTGTGCGTGTTGATCCTGTGTTTCCCCGTACCGCAGCGAAAAAGTTGGTTGGGCAGTCTCGGGTCCGTGATCTCGACGTGCTTCGAGCAATCGCATTTTGCTGGTGTTGCGAAAGGCAGGCCCAGCCGGAAACGAACCGCGTTTGCAAAGTGCTCCCTTCCTATCCGCCTCGTGGTTTCAATCGGTATCGCCAGCAACCAATCGCCAGACCCGTAGCCAGTGAGGGAGAAAAGGCGCTGCGTGTGACCGCAGAGCGGGTTTGGTCTCATGTGGCGAGACTCCCGGACCTGCTTTGCGTATCTGCTCCCCTGAACCTGAACTGAGAGGGCGTGCTGCAGCCTTATCCCCGTTGGTTCTAGCCTCTCTTTCTCCAGTATTTCCCTCGCGTCGAGGGGCAGCGCCGCTGCACATTCCGTCAGCCAGGAGTGAAGGGCAGTGTCTGTATCTCTAGGCAGCAACATGTGGTTTTTGGCTGTGGACAGCACGTCGTCCGGTTCCAGCGGCAGGGAGCTCAGAAGTAGTGACGCCTGCGTGAAACTAGCAAGTAGTGACGCCTGCGTGAAACTGCCTCTCTCTCTCTCTCTCTCTCTCTCTCTCTCTCTCTCTCTCTCTCTCTCTCTCTCTCTCTCTCTCTCAAGCGGTCATGCATTTATGTTGCTTATAAGGTACAGACATGCAGGGACGGGACACAGCCAGTAGACTGTTCTAGGCATGCTAGCAAATGGGAAGGCAAGACAAGCACACTAGCAAACACAAGGCACAGGCCGTCCTAAGCAAGCATAACCCACGTCCGAGAGCTCCCTGTGCCAGCACCCTCATCCAACAGGCCCCCTTTCCTCCCGAACCTGCCTACCCGCCTCTGCCACCACTGCTCCCGCTCCCCGGCCTCTACACTCCTGCCAAGTCATCGTCGAGCACCTGCCAGAGGTCCCCGAGGCTAGGCTCCCAGGGATCCATGGGTGCTTGAGGGTACGCCGCTTCCGCTGCCATGTTCGATTTGTTGAGGAAGGAGATGGCCTGGGAGTGTTGCAGCATCACCGACCAGCGCTGCCGATAGTGTGCGTTGAGCCTGGATGCTGTGGTAGTGAGCGGCCCCTGTCTGAACTTTTTCTTAGCAGTTGCCACGGCCAGCAGACGGAGGAACTGGACCGTGTCTGCCGCAAGTGCCCCATACGTTTCAACCGCCAGCCCCAGGAACCCCACGTAGTCCGGGCGGCCCTCGTAGAGGCGGTGTTTCCTCTCAGAGGCCTCCTTGGCTGCCCACCCTGGCGGCTTCCGAACCCTTGGGTCCCGCTTCTGAAGCACCGGGTCCGTTACTGTGACGTCGGTGACCCAGGTTTCTGCAGATTCCCGGTCCTGGAAGGCCAAGTCCGCGCGCTTGCGGAGGACAGGGGATGAGAAAAACGCGGTCTCGTGGAAAGTGTTGAACCCCGCCTCCCGTGCCATTCGCAGGGCCGCATAAACCAAAGCGTTGTGTGTCCGTACCACATCCCCTCCCTCTCCACACCGTAGCAGGTGGTTAGCTAGGCTAGTGTCGTCGATGTCAGAGTTGTCCTTCTTGCAGGGGCACTTGACTGTAACTGGCATAGCCATACCGAGGCGGAACCCGAGTGCTAACGAGAACTGACCAGGGGCAAATGTAAGGTCAGATCTCGTTGGCACCGCGTGAAGCCAATCCCCCGCCCCCACTCCCCTCAAACTGACTAGCCTGACCCCATGCCCCTGATCCTCTCCCGGTCGATCCACCATCGTGTCTGCTAGCAGCTCTCTTGCCCTAACCGTGTTGATGTGCTTGGAGAGTAGCAGCTGCAAGTTCCCTTGCCCCTGTGGCCCTTCCCTGTAGCTTTGCAGAGCCGTTTTCGCCTCCAACGGCAGTTCCTCCTCCAGCGCCGCAATCACGTTCACCGCTGGCGGGGGAGGAGCCCATTCCCTGGAGAGTATGGTCTCCGCGTGGGCGAGGAGGTCCGAATCGGGCAGGTGCATCTGCTTCAGCAGTTGATGGGCAGCCGTCAGCGAAGCAATGTAAGCCGCCGGGGCCTCAGAGATTGGGTCAATGATGCTCAGGCCGCCAAGGCGTATGGGCAGTGTCGCCTGCCGCCACAGGAGGCTCTGCTCGAGTTCGCTTGAGGGGATTCTGAGCTTGGCCAAAGCGAGCGCCGCCCCCAGCAGTGACTCGCTCCACGCCCTCCACTCCTCCCGCTCAAGTGTACAACTCGGGGTTGTGCGGAGCAGGTATGAGATCCTGCGTGAGATGCTGCGACTGAGCAGGAGCAGAGCGTGCTGGGGGTGAAGCTGTGCAATCAGTGGTACCGGAGCCGCTGCCTTGGTTAACGCCTGTTGGACTTGAGCGGTACAGTAGGCTGGGGTGCCGATCGGGCTGCCAAGTATTTTGATGCCGTCTGGGCTCACTGTCAGGCCGTGCGGCGGTTCCTCCAGTCCCTCCCCGTGCCCCTCCGGTCCCCACGCCGAAGATTTCGCGATGTTGCAACGGAGCCCGCACTTCGTAAGCTCCGTGACGATGACGTCGAAAGCCTGGAAGGCCACCTCGCGTGGCCCCACCACGGTGATGTCGTCAGCGTAGGCTATGACTGCCGCTCCCGGGTGGGTTGATGCCGCATACATCAGAATCGGTTGAATCGCCGCCGCAAAGAGGAGGGGACCGAGGGGATCGCCTTGGCGGACACCTCTGGAACTCATGATATGATCCACGCCGAGCACTGGGTCGACCAAGAGTCGCGAGGGCGAGTCGTAGAGCGTCCCCACGAGCGGCAAAAGCTGATGCAGGTCAGAGATCTGGAGCGATGAGAAGAAGGCCTCACGCTCGACCGAGTTGAAAGCGTTCTCGACGTCGAGCTGTAGTGCTACATGGTGCTCATTTTCACGGAGCAGGGCGCGCACTGTGTGTATGACGCACTCTGCCCCACCAGGCACGGAGACACCATACTGGACGGGGAGAAAGAACTCCCGTATCGCCGGCGCCAGTTCCCGCAGTGCTGCCTTAGCGGCCACCCTAAGCAATGCTTCCCCAATCGCTATCGGTCTGACGCCTTGGGCCTCTCTCTCTCTCTCTCTCTCTCTCTCTCTCTCTCTCTCTCTCTCTCTCTCTCTCTCTCTCTCTCTCTCTCTCTCTCTCTCTCTCTCTCTCGCTCTCTCCCGCTCGGTTAGGAGAAGCCAATGAAGAAAAACTGAACAATGAGCAGAGTGAGCACCCTGACAGAGCTATATACTAGGCTGGAGAGGGCTGGAGAGGCTAAGGGCTAGCTCCTTGGGCCTCTCTCTCTCTCTCTCTCTCTCTCTCTCTCTCTCTCTCTCACTCTCTCTCGAATGGTCCTTATATTGAAAAGAGTCCCAAGACAGGCATGCAGGTGTAATAGCTAGCTATGAGATTCAGCAAGCAAACTAAACAGGAAACAAAAAACAAACAAACAAACATACTAACAAACTAACAACCCTCCCCCCCCCCCCCCTAAACCCTCTACTCAAATCCACTGCCTGGCTCCAGAGTTGCAAAGCAGTCCCCGGGGTACAGTTCTCCACCGAGCCCACCCACAGGTGGGTTCTCAATCTGTGCTGCTAGGTTGAGCTTGATGAGGTAGCTCACGGCCTGGGCCTTTTGGAGGGACACCGACCAGCGCTGGCGGTACTGGTGCAGAAGTTTGGCTGCCTGGTAGGATTTGGGGGGTGCGTTAAAGTGCTTGCGGGCTGCCGACTCAGAAAGTTGCTTTAGAAAAGCCGGCACCTCGTCGCACGGGCAGCCATAGGTCTCGACTGCTAGCGGGAAGAAACCTGCGAACGAAGATCGGTTTTGGTAGAGGTCAATCTTCTTGTCCGCCGCTTCCCGTGCTGCCCATCCCCTTCCCTTCGTGGCCCGCTCGTCCCTCTTGCTGATCGGGTCAGTGATTGTGATGTCCCCCAGCCACACTGAACCTGTGGTGCGGTCCCGGATGGCGATGTCAGCTCGCTTGTTATCCACCGGGCTGAATGCAGTTGTCTCCTTGTGAGCTATGTACCCCGCGTCCTCCGCCATGCGTGCGCACTCGTCCCGAAGCTCATTGTGGGTGTTTGTGCGCCCATGTCCAAAGCCGCAGCGCAGTAGGTGGTTTGGGAGCCGCTTGTCTAGAATTGCTGTCCTTTTATTGCAGTCACAGTGGCCTGGTACAGGTAGGGGCATGCCTAATCTGAACTGTAAGGCAAAGGCGAAGTGCTCGGGGTTGAGGCGGAGGCTGGACATGTACGGGATGGCCAACAGCCAGTCCCCCGCCCCATACCCCGAGAGAGAGATGAGCCGCTGCGTGTGGCCTAGCAGTGGGTTCAGCTCCATCCGTCGAGACGCTGCAACCTGTTCAGCATAGCGGCTCGCTTGAGTAAGGCGGGCTAGGCGGTGCTGGAGCTGTCCTGTTGGTTTCTCCATTTCAGCCTGTAGTAGCTCAGCTGCTTCTTCTGACAGCGCCCCCTTGCAGCCGCTGAGCCAGTTCTGTAGGGGGTCTGGGTCGGGATCCACGCCTGCCGACCACGAGAAGGCAGATGAGAGGCTCTGTCCGGCTGGTCCTGGCATGGCTGTTAGTAGCATCATTGCCTGGACAAAACTTGCAAGGTAGCTGTACCGTCCTTCCACTGCGGGGTCTGACAGACCCACCCCCCCCAGTGACGGGGGGAGGGAAGCCTGGGCCCAGACTCTGGACTCCTCCGCCTCTCCTCTTGGCGGGCGGACTCCGCAGGCTTCCAGGAGGGTAAGTAGTAGCGCGTGTCCCCACTGGGACCATTCTGCTTCGGCGAGGAGGTAGAGGGGCGTGGTGCGCGCCAGGTAGGAGATGCGCCGGGAAACGCACTTTGTCAGCAGCAGTGACGCCAGCTGGGGGTCCATCCCGGCGATGTGGGGAAGGGGGGATGACATAGCTTCCAGCTGTCCTCGTAGAAATGTCGCCGCACCTGCAGTTGGGCCGATGTGACTGCCCAACACTCGGATTCCGTCTGCGCTGAACGGCACTCCGTCAGGTAAGACCCCCCCTTCAGCTCCCAAAGCACTCCACGCTGCACTCTTAGCCGGATTGTGTGTCAGGCCCACGCCTCGTAGCGTTTCGGTGAAAAGGTTGAAAGCTGCAGTACAGTCCTCCGCTTTTCCCAGAAAGGTAATGTCATCGGCGTAAGCGAGGCATAGGACGGATGGGAAGGCAGCTGCGGTGCTTGACAGAGCTGGGTGTATGCCTGCCGCGAATAATAGAGGCCCGAGGGGGTCCCCTTGGCGTACGCCCGTCTCACTGGTGAGCGGGTCACTATTAAAGCCGGCATCGAGGAAGAGAAGGGACGGCGCGCCGTACGAGATCTTAGCCAGGGGTAGGACGCTCTCAAGGGCTGATCCCTTGAGGGCCTCGACTATGGCGTTCCTGCTAATGCTATTGAATGCGTTTGATAGGTCCGCTTGGAGAATTACGGCGTCCTGGTGCGAGTTCATATACGCCCGTGCCGTGTGTATTATGGCCTCGCTGCCTCCTTGTACCGCGACGCAGAACTGAAGCGGGAGGAAGAAAGTCTGCGCTGCTTCCGAGAGTGTCGCTAAGGCGGATTTGGCGGCTAGGCGGTGGAGGCATTCCCCTACTGCTATGGGCCTTGTGCCTCCCTCGGGCTTGGTGAGCGCTATCAGGCGGGACGATGTGAGGAGTGAGCACACCTCTGGTGGGAGGGAGCCACGCATGATGGTATTCGCTAAGGCGTGGAGGTGGGTGTTGACTGAGCCGTTTGTGATTGCAGCATCGCGAAGGTGTTCGAAGGTCATCCCAGATGGCCCACCTCCTACTCCATTTTCACAGCGGTTGAGTATCTTGGTGAAGGCGGGTTTTGTGATTTCAGGGAAAGGTGTGGTATCGGGGAGGTTCCAGTCGGTGGGAGTCGGTGGTGCTGGTGGGTGTTTTGATTTTAGTGCCTCGAGCACTTCAGGCGATGGTGTGGCGACTGGAGTTGACTCGAGGGCCAGGATTGCGCGCCGCAGACTTCCTTTGCGGGCCAGACCCTCTGCTCTGGCTCTCGTGCCCGTGTTGCCTGGCTCTCACTCTCTCTCTCTCTCTCTCTCTCTCTCTCTCTCTCTCTCTCTCTCTCTCTCTCTCTCTCTCTCTCTCTCTCTCTCTCTCTAATGGTCCCTGTATTGATATGTCAAAGAGGTACACACATGCAAGTATAGAGCCTAGAACAAGGGATTTAGTACTATCTAGCCAGACCCATTGTGCCTATCTACACCTCCATGAGAGGTTCCAACACAACACAACAATCCCCAAGGTGAAGCTCGGACCGGACCCCTCCTACCGGGGGGTTCTCTGCTACGGCCGCCTGGCAGGTCTTAATGATGTATCCGACGGACTGTGCCCGTTGTAGCGCCACCGACCAGCGTGGCCTGAAGAGGTGGAGGAACCTAGCTGCATGGTAGGAGGTTGGTAACCCCAATCGCTCTTCCAATGCTCTCGCCATTATCCTTCCTTGCCTAGGCTACTCCTAAGCTAAGCCTACTAAACTAAGAACCTAGCTTTAACATGGTTTCAGAGCAGGCTCGTTCCCAGACCCTACTCCAAAGGGCCCACCGTTAGCCTTATGCATGGCGGCCTATCGTATTGTTCGTGCAGCTGCTAATACTAGTAGCGTAAAATGTGCTGCTGCTGGCGCGAAATCAGTTTCTGCTGCACCCGTCGCGCTGCCCCGCGTCGCCTTTCCGTCGCCTGCCTCGTCGCGGCCCTACTCGTCGGCCCTGCTGCTGCTATGCCTTCGTCGCGCCTCCTTACGCCCCCCCTGTGCTTCCCCAGCTGTCCCGGCCCTACGTGTGTGCGCGATCGTTCGCCGTGGGAGGGAGGCAGGGGGGAAGGAGGTGGTGGCGGGACGTCCACAGCGACCATCCGCGCCAGCGCCAACGGCAGTCGTCAGGGCCCCCACCAGCGCCAGCCCGCTCCCCGCCCTCTTCCCTGCTGTGCCCTGCCACGGCAGACGCTCTAAAGGGGGGTTGGCGGGACTGGCGACTGAGGATGAGGGGGTGGTCAAGCCCCCATGAACCCCGCACCTCCCTCTCTGCCGCCTCTCTCTCACTGCCGCATCTGCTACTGTGGGGTGGCGAGAACGTGCCTACAGCACCTACCGCCTCCTCCTTTCTTCCCTTGTCGCCCCTGCTGCAGTGGGGGGGAGGGGGAAGGGGTGTGGGGGTGGCGGGTATGACCAGCCAGCCAGCCAGCCACCTCTCTTCTCCTTTCCTCCTCTCTCCTCTCCTCCAGCCGCCACTCCGCTGCTCTCCTCCTCTTATCTCCTCTCCTCCAGCCGCCTCTCCTTTGCTCTCCTCGTGTGGACCACCAGCTTCCTCCTCACCACCAGTTGTGTTTGCTCGCAGACGGCGAGCGACCAGCAGCCTTCGCCCTCCGTTTAGGCGCTCCTGCTCCTGCTCCTGCTCCGTTCTGGCGTTTACAGGTGCTGCTGGTCAGTCACCGCAGTTTCTGTGCATATCCCAGGCACTAGCAACTGCTCTCCAGGCGCCCTGCTGCCAGACATCACAAGCTAGCCGTAGGCAGTTACGGGGGTGTGTTATATTTACATATCTTATAACTGCCTACAGCCTGCTAGTGTATTAGTTAGTAGAATCAACCGTTGGTGTACCCTATCCCTTTGCTCTTGCCTATTTGCGCTCCCAACTCTACTCTGAAAACCCTCTTTGACCAACTTCTCTCTCCATGGTTCTCCTTACCAAAACCTCTCCTAAACCTAAGTCCAGCCTAAGCTCCTAATCTTAACAGTACTGTATCCAGTAGGTTACGGTAGTATAGCTTGTACTCTGTTTTCATAGTGAAACCCCTTCTCTCTAAACTATCCCTCACAGTACTCACGCCACTCACGTTACGACTCAAGCTGTGGCTACTAAGCCTACTAAACTCTAGCACACGATTCTGACACCTAGGCTGATGTGGAGAGTTATATTATGGATTGCACCACACCGGCACTTGATTGCTTCAATCATTAAGAACGAAAAATAACACATAACTATTGTATAATACCAATTTACGCTGTTCTCCTATGTGTCTGTCTTCTTCTTAGCAACTCCAACAACCGACTTGAAGAACTCAAATGCCACGAAGCGAATGGAGTTTTGAGGAACCACCTTGAGCGTGTTGGCAAGCCAGCCACGATAAAAGCCCCTGCAATACAAACCACACCACCCACGCAATGGGTGTCACACATAGGCACACAGTGTCTCACATAGGCACACAGTGTCTCACATAGGCACACAGTGTCTCACATAGGCACACAGTGTCTCAGACCACAGGGGTGCAATGTAGTCCACGCTAAAAAGCACTGCAAGATTTGGTGAGATGCATTCGTGCTTCCACCAGTGCAGGGCATCCAACAACTGCACATAGTGAGTTGAGGAGTGCACTGCAGAGAGCAACACAAGGCAGTGAATTGGGAAGGAGGCGGTGGATGTTTGGATGTGGCAGGGCGAGTGTGCTTGCCTTGGGCCTTCTGTTCGAGCGATGGTGACAAACGCATCTCCTGTGTTGCGATATACCTTGCCCTTCATCTGTTGACACATGGGGGTATCGCGGATGCCACACACACATGCATGCATACCCATACGAGTGTTGGTCACATGTAGACAACCAAACACACCATGCACACACACTCATGTGCGCGCACACACCAACCCGCACACACACGTGCACTTCCCACCCCCACTCCCACACATACATATTTGCACACACAAACGCATAGGGCACAGAATGCTCAATCATTGCTATCGTAGTGCTTCACATCTACACTCGTGCACAATTGTTGACATAACAACCCCACTCCCCGTCCCACCAAAACCCTTCCACTGTACCCCCCCGTACACACTCATGCTCCACCCCTCATCCCCCGTCCACTCCAACTTCCCCATCTTCCCTACCCCTTACCCCCTTCTCCTCGCCCTGCAAGTCGCACCTGCATGCGTCGGCGCACGGTGTCAAGCGGGTAGCACACGGACGTGGCGATGGTGCCGGCGGTGGCGCCCATGAGCAGGTTCGCGGGCACGGACTGCTGCACCATGCCCGACCCGTACAGCGACGACTTGAGCAGGTCGTACCTGCGCCCGTGCCGGGAATATGACGGGGGGGAGGCGTGGCAGGTAAGAGGCGTTGGATTTGGATAGGGGAGTGTCGAACAGAAATGGAAAGGAGAGGGATGGAAGGGTCGTGGGGTAGTGTGGGATTGAGAGACATGGCATGATCATGGGGGAGGGAGCACGTGCTTGCAGAAACGAGGGGCGAAGGGGCGGAATTAGAGCACGTGAGCGGTGGACACGTGGGGGGAATGAGGCGTGTAGCGGGATGCGGTGCGTACGAGGCGAAGTTGACGGCGGCGTAGGGCGCGATGCCGAGCAGCGTGGCGAAGAGCCCCTTGTACATGGCCAGCACGCCCTCCTGCACGCCCACCACCACCACGCACACGCCCCACACGGCGGAGAGAGCATTGTGATTGAGACCACGTGTACGCTCAGTGGGGAGAAATGCAGCGGGCAGTGTGCTCAATGCTTCTCGCTACACGGCCCTCGCATCTGATCCCGCCCCTAAAACAATTTTTAACCCCATTTGTTCATCACTAGGTAAAGATTCCTTTCGCTTCCCTTTCCAGGTTATCTATCCCTACCCGCCCTCCATGTTCGCACCCCCCTCTTCTCCCCCCGTCCATCCCCCCCTTACGGACCGTGCGCGCGATGGTGGAGAAGGCGTCCGCCATGCCGTTGTACCCCGACGTGGGCATGGCCATGCGCAGCCGCACCGTGTCCAGCGGGTGCGTCAGCGCCGTCGCCGTCATGCCCGCCAGCGCGCCCGCCATCAGCCGCTGCGGCACGCTCAGCTGCCCCGACGGCCCCGCGATCATCGCCTTGTACTGCTCGTGTGACGTCAGCTGCACGCACACACGGCGGGCCGCGCAAAGGGTCAAGGGGAGGCAACGGACGGCGTGAGTGGCTCGCCAGACGCGCTGGGAAGAGGCGGGCGAATGCCAAGGAAACGAGGGAGAGGGCAAATGCAGAGGCGGTGGGGAAACGCAGGGGCAAGGCAGGAGGGCAGCAGACCTGGGTGGCGGAGTAGGGGAATATTCTGATGATGTTGAGCCCGTTGCCCTTCCAGAAGGCGCGAATGCCCTCCTCGCGCGTGATCTTCACCATCGCCTGCCCGATCCCCGTGTACGCGTTCGCGCTCGTGCCCAGCTGCCCCAGCTGCTGCACCTGCGGTGCACCAACAACCACACACACGGCGACGGATAGTGACGGAAGACAGGAGATCGTCCATTGCGTGAGCTGCGGTGAAAAGATAGCCATCGGCCATGGGACGCGATGGATGCGACAAGGAATGTGGGAATCAAAGGGCACGCGTTTTGTCTGTTTTGGCGGTGTGCAGTCACCGGAAGCGACGAGGTGCATGTGCGACGATACCTGCAGCAGCAGCTTGATGCGATCAAGTGGCGCGGAGCACGTGCGAGCCACGGCGCCCGCCAACCCACCGGCGATGAGTAACCGCCATGACCGACCCCCCGGGCCTTGCTTCCCCCCCTCGCTCGCCGCCGCTACCAGCGGCTTCTGCTTCCGTTGCTCCTCGCCCTCGCTCCTCCGCTCTTCACTCCCAGTCTCCACTTGCTCTTCCGCTGCCTGCTGTTGCGGTTCCAGCGTCGAGGTGCTTTCGCTCATTGTCAATTTTCGCAACTTGAGTAAATGCAAGGGTGTACTCCACGTGGAGGCACTTTCTTCTGCTAGACAACTTGAGTGGAATGCGTCGTGCCACTAGAATGGGAGGGGTATTGAAGAAAACGCAGCAACAGAGTTATCTGATTACGAGAAACGACACGGTTTTGACGGCAAGTGAAGCGAAAGGCAAGCAAGCACGAGGCGAGGTCGCCAAGCCGAGCCGAAGTGAACTGAATGCGGAATTCCGGATCTTTCCCCGTTGGGTTTGCCGCGCTTCCAGCATTGTTCCCTTCGGGCTTCCCATTCGAGCAGCGTTGGCGCGAAAACTTGCACCCTGCGCTGCTCCGTGTGCACAGCCGAAATCCTCGCGATGGGAACGGCAGTGAGGTAAATTGACCATCCGCGCTGGAGGAATCACGCAACCTGATTGAACCACTCGGCCAAAGCTGCCAGACAGGTCTTCCCAAGGAGCCAAGTGATTGGTTTTCAGTAAAATGAAGGGTTCCGTTGGATACAGTGTCTGCGTACGATGAACTGACCTACCTTGGTTAGAACCTAGCCACATGAACGAAACTACTAACAAAAATCTACACTACCGAACATGTTCTAAATTATGAGGAAGAACCCTTAAAGTTGTGTTGTCCGACTAGAGTAGTGTAGTGAAAATGGGGTGCACTACGGGCCTAGCGCTGAGGTTGGGAAATGACAAGGCGGAGGACCGGAGCGCGGGTTACCAACCTAACCGTGAGGTTGGGTCGCGAGGTGTACAGTGGCGGGAACAGTGGTCGAGGCGAGTGTCGCGAGTAGGGTAGCGTTTTACTGTGGGGTGCTGGTGGCGGGAACAGTCGTATACGCGGTAAGCAGGGACGCGAAGTAAGGAAAATGAAATTTCCTTACACTACCCCCCTCCCCAAGGAGACTCCCCTTACGTGAGTGCGTGCGTCCCGGAAGTTGCGGCTGCGTAGATACTCGGTGAGGACGGGGTGATTTTCAATTTTATCCAGGGGCACCCAGTTGTCCTCGGTGGGCGTGCGGCCCTTCCAGCGAATCAGAAACTCGATCCTGCAAGCTCCACGTGGGTCACGAACTCGGTGGCTCCGTATTTTTTCTGGTGTAATGATCGGCTCCGTGGGTGGTCGTGTCATGCTAGCTGGGCGGTTGCGAAGCAGTTGGTTGGTGGATGGGACATATGGGCGGAGCAGGCTGACGTGGAATGACGGGCTTACGTGCCCAGTTAGGATAAAGGAGGAGGTGGGCGGTGACGGGGTTGATCATGTGGCTGATGTGCAATGGCCCGCAATATCGTGGGCGGAGTTTTGGAGTGATGGGTAGGCGAAGGTTTTGAGTGTCGAGTAAAACCACGTCGTCGCGTTGGTAAGTGACGGGGCGGCGGTGGCGATCGGCGTTGCGTTTAGCGATGATGTTGGATTTTTTTATTGCATCTGCTGCTCAGGTCCGTGCTGCCTGTAATATTTTGGCGAACTGTTGCGCACGTGGCACTAGGTTGTCAGGATTCGGGGTTATGGGCACTATTGGGTTCTGTCCGTGGTTGAGGTAGAAGGGTGACTGTTGTGTCGTGGCTGACGTGGAATTGTTGTACGCGAATTCAATGAGTGGCAGCTGTTGTTCCCATGTTGCCAGGTCGTCGCACGTGGCCCGAACTTGGCAACTCTAAACCAGCACCCAACCTCCCGTTCCGAGGTCCCCACCAAGCTAGTTCATTCGTCACAAATATAATCACAGTTTCGATATTAACTTGAGCGCTCTCTTTCTTACAATACAACCCATAAGATTTGGTCTCAGAGTTGCTTTCCTAAGTTCCCTTACGTTTCCAGGGTAGTTTGTGTTAAGGGGAAAGATAGACCTCGTAGTCAGTGAAGCGGTTGGCCTGTGAAATACATTACAATGACTTTGCTCCGACTACATTAGCGTTCGTGCCTTCATCAAATTCAAAATGATTGCTATTAACCCCACACCCTTCTTCGCATATAATACGGCAGTTACGAGTACATAGTGATGTCATTGACTGACGAACGTTGCCATTTTAGCTTACGATGTATGCAGTATTCCGAGAGCAGCTCGAAAAAACATTCATCGTGTATCTCGACGACATCCGGGAACAACATTTCAACGATTGATAACAAATGGCTGTAAGTGCGAGTTCCTAAAATCCGAGCTGGACTTTATGGGGCACGTGATTTCAAGAGAAGGTGATTTAAAATGACCCCCGAACAGTCACTGCGATTCAATAGTTGCAGCTGCACCAACGTTACAAAATTGCAGCTTTTTCTTGAATTCAATAGTTATTCCCATGTTGCACGGTGTCCTATCATGCTGTCTTTCTCAGCGTCCTCGGTTCCTGACGTTCCTAACCTTGAGTCTGACCTTGCGCGTGCTGCTGGTCCGACTCTTCCTCGTTGTCTAGCGATACATGTCAATGACCCTACCTCTGAGTCTGTTGTTGCGTCTGCCTTAGTCACTGAGCTCGTTAACTTTTGCTGCTACGTGCTACCTTGTGTCAGAGGTCGACTAGTGATCCCTGATTGATCGTAGGGAAGGGGTACAGGCACGTCGGCCTAGGGTGTTATGGGCGCACTCACCCGCTACACAAACAAGCCCTTTTATCCCAGTGGATAGTGGCTGGGATTCTGACATAGTATCAAAGCGAAGGTCTCGGGTTCGAATCTCGGTGTGTCCACTTCGGGGGGGTGTCAGAGGTCCACTGGTGATCCCTGATTGATCCTAGGGAAGGGTTACAGGCACGTCGGTCTGGGGGGTTATGGGCGCACTCACCCTCTACACAAACAAGCCCTTTTATCCCAGTAGTTAGTGGTTGGGATTCTGACACCTTGACTACGTCGCGCGTCTTGTTTTTGAATCTGGGTCTGACTATCCTCCCTCCGTCGAAGGTGAGCTTGCGCTGCTGTGAAAACTATGCTCTAGGCTATAATGGGGCACTCTTTATGGGGTATAGCCCAAATCAGGTTTTGATATACAAACCCTGTACTGCTGTCTTCCTAGTTATTCTTCATTCCTACATTCTGACATGGTTTCAGAGCAGGCTCCCTAGTGGGAGCGTTTTTTTTTATAGGGCCCACCACGATAATTTATTTTTCCTGCCCTGCCCGAAGCGCGCCTCGCGCCTACCTCGCCTGCGCTGTCGCGCGCCCTGTCCTACTGCCGCTAGTAGCGGCCCAGCCCTCCTGGCCCGTCACGGCCCTGCCTTAACGGCCCGTCGCGGCCCTGCCCTGTCGCCGCCCGTCGGGGCCCTGCCCTAACGGCCCGTCGCGGCCCTTACCTAGCCGCCCGTCGCGGCCCTGCCCTGTCGTCGCCCGTCGCGGCTTGACCTAGCCGCGGCCCTGCCCTAACGGTCCGTCGCGGCCCTTACCTAGCCGCCCGTCGCGGCCCTGCCTTGTCGTCGCCCGTCGCGGCTTGACCTAGCCGCCCGTCGCGGCCTGACCTAGCGGCCCGTCGCGGCCCTGCCCTGTCGTCGCCCGTCGCGGCTTGACCTAGCCGCCCGTCGTGGCCTGACCTAGCCGCCCGTCGCGGCCCTGCCTTGCCGCCACCCGTTGCCCTGCTCTCAGCCGCTCGTCGCGGCCCTGCTCTACCGCCGCCCCGTCGTGGCCTTGCCCTGCAGCCGCCCTGTCGCGGCCCCGCCCTGCTGCCGCCCCGTCGCGGCCCTGCTCTACCGCCGCCCCGTCGCGGCCCTGCCCTGCAGCCGCCCTGTCGCGGCCCTGCCCTGCTGCCGCCCCGTCGCGGCCCTGTTCTACCGCCGCCCCATCGCGGCCCTGACCTGCTCCCGCCCAATCGCGGCCCTGCCTTGCTGCCTCCCCGTCGCAGCCCTGCCCTGCTGCCGCCTTGTCGCGGCCCGGCCCTACCCACCACTCGCGGCCCTGCCCTGCACCCGCCCCTGGTAAGCGCCCGCCCTGCCAAGCGCGCCGCTTCGCCCGCATGCCTGCCGCGCCGCACTGCCTAGCCCAGCCGCGCCGCCCTGCCGAGCCGCGCCGCCCTGCCGAGCCGCGTCGCCCTGCCGAGCCGCGCCGCCCTGCCGAGCCGCGCCGCCCTGACGAGCCGCGCCGCCCTGACGAGCCGCGCCGCCCTGCCGAGCCGCGCCGCCCTGCCGAGCCGCGCCGCCCTGCCCCGCTGCTACTGCCGCCATGGCTAGTCCTACTGTTCTTACCTTCGATGCAGAGGGCCGTGCGGTCGATTTTGAGGTTTGGGTAGATGACTTGCAGCTCTATCTTCAGTGCGACTCTAGGGACAGAGTCTCACTTTTCTATCACACGTCCGGCGCCTCTGTTGCACATGCATCCGACGCTGACAGTACGGTTCGCTCGCAGTGGACTACCCGTGACGCTGTTGCTCGCCTTGCTGTTCGTAGTCACCTGCCGTCTGCTGAGCGCACGCACTTTGGCCAGTACAAGACTGGTAAGTCTCTGTATGACGCTGTCGTCGCAAGCTACTCCTCTTCTGCCTCTGCTGCCCTCAGCCGCCTCATGCTGCCGTACTTGTTCCCTGACCTAGCCGCTTTTGCCACAGTCGCTGACCTCATCACTCACCTCCGCACTAGTGACATCCGCTACCGCGCTGCGCTTCCCTCCGAGTTTTGCGCCAAGAACCCCCCCCCCCCCCCCCCCATGTACATCACCCTCTTCTACCTAGTCACCCGTCTCCTTGACTCTGTTCGCTCAGTCAAGGACCACTTTCTCTCCCTTTGCCCCACTGAGCTCACCGTAGACATGCTCACTGCAGTTGAGACTAGCATAGTCGCTGTAGGAGCTTCTCGCGGCGACCCTCGCGCCCCTTTCTTTGAGGGGTGTTCCCCCGTTCCCCTTTTGCCCTCTGTTGCTTCTGCTGCTGCTGTCGACCTCGTTGGCACCGAGGCGGTCGGGGCTGCGTCTGCTCCTAGTGGGAGGCGCCGCAGCGGCAAGGGCAAGGGGGGCAAGGGTGGTGGAGGGGACGGCGGGGGCGGCGGTGGTGGCGGTGGAGGAGGTGGAGGGGGTGGGAGTGCAGGTGGGGGTGGTGGCGGGAGTGGGGGCGTCGGTGGCGGCGGTGGAGGTGGGGCCGGCGGCGGCAGTGGCAGTGGGGGTGGCGGCGGCGGTGGTGCAGGTCGGGGTGGAGCCGTGCAGCGTGCAGGCTTTGGCGATGGCCAACGCTAGCAGCAGCCGCGTTCCCGTGAGGCCCCGTCGCCCTAGCAGCTTCGTAAGTGGTACGCTGGGCGTGGGAGGTCTGGGGGTGCTGGTCCCTGCGCTTACGTTCTCCGCACCGGCTAGCGCCGTGGGGAGATGTGCGGGGTGCCACACGCGACGCAGCGCTGTTTCGGACGCCTGACTGACGCCTGGCATGCACAGTTTCCTGACGCCACTGAGCTCCCTCGCTGGGCTGATCTGCTTAAGTCTGGTGTTGCTATCTTTGATATTGATTATGATGCTATCCTTGCTGCCATGTATGCTGTGACTAATAGTGCTGAGGGTGACTGTTACCTGTGTGTGCTGCCCGACCCAGGTACAGAGGCTGCTGCTCTAGGTGCTAGTGAGTCTGCTGCTCCAGGTGTTGGTGAGTCTGCTGCTCCAGGTGCTGGTGAGTGTGCTGCTCCAGGTGCTGGTGAGTGTGACCTGCTGAGGCCTTGCACACTTTCACGCTTGACTCCGGTGCTTCCCGCTCTTTCTTTCGCGACTACACCAGACTCGCGCCGCTCAGTTTGCCGGTTGCTGTCTCCCTGGCGGACCCCTCCGGGGGCCCAATCCTTGCGTACTCCTCTACGGTTCTGCCGTGTCCGGTGGTCCCGTCCGGCTCACTGTCGGGTCTTCACCTCCCCTCGTTCTCTACGAACTTGGTGAGTGGAGCTGACCTCCAGGACGCGTGGGTTGACCACTTCACTCTTGGAGGTCAGCGGGTAACCCACTGTACGTGTACTCGGACGGGCCACCACCTGGCCACGTTCACCCGTCAGCCTGGGTCGAGCCTGTACATACTGACTACTGCGTCTCCTCCGGTTGCTGAGTCTGGCCAGGTAGCCGCGTCTGGTCAGGTGTTTGCTGCCGCGTCCAGGTCTGGTCCGGAGTCTGCCCCCTGCTCTTGTCGTCTCCTGTCACACCAGACTCTCCTTTGGCACCACCGCCTTGGTCACCCCTACCTGCCTCGTCTCCGAGGTATGGCCTCCCGTGTCCTTGTCACTGGTCTCCCCCGGTCTCTCCCTCCCCTCCCCCCGGGGCCTGCCCCTACCTACGTTCCTTGCGTCGAGGGACGGCAACGCGCCGCCCCTCACTCCTCCGAGTTCCCTCCGATGGAGGCTCCCCTGCAGACTCTCCACATGGACGTGTGGGGCCCAGCCCGCGTCCGCGGACAGGGTCACGAGCGTTACTTTCTGCTGGTCGTTGACAACTACTCGCGTTATACAACAGTCTTCCCCTTACGCCGCAAGGGTGAGGTCACTGAGGTGCTAATCACCTAGATCCGCGCTGTGCTGCGGAGAGTTTCGACTCGGACCTTCCCGTGCTGCGTCTTCACTCCGACAGAGGTGGAGAGTTTTCCTTCGACCTTCTGCGGGCCTTCTGTCTTGCGTAGGGCATCCGTCAGACGTTCACTCTTCCGGCCTCCCCACAGCAAAATGGGATTGCTGAGCGCCGCATTGGCATGGTCATGGACGTCGCTCGTACGTCCATGATCCATGCGGCTGCTCCCTATTTTCTGTGGCCGTTCGCGGTTCAGTACGCTGCGCATCAGTTCAACCTCCAGCCCCGTGTCTCCATGCCGGAGACCACACCTGCTCTGCGGTGGATGGGGAAGGTTGGCGATGCATCTGTGTTCCGTGTCTGAGGATCTCGAGCTTTTGTCCGCGATTGTTCTGCGGACAAGCTGCTCTCCCTCTCGTGCTGTTCCCTGCGTCTTCCCCCGTGATGCGCCTGGTTGGCAGTTTTACCACCCCACCTCGCGTCGTGTTCTGCCCTCTTAGGATGTCACGTTTGACGAGTCAGTTCCTTACCCTACCGTCTCTTCCCCTACCGCACTGCCCCTCTCCCCCCCCGCCGCCCTTCCTAGCACCAGGTCCTCCTCCGGTAGACCCCCTTTCCCCTCAGGGTCCTGCCCCCTCAAGTCTGTCCCAGGTAGACCCTGTCGAGCCTGTCGAGGTAGCTGTCGAGTCTGGTGCTGCTAGGGGTGCTGAGCCTGCGGGTGCGGGGCATGGGGGTGCGGAGCCTGAGCGTGCGGAGCCTGGGGGTGCTGAGCCTGAGCGTGCTGAGCCTGGAGGTACTTTGTCCTCTGGAGGTCCTCCGGGTGTCTTGTCTCGACGGGAGCCACTCTCTTCACCGCAGCTGCGCGAGTGGTTTGCTCGTCGCTGGAGCCGTGATGCTGGAGCTGGGGGTCCTGCCGCTGGGGGTGCTGCTGGAACTGAAGGTAATACTGGTGCTGTAGCAGCTGGAGGTGTTGGAGGCGTTGGTCCCGGAGGTGCTCGCGCTGGAGTTCCCGGAGTGCTAGAGCCGGAGGTGCTACTGGAGCTGGGGGTACTGCTGCTGCTGGAGCTGCTGGAGGTATTGGAGCCGGAGGTACTCATACTGGAGGTACTGGAGCTGCTGGGGCTGGTGGTGCTGCTGGAGGTGTTGCTGGAGCTGGAGCTGCTGGAGGTACTGGAGCTGGTGGTGCTGCAGGAGTTGGAGCTGGAGACCCTGGAGCTGGGGGTACTGGTGCTGTCTCTGCTGGTTCAGGAGGCGCTGCGCGGCCGCAGCCGTACTTCGTTCCACTCCTTCAGCAGGTTCATGGTCTCCCGCCATCTACTGGTCCTACTCCTCCCTTACTGTGTCCGCCGCCTGACAAGTCGCACTCGCAGTTACAGCAAGCCTCCCCACTGCCTAGTCCTTCTCCTTTCAATGGGCCGACCGGAGGTCTTGCTGAGCGTCGTGAGCCTGCTTCTCGCCCTGTGTCGCCTGTTCGCACTACTCGCACTAGTCGCCGTGTTCGGCGTCCGTGTCCTCCTGCTGTCCCCGGCACGGACCAGATGGCACTTCGTCCTTCCTCTGTTCCACTGCGTTTCCCTCTGCCGTCTCCTCCTGCGTCCTCCCATGCTAACGGTTTGGACCCCGAGTCTGACTCAATTCTTGCTGCCAGCCCTACCGTCACGCGTCTGCTAGATACTGTTGTCACTGACCCTTCCTTTGAGTCCACTGCTGCGTCTGCCTTAGTTGCTGAGCTTGTCGACTTTGCTGCTCGCTGTCGTCTCGACTATGCCACTAGTCTTGTTGCTGAGTCAGAGTCTGTCTATCCTCCGTCCGTCGGGGGTGAGTGTGCTCTTGGCACGGACGTCCTTGAGGACAAGCAAGAGGACTTTGAGTGCTTTGCAGCTGCTGTACCTCATCTCGTGTCCATGCTGATTGCACCTGAGGGAGACCCGGATGCACCAGACACCCCGACCCCACGCTCTTACGCAGAGGCGATAGAGGGTCCCTACTCCTCTCAGTGGCAGTCAGCCATGGACGTAGAGATGGCATCCTGGAAGTCCACAGGCACTTACATCAACGAGGTTCCCCCACCTGGGGCAAACATCGTCAGTGGCATGTAGATTTTCAGGGTGAAGCGGCCGCCGGGTTCTCCGCCTGTCTTCAAGGCGCGTTACGATGCACGAGGCTTCAGTCAGCGAGAGGGAGTTGACTTCTTCCAGACCTTCTCCCCGACCCCGAAGATGACCACTCTTTGGGTTCTGCTGCACGTCGCCGCTCAGCGTGACTACGAGTTTCACTCTCTTGACTTCAGCACTGCTTTCCTACAGGGCAGCCTGCACGAGGAGATTTGGCTGCGCCGCCTACCTGGCTTCACTGGGTCGTTTCCTGCAGGTACCCAGTGGAGCCTCCGGCGGCCAGTCTACGGTCTCCGCCAGGCGCCTTGCAAGTGGCACAACACACTGAGGACGACCCTTGCCGCTCTTGGCTTTGCTCCTTCTACTGCTGACTCGTCGATGTTTCTACATACTGACACTTCGCTGCCGCCGTTCTACATCCTCGTGTACGTCGACGACATGGTCTTTGCCACTGCTGACACTGAGGCACTGGCTCTAGTGAAGTTGGAGCTGCAAAAGAGACACACGTGCACAGACCTCGATGAGTTGCGCAGCTATCTTGGCTTGCAGATCACCCGGGACAGAGCACGGCACACCATTACCTTGACTCAGTCACACATGGTGCAGCAGGTCCTTCAGCGCTTCAACTTCCAGTACTCCTCGCCGCAGTCCACTCCTCTGCCTACCGGTCACTCGCTCTCAACTCTGCCTTCGGATGAGTCCGTAGAGCCGAGTGGCCCGTATCCAGAGCTTGTGGGCTGCCTCGTGTACTTGATGACCTGCACTCGACCTGACCTTGCTTACCCTCTTAGCATCCTGGCATGCTACGTTGCGCCCGGGAGACACCGACCAGAGCACTGGAAGGCCGCTAAGAGGGTGATGCGCTACTTGTGCAGTACGTTGGGCATGGGGCTCGTGCTTGGAGGACGGGGTCCAGTTGTCCTCACTGGTCACGCAGACGCTTTTTGGGTTGACGACTTGGCTACGCAGCGGTCGTCATAGGGTTACACCTTCAGCCTTGGTTCCGGTTCTGTTTCGTGGCGGTCTACCTGCTCGTCTTCTGTTCTCAGCTCCAGTTGTGAGGCTGAGATCTATGCAGGGGCCATGGCTGCACAGGAGTTACGCTGGCTCACCTACCTGCTGACCTACCTGGGAGAGGCGCCTCGTTCTCCTCCAGTGCTGTACGTCGACAACAAGGCCATGATTGCCTTGTGTTAGGAGCACAGACTGGGGCACAGATTGAAGCACATCGCTTTGCGTTATTTCCTTGCTCGAGAGTTGAAGCAGCGTGTTCAACTTCGTCTTGTTTACGTGGCCTCTTAGGCCAACACTGCTGATATCTTCACCAAGGCAGTTCAGCCTTGTGATCATCAGCGGTTCTGTACTGTTCTAGGCCTTGTGCCTACTTGGCCTCACTTGCTCACTTCTTGACTTTGCTTGTACTGTGATCTATATATTTATACCGGCATGCTTACACTTGCTAGGTTGTGATCACCGTCCTGCTTGTTTTCTTTTATATATATAACTCTGCATGTGAACTGGCCTTGTGGCCATTTGCTTGTGCTTAGAATGCGTGGTGACTTCGTGATCCACCCTGAGCTTGACCTTGCTTCGTTCTCTTGCTTCTCCCCCACTTTGCCTATGGGTGTGTGTCAGAACTATGCTCTAGGCTGTAGTGGGGCACTCCTTATGGGGTACAGCCCAATTAGGTTTTGATTACAAACCCTGTACTACTGTCTTTCTAGTCATTCTTCATTCCTACATTCTGACACTTGCATGTGACGTCCTTGAGGACACGCAGTTTGGGCTGAAGTGCCTCGCGGTTACTGTACCTCATCTCCCTACCATGCTGCTAGCAACCTTGGTTTTGCTCCTTCGACTGTTGACCCGTCGCCGTTTCTGCACACCGACCCTTCTCTGCCGCCGTACTTTATGATCGTGTACGTTGACGGCTTGGTCTTTGCAATTGCCGACACTGAGGCTATGACCCTTGTGAAGGCAGAGTTGCGGAAGAGACATACCTGCACTGATCTGGGTGAGCTACGGAGCTATCTTGGCTTGAAAATCACCAAGGACAGAGTAGAGCGTACCATCACTCCGACTCAGTCACACGTGATGCAGCAGATCCTTCAGCGCTTCCACTTTCAGTCCTCCTCGCCACATTTTACTCCTCTGCCTGCGGGCCACTCGCTCTCAGCTCCACCTTCGGCGAGTCCGTAGAGCCGAGTGGTTCGTATCCAAAGCTTGTGGGCTGCCTCATGTACCTCATGACGTGCACTCGGCCTGACCTTGCGTAACCTCTCAGCATCTTGGCGCACTACGTTGCGCACGGGAGACACCGCCCTGAGCACTACCGGGATCCTACGAGGGCTACTGTACTACTTGGCATGGGGCTTGTACTTGGAGGACGGGGCTGAGTTGTACTCACTAGGCACTCAGACGCTTCGTGGGCCGATGACCAAACGACCCACGGGTCTTCAGAGGGCTACTCTTGTAGTTTCATTTCGGTCTCTGTTTCGTGGAGGTCCACTCGCTCGTCTTCTGTGCTTAGCTCCAACAGTGAGGCCGAGATCTATGCTGGGGCCATGGCTACGCATGAGTTATGATGGCTGACCTACTTGCTGACCGAGTTAGGTGAGCGGCCTCGTTCTCCTCCAATTTTGTACGTCGATAACAATGTTATGATTGCCTTGTGTCGGGAGCATAGACTGGAGCACGGATAGAAGCCATTGCCCTTAGTTAATTTATCGTGCGAGAGTTGCAGCAGCGTGGTTAGCTTCACCTTTCTTACGTGGCCTCAGAGGCCAACACTACTGATATCTTCAACAGGACTCTTGGGTCTTGTGATCATCAGCGTTTCTGCACTGCTCTAGGCCTTGAGCCTACTCTTCCTCACTTGCTTGTCTCTTGTCTTTGCATTTCACTTTGATATATATACATGCATGTTTACTCCTGCTAGGTTGTGATCACTAAACTGCTTGATTTACTATAACACTGCATGTGGACCGACCGTGTGGCCGCTTGCTTGTGCTCAGACTATGGGGTGATCTTGAGATCTGCCCTGGGCTTGTTTTGTTTAAGCTCTTGATTGTTCCTGTGACCGTTTGTTATCCTTGCTAGCCCCCTTTTCGCTTATCGGGGTGTGTCAAATTATATATGTTAAATGTTGCTGTAGGCTGTAGTGGGGTTACGGTGTCAGAGGTCCACTGGAGATCCCCGATTTATCCTAGGGAAGGGGTACGGACCAGGGCCTCAGGTTCGTTTTGGGCCACGCTTTTTAGTCAGTGTTGGTCCTTGGAAAAAAAACTTTCTATCAGAGTCCCTCAGGGACAAAACCCTGAAAGATCAGTGTTGGTATAAAAAATACACTTTCTATATTATTAATGCAAGATAGTTTACTAACCGTTTTGTCTAGTCAGTAGAAAGGGGACATAGAATGAACGAAGTCCTGGGTTCAAATCCCACCGACGGGTGGTTCAGTTGATCGCCAGCAACCTCATGTACAATCAGACTTCATTGGCTGAAACTTCTGGCAAAAAATTTGCCAGATGAATCTGGGCAATCTCGCCAAAGAGGACTGCCTCGATGCAAGGGGATTCGAATCAGGCCCCCTGGTAAAAGTTGGCTGACAATTCAGCCTTAGTACAAGAAAACTAGCGGAAAAAACAGAGTCGGGATACTTTTAAATTTTCCAATCAGCCTTGAGGGAAAAAAAAAACCTGAAAATTTGTGTTCAAACCTTAAATCAGGGTAAAATTCATGATTTATGAAGGTCTGGTACATGCACGTTGGCCTCGGGGGTCATGGCCGTACTTACCCGCTACACAAACAAGCCCTTTTATCCCAATGGTTAGTGGCTGGTTTTTGACATGGTATCAGAACGAAGGTCTCGGGTTCAACATCGGGTTCGAATCGTGGTGTCAGATCTATTTTATCCTCGTGTGTGCACCTTGGGCATCCCAGGGCAGAGGGGTGTCAGAGGTCTACTTGTGATCCTCGATTGATTCTAGGGAAGGGTTACGGGCACGTCGGTTTGGGGGGTTATGGTGTTAAGAAGCTACCTAGGCTAGAAAAAACCCTACCCTAGGAGCATAGGGAGAATTGGAAGGGATGGCTAAAAGAGAGGGGTTGCAATATGGAAAGAGTTACAAGATAAAGTAGAGTAAAGGGTAACCTGGTATCTCGACAACTGCTGCGGGCAACATATGGTGGGATCACCAAAGTTGATTAGCGACTCAAGTCGTATGCGACGACCATGCGAGATTACCGTCACCAACAGCAATCGTCTCAAGGTTACGAAATCGGAGAAATTTACCTTGAGGCCGAAGAAACTCACTTCACCATCCACATCGGAGACGTGCTGATCGTTCTTGATCTGCAATACAATCTTATCTCTTCGACGAAGCTCATGAGGTGCGGAGTCAAAATTCGGAGCAACTGCGAAGACAACACCTTCGAATTATTCTACAAGAATACTTACATCGGCAACGCTGTCGACGACGACGAAGTCTTCGTCTTAAACTTCACGGCGGAAGGGACGACAGGCGACCCCGGACTAACTTTACTTCTGAAGACAACTCCCACCAAAGCACCGACATGGTCGCATCCTGACGAGATGGACCTCGATCGTCCTGCCTCGGATGGAATTATTCGCCTGCGTGCCATTCCAACCGCCTTAACCTCCAATCAAGGCGACACAGGACCTGCAACAATGGAGGAAGACGAAAACAACCGAAAGTCAGCAAGTGCAGAAGCTGACACAGGAGGAAGAGCAACAACCTCGGAAGTAGGAACTGGCTGGGGAACTCCTGGTCCTACAATCGGACCGTGGGGAATCATTGAACCACCCCCAACTACACCCGGAGGCGGCTGGGATGCCATCGAAGTGCTAGAAGAAGCAGAGGAGGGAACCACCGAAGCAGGCTCAGGCAGTGCCGAAACAATGGAAGACGAAGGCTGGGGACCGCCATCAGCACCGACGGGCGTCCCGGCGGAAGGAGGTTGGGGAACCGCCAACGCTCCCAACGAATGGGGTTACCCTGAAGCTCCAGGCCTTTCGCCTGAACTTATTGCCGAACTTGATCCCTACTGGGCAACACGCGGTACCAGCTGGGGCGGACCTCCTCTTCCGGACCAATACGCTCCTGACACACCAAAACATGTGCAAGAGGAGTTAGAAGAAGAAGAAGTGACCTACGAGTTCTTCAGTGAAGCAGCGGAATTGCCCAAACCTATCGAGGAAGCGCCACCACCAGAACAAGGACCTCAGCAGATCTCGGTCACGGGCGGCGAGTACCTCTACCATCGCATCCCGATGGAAGGACTTCCCGCATCCGAATGGCCCGAAGCAGCGTCCTTCCCGCAACCGCTCATCACCTGCGACGCCGTACATTACGGCGACACGGACGACATCGCCAAGTTCCCGAGCACCTCTCCGTCCGAGCCTTTGCAGCAGACGCCGACGCCGCCATCGACAAAGGTCTTGAAAAGAAGCAGAACGACGAAGCAGAAAGGCACAAATATTATCAAAAGAGTGTTGGATATCGTGCGGAACCAGAAACATGGCACCAGCGACTCGGACACCCCTCGCTCTCCATGCTCAAGAATTCTCTCAAGGTCGGAGTCTTCGACGACGACGCACTACTTCTTCCTCGAGGAGGCTCTCTCACAGCAGAATCGGCTGACCCGCCATGCACCGTAGGCCCGACTGCGTCACTCGCCCACAAACCTTTTCCAGACTTACCTCCCAGCTACGAACGCTACAAGCCGCTAGATAAAGTCTATGGCGACTTCATGGTTCTAAGTCAGGAAGGGCTCGACGGCGAATTTTACACCATTATCTTCATCGACGCATGCACACTTTACGTCTGGGCCATCAACACCAACTGCCGCTCTCTTGCCTTCGAGTGCTTCGTGGCCTGGATGAAACGTGCCGAACGTCAGTCCGGACTGAAGCTGAAAACCTACCAAACAGACTGGGGTTTGGGGTTTATTTCAACTGAGTTCAAAGAACTCTTCAAGCAGAAGGGAATTCAGCACCTGGTGTCCCTGCCCTACGCTCACGAGCAGCAAGGAGTAGCAGAACGGACAAACAGGAGCTTCGATACCAGGATGAGGGCCCTGATGAAGCAGTCGGCCGTCCCAACCAAGTACTGGCCATTTGCGATGAACCACGCTGTCTGGATGCACAACTTGCTGACGTCCTGAAACCTCGAGAACAACAACTCTCTCTACAGGGCTTGGACGGGCAAAAAGGCAGACACGCGTCTGCTTCGGGTGTTCGGCTGTATGGTACAGTAGAGGCCACACACGGCAAGGACCGGAAAACTTTCTGACCGGGCACGCTGGGGTATCCACCTCAGAATAGAAAAAGAATACAAGGCATGGATTGTGCTGGACTATGCGACACACAAAATCACAAAATCACGTGCCTCCATCTTCTACGAGAAGCTGACTTTGCCACAGTTTAAGGAACACCACAAAGGTGATAAAACGCCAGAAAGGGTTTTCGAGGGGCATCGCAGCTTCGCCACGTCGTAGGATGAAGCAGACCTGGCGGAAGACGCTGGCGCAGTATACAACACACCATCGGATCCAAATCCCAACATCCCACTTACAAGCCCACTCCAGACTTTGACATTCATACCTGTTCATCAATTCGTTCATGCCGATACACTTCGCGAAGCCCACAATTACAGCAGTGAAGCGTGCCGATCTTCGAATGCTGAGTTACCACTACCGAACACCTCTCAAGACACGCTCCGCCGCGGCAACGACAGTGACGACGACGTCGTCGAAGTAACCAGCTTCCACGACTACGTTTGCCTTCACTACGACAAGACCAACGAAACTGGTCTCCGCATCCTTGGGCTCACCGTAGCTGTTCGCCACACCTCCCCCAAGAAACCCACCACCGTTCGCCAGGCCTTGTCCGGCCCCGACAGTGAGAAGTGGAAGGCGCCATGGCCGCAGAAGTCGCAGCACTGAAGAGCCGCGGAACGTGGAAACTGGTTCCACGATCATCAGCAAAGGGGAGAAGAATTCTCAGTGGAAAATGGGTCTTTCGCATTAAAACACTCGTGGACGGCTCCATTGACAAATACACCGAGATGGGTAGTGCGCGGGTTCGAGCAAACTCGCATGGTGGACTTTGACCTCACCTATGCGCCTATCGGACGACACACCTCGGAGCGCATCCTCATCTGCATCGCAGCCATCAAACAGCGGCCACTCCGTAAAATCGACGTCGGCAGTGCATTCATGTACGCTTCTGTCGATGCCATCATCTTCGTTGAGCAGCCGCATGCCTTCGAGGAGAACGACGGTGCCGTCTGCCTTCTTAAAAAATCCCTCTATAGGATTACACGGGCACCTCGACTGTGGCAGCAGTACCTGCACACGGTCCTCACGGAGCTCGGATTCAAGCAACTGCCGCATGACCTTGGGATGTACCAGAAGGAGTCGCGCAGCAAGTTCATCCTTCTCGTTGCCTACGTCGACGATCTACTCTACACCGGCGACGACACAGAGCTGTTGGACCAGTTTGAGGCAGATATCAAAGAGAAGCTAGAGGTAACAATCAACCACACCGTTACGCAATTCCTGGACCTCAACATCACTCAGTTCGCCACCTCCATTCACCTTTCCGCCGCCAAGTATGGGGAAACACTTGCGAAGAAATTCGCTGTCGCCCGATCAATCTACTGGATCTTACGCCGAGTGGTGGTGGTAGGGGGTGGCGAGATTGATACGCTGTCGCTAAACCGCACTCCTTCTCCTAATCACGAACCGGATACCACACCGCTCTCCCTCGATGATCATCGGCTCTATCAGCAGCACTTGGGATGTCTCCTATTCGACGCCGTCACGTGCCGGCTCCTACGTCACAAGCCAGCTCGCACAGTACCTGAAGCGACCTGAAGGGGAGAATCTACTGGATTTACGTCGAGCACTTCAATACTTTGTCTCTACTCCTGACGTCGGCCTCACCTACGAAGCTAGCTTAACTGCTACCCTGCAGCTCCATGGCTACATAGACCCAGACCACGTAGGAGGCATTGACAAATGGAGCTCCCGCACTGGATTCATTTTTCAACTCCAACCTGCTGGACTCATCTCTTGGAACTCTCAGAAGCAAGAGCGCATCGCTCTTTTGTCAGCCGAAGCTGAGTTCATCGCCGCCAGCCCAGCTGTTCGCGAAGGACAGTTCCTGATGGAGCTCCTGCAACAAGCAAAAATGACGATGAACGGGCACTTCACGTTACTCTGCGACAATCAGAGCGCGATCAAGATCACGAACAAACCTCGCCTCGTGAACCGCACGAAACATATCGCACTCCGTTACTTTTTTTGTCAAGGACGAAATCTACAAAGGGAAGGTCAAACTCACGTACTGCCCAACTGGTTACATGGCAGCAGACTTCTTGACCAAGAAGTTTTAGCACTGCACCGACCTTTGCGGGATCTCGAAGAAATCCCACGTGGCTCACCTTCAGGAATGAAGGGGAGTGTTGGAATAACCGAAAGGTTGTTGTAACATTCTCGAAGGCTCTCCACTCGCGCGTCACTCCATAACGAAGCAACATGCATGTATCTGTATCGCAATAGCTCGTATAGAGCATGCGGAAGGTCGAGGGTCACCTCAAGGTCAACAATCGAAGACAGTCAACGGTTGTGACCCTTGACTGCCCAGTAACCGGACTTTGTAGTAACGCGATGCAACATGGTAACTGTCAGGAATAGCAATAGTCGTGGTGACTGTAGCAATGCAAATCAGTTAATAGGGGAATGTATCCCTCAGGTTACAAGGCTAGCCAGGATTGCTACTTATATCCTTGTACTCCTACCTTATGATCATCTTGTTCTCCTTCAGTCTATTAACAAGGTCACTACAAAGACTTCATTGTCCTCTCAAGCTTTACAAACTTATCATATCCACTACGATCCTTCAATTATAACAACATATATTATAAGAACTGTAGTTTGACACTTCATGTTAAGAAGATAGGAGTGACTAGAATGGGAGGGTACAAAGAAACAAATATGAAACCCTAAAGGGGGGTTGTACATTATAAAGGCTACCCGTATGTCAGAACCCAGCCACTAACCACTGGGATAAAAAGGTTTTTTTTTGTGTAGCGAGTGGGTGCAATGCGCCCATGTCTTAGAAATTATATTTCCATATGTAACTGCATGTAGACTAGGTAGTGTAGTATGATGCTATTTCTCTTTCCAGGTGGTGCACCCCCTTTCTCGCGGTTACGTCGCGCGATCCCGGCTATCTTCGGAGTGATGATGCGGTCGAAGTCCCCAGTGTATGGTTAGAGATCGAGGTATCGCCTTGTGGAAATGTTGGGGGGAGACTCCGGGGTTGGTGGAGGCAAGTCAAAATCAGGTGGGATGTTGCTTGGACGATCAATCCAGCTATGAATGGTGGGATCGTTGTCTAGACTGGGTGTAAAGGGGTTAATGGGCACGATGGGAAATTCTGTGCCATCTTAGTATCGGATGCCTCTGAGACGGCGCGCCATGCAGCTCATGACTGACCCCTTTCCCTTGTCCTTCATCATAGTGCACGCTGGAGTTTGTGAAGTGCTCGCGACGGAAGGAGGCGACACGGTTGATGTCGCAGCAGGAGAGGCCGAGGGTGTTGAAGACTGCTGACTGGAGGAGTTGTTGCGGCCTTACGCTTGTAACACTGATCGATAGTGTGCCCAGGCTTCTTGCAGTATTTGCAGAATGTTCCCTTCTTGCCGTGCTGCTCCCCTTCAGTCGCTCCGGCGTAGAAAACTAACTTCTCCCGCTTGCTGTTTTTCTCATTGTACAGATCGATCTCCTTCTGCTCGGAGGGAAGCGTGGCGCACAAAGCGGACTCGCAGATGGTTGCTCACGGAGCAACGATTGGCACTGTCCCCAATCGGGTCCAAGGCCGGAAAGAACCATGGAGACGAACATGTCGTCGTGAACGATTCCGCCACACTTTTTATTGTGGTCGCGCAGATTGATATACGGTCCCGCTTTCTCCCCTTGTTGCATTTTAACCGATGTATGTTGGCTGAGTAGGCAACTCATTGTAACGGAATCTGTTGCCATGTATGAGTTGCGCAGGTGCTCCCAAGAAGCGTACGCGGGTGCCCACTTTGACTTGTAGGAGCGAATGCCAAGCTGCTCGGAGGGGGAGAGGTTTCGGAGAAGAGTGGTGTACGCGAGAGGAGACTCATGATAGTACTGGTTCTTCTCCTGTATGGTGCCTTCCGTCGGAAACAGTAAGCTTCCATCGTAGTACATCCATATTTGCGCAGTTGTCGCGAGGAGCTCGAACTCAAAGCTCCACGTGTAGAAGATTTTGCCGTCGAAAAGAACTGATGTCTTCAGCTTTGAAGTCAGAACAAACTTTGTTTGCATTGCCGTGATTGTTTCTAACTGTGTGCGATGTTGACTGTCTTGCGCAGGAGCTGAAGCTTGACGGTTGTTGAAGGTAAATGACCTCTCGGAGTTGACGCGGCGGTCTTCTCCAGGGAGAGGGATTCCAGCAACTCCACGTGCGTAGTTGATCCATCGATGCTCATAGCTTGATGTCTCTCAAGAGCGTTGATGCGAGCGATTAGCTGCTCGACGAGAGCGGCGCTGACGGAAGTCACCGTTGATGGTGCAGTAGGCGTTGCCGGTGGTGGGCCCGGAGAATCTGCAGTGGCTTTTTTTCCGGGAGCAATAGTGATGCAAAGTTTGTAACAGTTTAACCAGTAATTTATAAAGAGTTTGTTCTAGAAAAAACAAGAGCTTGACAGGCCTTATAGTCCACTTTAGCTCTCATACCATGTTATTATAACTGAAGGATCGTAGTGGATATGATAAGTCTGTCAAGCTTGAGAAGACAATGTAGTCTTTGTAGTGACCTTGTTAATAGACTGAATGATTATAAGATAGGAGTACAAGGATATAAATAGCAATCCTAGCTAGCCATGTATTCTGAGGGGTACATTCCCTTATTAAATTGCATTGCTATAGTAACCACGACTATTGCTATTCGTGACAGTTACCATGTTGCATCGCGTAACTACCAAGTGCGGTTACTGGGCAGTCAAGGGTCACGACCGTTGGCTGTCTTCGATTGTTGACCTTCGGGTGAAGAGCTATTGCGACACTGATACAGGCTCGTTGTTTCATTATGGAGTGACGCGCGAGTGGAGAGCCTTCGGGAATGTACGCCTCGTACGCTTATAGCATGTTCCTACACCTCGTATCAAGAGAACCTCGAATCAGGCTCACATGGAAAATTCCCCTAAACCTAAAACCTCTTGCTAGTCTTACCAGGAAAAAAATGCATTCTTGATACGAGGTTTCTGTCAAACTATATGTGCTGCATCTTGTGTAGGCTGTAGTGGGGTAGCCTATATGGGGTACAACCCAAATAGGGTTTACTACTTGTATTCCTGCATGCTGCTAGTTCACACATTCTCGTTCATACTTATGACATGGTTTCATAACAGGTCCTAACCTAGGACCGTTTTTTTTAGGGCCCACCAAGTAGCACAACCCCACCAGTCGCGCCGCCGTATTAGCGCCGCGCTGCCTTGCCCTGCCCTGCGCTGCGCTGCCTGCGCACGCCCTGCCCTGCCCTGCCCGGTCGCCGCGCCGTGCCGCCTTGCCCGCACGTCGCCCGCCGCAGCGCGCCCTGCCCTGCCCGCGCGCCGCCCACAGCAGCACGCCCTGCCCTGCCCGCGCGCCGCCCGCCGCGGCGCGCCCTGCCTTGCCCACGCGCCGCCCGCTGCAGCGCGCACTGCCCTGCCCACGCGCTGCTCGCCACCGCGCCGCGTGCCCTGCCTGCGAGCTGATCGCCGCCGCGCCACACGCCCTGCCTGCGCGCTGCTTGCCGCTGCACCGCGCGCCCTGCCTGCGCGCCGCCGCGCCGCGCGCCCTACCTCCACGCCGCTCGATGCCGCTGCAGCGCGACGCCGCCGCGCCGCACGCCCTGCCTTGCTCGGGCGCCGCCGCCACGCGCCCTGCCCTGCCCGCGCGCCGCCTGCCGCCGGCCCTGCCCTGCCCGCGTGCCGCCTGGCGCCGGCTCTGCCCTGCCCGCACGCCGCCCGCCGCCGCACGCCCTGCCCTGCCCGCGCGCTGCCGCCGCTGAGCGCCCTGCCCTGCCTATGCACCGCCCGCTGCCGTGCGCCCTGCCCTGCCCTTGCGCCGCTAGCAGCCGCGCTGCCCTTCCTGTGCGCCGCCCTGCTGGCCGCTGCTCTGCTGCTAGCACGCTAGCCTGCTCTGCCTACTATGGCGACCCTGAGTGTCCCCACTTTTGATTCGGAGGGCCGCCCGATCGAGTTCGACTCTTGGCTATATGACCTACAGCTATTCTTACAAAGCGACTCAAAGGACGGTATTTCGCTGCTTGACCTCACTTCTGGCGCCTCGCCCGCCCCTGCCGACACAGCTGACAGTGTAGCTCGCTCCCAGTGGCTTACTCGTGACGCTGCTGCTCGCCTAGCCGTTCGCAACCACCTGCCGTTTGCCGAACGTGCTCACTTCGGATAGCATAAGACTGCGAAAGCACTATACGACGCTGTAGTCACTCGTTATTCCTCCCCGGCCACTGCTGCCTTAGGCCGCCTTCTCCTGCCTTACCTGTTCCCAGAGCTGTCCGCCTTTGCCACAGTAGCCGACCTTGTCACTCACCTTCGCACTAGTGACACTCGCTATCGTGCTGCGCTTCCCGCCGAGTTTCTCACCAAGAACCCTCCTCTCATGTACATCACTCTCTACTTCATAGTCACCCGCCTCCCTGACTCTCTTAGCACTGTCATCGACCTCCTTCTTGCCGTTGACCCCACCACCCTCACTGTCGACCTGCTCGAGAAGCACCTCCTTGCAGCTGAGACTAGCCTAGTCGCTGTAGGCGCTTCTCGTGGCACTCTTCGCACCCCCTTCTTCGAGGGGTGTTCGCGCTCCCGCCTTCTCCCCTCAGTCGCCTCTGCTGCAGCTGTTGACTACCTTCGTGCTGAGGAGGTAATAACTGTGATTGCCCCTAGTGGGAGGCACCGCAGCGGCAGAGGCAGGGGAAGCAGGGGCGGTGGGGGCGGCAGAGGTGGAGGCGGTGGTGGGGGCGGTGGAGGCGGTGGAGGGGGCCGCGGTGGCGGAGGGAGTGGTGGTGGTGGTGGAGGTGTACGTGGTGGCAATGGTGGCGGCAGTGGCGGTAGTGGCGGCGGCAGTGGTGGCGGTACTGGGAGTGGAGGCGGCTGCAGTGGTGGCGGCCGGGGTGGTACCAGTCAAAGGGGAGGCCTTGGCGGTGGTCAGAGACAGCAGCAGCAGCGTTAGCTTTCGCCCCAGTAACTACGTGAGTGGTTTGCTCAGCGTGGGGTGGCTGGGGGTAGTGGTCCCTGCCCGTATGTCATTCGCACAGGTGACCGCACTGGTCAGACATGCGGGAGGCTCCACACCCAGTACCGCTGCTTCTCTCGTCTTACCAACGCCTTCCGCACAGAGTTTCCTGACGCGGCCGAGCTCCCCCGCTGGGCAGAGCTGCTTAAGCAGGGTGTAGACATCTTTGCTCTTGATTATGATGCTATCCATTCTGCCATGTATGCATTGACTGTTAGTGCTGAGGGTGACCGTTACCTGTGTATGCCGCCAGACCTAGGTATAGAGGCTGCTACTCTAGGTGCTAGTGAGTATGCTCCTCTAGGTGCTGGCGAGTCTACTTTCTCTGACTAAGTCTGCTGCGGCCTTGCACACCTTCACGCTTGACTCAGGTGCTTCCCGCTGTTTCTTTCGCGACAGTACCACAGTCACACCGCTCTCTGCACTTGTTGCTATCTCTCTGGCTGACCCCTCCAGGGGCCCAGTTCTTGCATGTTCCTCAACTGTTCTGCCTTGTCCGGCGGTTCCGTCTAGCTCACTGTCATGTCTCCACCCCCCCTCGTTCTCCACAAACTTGGTGAGCAACGCCGTCCTTCAGGATCAGTTGGTTGATACCTTCACCCCTGGAGGACAGCGTGTGGCGATCCGTACGTGCTCCCGGACTGGCACGCACCTCGCTACGTTCACCCGTCGGCCTGGGTTGAGTCTGTACACACTCACTATTGCGCCACCTCAGGTAGCTGCGTCTGCGTCAGCGTCAAGTCAGCTAGCGGCCCCTTGCTCGTGTCGCGCCCTGTCTCACCAGACGCTCCTTTGGCACCACCGCCTTGGTCACCCCTCCGTGGCACGCCTCCGTGGCGTGCACTCCCGTCTCCTTGTCTCTGGTCTTCCCAGGTCTCTTCCCCCTCTCCCACCCTCGCCTGCCCCTCCCTGCCTTCCCTGTGTCGAAGGGCGGTAGCGCGCCGCTCCTCACTCCTCTTTCCCCTCAACGACTGCTCCCCTGCAGACTCTCTACCTGGACGTGTGGGGCCCAGTCTGCGTCCGTGGACAGGGCCAGGAGCGGTACTTTCTGCTGGTTGTCGATGACTACACGCGTTACACCACGGTCTTCCCCTTGCGCCGCAAGGGGGAGGTCCCTGATGTTTTGATCTCTTGGATCCGCGCTGTTCGTCTCCAGCTCCGTGAGTAGTTCGAGACGGACCTTCCCGTCCTGCGTCTGCACTCTGACAGAGGTGGTGAGTTTTCCAGAGGTGGTGTACACGATTCCGGCCTCTCCGCAGCCGAATGGGGTTGCTGAGCGCCGCATTGGCCTAGTCATGGAAGTTGCTCGTACCTCCATGATCCATGCGGCTGCCCCCCATTTTCTGTGGCCATTTGCGGTCCGCTACGCTATGCATCAGCTCAACCTCTCGCCCCGTGTCTCCTTGCCGGAGACCTCGCCGACACTGTGTTGGACAGCAGAGGTTGGCGATGCGTTAGTGTTTTGGGTCTGGGGATGTCGGGCTTTTGTCCGCGATACTTCCGCGAACAAGCTCTCCTCCAGCGCCGTTCCTTGTGTCTTCTTTGGCTTTCCCCCTGACGCGCCTGGCTGGCAGTTTTACCACCCCACCTCGCGCCGTGTCCTGTCCTCTCAGGACGTCATGTTTGACGAGTCGGTTCCCTTTTACCGTCTCTTCCCCTATGGCACTGCCCCTCTCCCTCCCCCGCCGCTCTTCCTCGCACCAGGTCCTCCTCCGGTAGACCCCCTCCCCCCTTAGGATCCTGCTCCCTCAGGTGTGCCCCAGGTAGACCCTGTCGAGCCTGTCGAGGTAGCTGTCGACTATAGTGCTGCTAGAGGGGCTGCGTCTGGGGGTGCTGAGCCTGCGGGTGCGGGGCCTGGGGGTGCTGGACCTGAGTGTGCGGAGCCTGGGGGTGCTGAGCTTGAGCTTGCGGAGCCTGGGGGTGCTGCAACTTGGGGTGCCGAGCCCGAGCGTGCTGAGCCTGGAAGTCTTACGGTTGTCTTTTCTTGCCGGGAGCCCCTCTCTCCCCTGCAGCTGCGCGAGTTGTTTGCTCGGTGCTGGAGCCTCCGGAATGGTGCTACTAGAGCTAAGGGGCCTGCCGCTGGAAGCCCTAGAGCTGGAGGTGCTAGAGCCGCTGGCCCCAGAGGTGCTCATTCTAGAGGTACTGGAGGGGCTGCTGGAGCTGGAGCTGCTGGAGCTAGAGCTGTTGGAGCAGGAGGTGCTACTGGAGCTGCTGGAGGTGTTGGAGCCACTGGTCCCGGAGGTGCTTGTATTGGAGGTACTGGAGCTGCTGGGGCTGGAGGTGCTACTGGAGCTGGAGCTGCTGGAGGTGGTGGGGCTGCTGGAGCAGGAGGTGCTGTGGGAATTGGAGCTGGAGCTGCTGGAGGTGCTGGAGCTGGTAGTGCTCCAGGCATTGGAGCTGGAGACCCTGGAGCTGGAGGTGCTGGCCCTGAGGGTGCTGGTGCTGTCGGAGTTGGTTCTGGAGGCGCTGTGCGGCCGCGACCGTACTTCATTCCACTGCTTTAGCAAGTTCTTGGTCTCCCGCCTTCTACTGACCCTACTCCTCCCTTACTGTGTCCACCGCCTGACCTGTCACAGCCACAGCTACTGCCAGCCTCCCCACTGCCGGCTCCTCCTTACACTGAGCAACCCGGAGGTCTTACAGATCGTCGTGAGCTTGTGTCTCATCCTGCGTCACCTGTTTGCACTGTTCACATTGGTCGTCGTGTTCCGCGTCAGCGTCCTCCTCCTGTCCCCGGCACGCACCAGATGGCACTTCGTCCTTCCTCTGTTCCACTACTTGTCCCTCTGCCTTCTCCCCCTACGTCCTCTCTTGCTGACGGTCCGGACCCGGAGTCTGACTTACTTTGTGTTGCCAGCCCTACTGTCATGCGTCTGTTAGCCATTGTTGTCACTGACCCTATGTTTGAGTCCGCTGCTGAATCTTCATTAGTTGCTGAGCTTGCCGACTTTGCTGCTCGCTGTCGTCTCGACTACGTCGCTAGTCTTGATGCTGATTCTGAGTCTGTCTGTCCTCCGCCCGTCAGGGGTGAGTGTGCTCTTGGCACGGACGTCCTTGAGGACAGACATGAGGACTTTGAGTGTTTTGCAGCTGCTGTACCTCATCTTGTGTCCATGCTGATTGCACCAGAGGGCGACCCGGATGCACCAGACATCCCGACCCCAGGCTCTTAGAGGCGATAGAGGGCCCCTACCCCTCTCAGTGGTAGTCAGCCATGGACGCAGAGATGGCATCCTGAAAGTCCACAGGCACTTATGTCGACGAGGTTCCCCCACCTGGGGCGAACATTGTCAGTCGCATGTGGATTTCAGGGTGAAGCGGCCGCCGCGTTCTCCGCCTGTCTTCAAGGCGCGTTACGTTGCACGAGGCTTCAGTCAGTGACAGGGAGTTGGCTTCTTCCAGACCTTCTCCCCTACCCCGAAGATGACCAGTCTTCGGCTCCTGCTGCACGTTGCCGCTCAGCGTGACTACGAGCTTCACTCTCTTGACTTCAGCACTGCTTTCTTACAGGGCAGCCTTCACGAGGAGATTTGGCTGCGCCCCCCACCTGGCTTCACTGGGTCGTTTCCTCCTGGTACCTAGTGGAGCCTCCGGCGGCCAGTCTACGGTCTCCGCCAGGCGCCTTGCAAGTGGCACGACACACTGAGGACTACACTTGCGGCTCTTGGGTATGCTCCTTCGACTGCTGACCCGTCGCTGTTTCTGCGCACCGACTCTTCACTGCCGCCATTCTACATCCTCGTGTACGTCGACGACTTGGTCTTATCCATTGCTGACACTAAGGCACTCGCCCACATGAAGTCTGAGCTGCAGAAGAGACACACATGCACAGACCTGGGAGAACTGCGCGGCTATCTTGGCTTGCAGATCACCCGGGACAGAGCACGGCGCACCATTACCCTGACTCAGTCACACATGGTGCAGCAGGTCCTTCAGCGCTTCCGCTTCACGTACTCCTCGCCTGTGCCTACCGGTCACTCGCTCTCAGCTCTGCTTTCGAATGAGTCCATAGAGCCGAGTGGCCCGTATCCAAATCTTGTGGGCTGCCTCATGTACCTGATGACCTGCACATGACCTGACCTTGCTTACCCTCTTAGCATCCTGACACGCTCGTTGCGCCTGGGAGACACCGACCAACGCACTGACCACGGGAGAAGAAATACTCTGACCTTCAATGCATAACTGCATATGCACTTCTACGGTAGGTTGCACTCTCAGGAACGGACACCAGTTGGATACCCCAAGTGCCATCCTTATGTTCTGATTGACGTGTACATAGCAGATGCCAGGTACATTTTGGAGGTAATTGATGATCGACCCAGTGCGACCGAAAAAGAGGTCACCAGCCAGCCTGTGAGTGAGTGACCTGCCACTGACCTGCCAGTGACCTGCCAGTGACCAACTGATGACCCATGATTCGATCGCGCACCTCCGCCACGTCAGCTGCCCGCAGGTTGTTCGTGAATAGTGCGGGTGCGTGTAGGGGCAGGAGTGGGTGCAGGAGAAGCAGGTGTTGCACTGGAAGGAGTGCGGACGGGGCGAGGGGAGAGGGGAGCAAGGGTGAACAGCACAGTGGTTTGTGAGAGGGGTACGGGAGACAGTGGTGTGGGGGTGCGAGTGCTTGCAGTGGAAAGGAGTTTGTGGTTCAGGGGTAGGTGTGGGCGAAGCAGGTGCGGAGGGGAGTGAAGTGATGAGTGTGAGTGCAGTGGGAGGGGAGGGAGCAGGAAAGGAGGGAATGGGACAACAGCATGGTTGGACGGAAAACATGAAGGGTTCAGGCAGACGGGTGGCAAATGGAAGGTGGGCAGGTAGGTGGCAAGTGGGCGTGTAGGAGGCTCAGGCACATAGCTGGGCGGCATTCATTACGTTTCCGGCAGCGGCGCCGCTGGTGGTGGTGCAGCGGTAGGTGCTTGGCAGCATCCCGGCACGGCGAGGAGAGGCGCGGTCATGGGGTGGCCTGACACGCATGGTGATGCCCTCGCATGGTGAACATGGCAGGCCCGGCCATTTCCACCGGAGCGCGTGGATTCGACGGGGACCCGTGGCGAGATGGGCCGGCAGGAGGCTGGGGCAAGGCGAATTGGTAAGGGAGGGGAGGGGAGAGGAGGGGAGGGGAGGGGAGGGGAGGGGAGGAGAGGTGGGGTGGAGGGGAGTGGAGGGGAGGGGAGAGGTGGGAGAGGGGGAAGAAAAAGAAGAGAAGGAAGGAGAAGGGGATACAGATAAAGGAAGGGGGTAAACGGAGGGGGAGATGGTAAGGGAAGGAGAAGGGGGTAAGGCAAGAGGAAGAGGGCAAGCGTAGAGGCAGGGGAAAGGGGAGGGGGAGGGGGTAGGGGGTAAGTGAAAGGGAGTGAGTAAAGTTACAGAGCAAGGTCAAGCTGAAGATTCGAAATCTCCCTGATGGTACAAGAGGGTAACAGCAAGCAGGCGCAGAGCGGAGTGGGAGGGGTAAGGGATGAGGGCAGGGTGAAAATGCAAGCATTGGACAAGGGTTGGAAGGAAACACTGCAGGGTGATTTGGGAGGTGCTCTAAAAAACCCTCTCGGAGCTTCAAGGCATGCTCTATAGCCTCCGCCAGCCCCATCAGCGACCCCCCTTTCAGCTGTCCCTCACAGTCGTTCCAGTCACCTCACACACATCCTTGCCTGCCCCACAGAGCTCAAAGCCTCTCACACACAGCCCCTCACAGATAGCCTCTCACGTACAACCTCTCACATCGCCCCCCTCCTTCACCCCCTCCTTCAGCCCCTTGCAACCCCCCCTTGCTTCAACCCCCCTGCCTTCTGCCTCAACAACAGCCAACCCCATTTCACCACTCCCTCGCCCCCCCCTTCACCACTCTCTTGAGTGATGTCAACATATATTTTATATGTTTAGTTTATGTTAGTCTAGGTGTACCATTTCATATTCCTAGGGTTAGCTATATCCTCTTGTATCTCGTTTCCCTTAGTCAATCTTTTCACCCGAACTAATCTAGACATGGTATAGAGCTAGTCGACCCTATGGGCCCACCGCCCCGTGCCCCGACCTAAGAACGTAGCCACTTAATACCCGAAGCGCCCCTTAGCTCACGCGTCACCCGTACTGCCCGGAGCGCGTCATCCGTTTAGCCCCGCGCACGTCACCCGCTTAGCCCCGAGAGTCACCCGTTTTTTCTTTTTCACCCGCGCCTCACCCGGTTTCTGCCCCGTGCGTAGCTCACCAACCCGCTAGCGCACAGCAGGCGCATGCGCACGTGCAGTCGTAGACGCAGCATTAGCCGCGCGCACGCGCAGCATTAGCCGTATGCACGCGCGGCTTAGCAGCACGCACGCGCGGCCATAGCTGCACGCACGCGCAGCAATAGCCGCACGCACGTGCAGCCCGTCAGCTGCGCTAACGTCTCACCCGTCCCCGCTGACCCACCCGGTGCCCGCTGTACCACCCGCTCCAGTCACCCTGAAGTCAGCCGCCCCATCAGTTACTCTCCCCCGCCTAGAACTGTACAGCACCGCGGAGTACCGCACAGAACCGTGCGACACCGCCCAGAACCGTACCTGCTGATCCATCCGCACCAGCCAGAGCTGCTAGCCCACCCGGTACTCTCCCCCGCACAGAACCGCGCAGCACCGCACTGAACCGTGCAGAACCGCGCAGAACCGGGCAGCACCGCACAGAACTGCGCAGAACAGCACAGAATCGTGTGGCGCCGCTCAGAACCTTACCAGCTGACCCATCCGCACCAGCCAAAGCTGCTACCCCACCTGGTACTCTCCCCCGCACAGAACCGCGCAGCACCGCACTGAACCGTGCAGAACCGCGCAGAATCGGGCAGAACCGCACAGAACTGCGCAGAACAGCACAGAATCGTGTGGCGCCGCCCAGAACCTTACCCGCTGACCCACCCGCACCAGCCAGAGCTGCTGCCCCACCCGGTATTCACTCCGCACTGAACCGTGCAGAACCGCGCAAAACCGTGCAGAACCGCACAGAACTGGGCAGAACCGCACAGAACCACGTAGCACCGCACAGAACTGCACCCGCTGCCCCACCTGTACCAGCCAGAGCTGCTGCCCCACCCGTTCCCGTCACCACACCAGTAACCAGCCGCCATCCACCTCACTAAACCACCTGGTACCGCCCTCAAACGTTGTAGACTCCACCCGAGCGTGCCCGGTCATTGCCCTCGCACCAGAGCCTCAATCCATGGCCACTTCTCGTATTCTCACGTTTGATCCTGAGGGTAGGCCGGTAGACTTCCCAGGATGGCTCCGCAAACTCAAGCTTTTCCTAGGGAGTAGGATCGAGAATGACGTCCGCCTTCTGGACCATGCCACGGGCAAACTCGTAGCCCCAAAGGAACCCGACCCCTTAGGTTCCTCCCCGTCGGACGAAGAGGAAGCTCGCTTTGAGAAGCTGCAGCTGGCGGCCAGTCGGTGGGCGGCGCGGGACGACGCCACAGTGCTCGCCATCACCGATCTCCTGCCCCTGACAGAGCAGCAGCACTTCGAGCAGGAGGTGACGGCCAAGGGCCTGTTTGATGCTGTCGTCAAACGTTATTCCACCCCAACCACTGCTTCCCTCGGTCGGCTTGTACTGCCCTTCCTATTTCCTGACCTGCCCTCGTTTCACCGCGTCCCTGACCTTGTGCTGCACTTGCGCTCGCTTGATGCCCAGCTCCGTTCTGCTGCCCCTGATGATGCCCTACTTGCCGCCAACCCCCCCCCCCCCCCCCCGATGTGGATGACACTGTACCTGCTGTCCACCCGCCTCCCTGACCGTTTTGCTACAGCCCGTGACCACTTTCTCACTGTTAACCCCATGTCCCTCACCATTGACCTCTTTGAGAAGAGGCTCACTGCTGTTGAGGACCTTGCCCGTTCCCTTGCTGCTGCCTCCGGTACTGCCCTCCCCCCCATCTTTGAGGGATGTGCTCCGTCCTTCCTAGCTTCCCCTGTCGACTCGGCGTCTGTTGCCACTGTACCAGAGGTGGCAGCCGTTGCCCTTGGCAACAAAGGGGGCAAGAAGGGGGGTAAGAAGGGAGGAGGTGGTGGCAGTGGTGGGGGTGGCGGAGGGGGCAGTGGTGGGGGTGGCGGAGGGGGCGGTGGTGGAGGTGGCGGAGGGGGCGGTGGTGGAGGTGGCGTAGGGGGTGGTGGTGGAGGAGGTGGAGGGGGTGGGATTGGTGGAGGAGGCGGAGGAGGAGGCAGTGGAGGTGGAGGTAGTGGGGCCCCCCAGCAGCAGCAGCCTCACCAGCAGCAGCCGCAGCAGCCGCAGCCACAGCAGCAGCGGCAGCAGCAGTTCCAGGGCCAGCGCCAGCAGACGCCGCAGCAGCAGTGGAGGTCGCCTGGACCCGGGAGCTCTGTCAGCAGCAGCGGCCCGCCCAGCTGGACGTTGCGTGGTCCAGCCCAGCACCCCCCCTGCCAGTATAGGGTGCTGACTGGGCTGCGTGGAGGCTACCCTTGTGGCCGCTTCCACCCCCCGGGTCAGTGCTTTGCACAACTCACTGACCGCTACCGTGCGCAATTTGGCCCCACCCGCACTGTCCCCGATTGGGCCTCACTGGCTCGTTCTGTTGGCCCGCAGTTGTATAGCATGAGTGTACCTCAGTTAGATGAGGCTGTGCGTTCTATGTCTGTGATGTATGCCGATGACTCTATTGTTGATGATTTTGCGTACTATTCCTGTTTCTCTAGCTTAGGTGCTGTAGAGGTTGCTAGTGCTTTCCCTGCTAGCGTAGCTTGTCCAGGTTCGACCACCGAGACTGCGTCCCTGTCGTTCACACTCGACTCTGGGGCGTCCAGCTGTTTCTTTCGTGACCGCGCCGACCTCACACCACTACGCACTCCCGTCACTGTTGCCTTGGCCGACCCCTCTGTGGGACCTGTGGTTGCTCGCAGCACCACCACTCTCCCGTGTCCGGCTGCTCCCTCTGGGGTCCTTACAGGTTACTACACCCCCTCGTTCTCTAGGAACCTGGTGGGTGTCAGCCACCTCCACGACCTCGGAGTAGTCACCACTTTTCCCTTAGAGGAGTCAGTTGCCTCCTGCACAGTCGGTACCACTGGGGCCCCTCTGGCCACCTTTCGCAGGGAGCCAGGCTCTGGTCTGTACTCACTACACACCGGGTCCCACCACACTGGGTCAGGTCTGGTCAGGTCAGGTCAGGTAGCCGCTGTGTCGTGTGACTGTCGGTCCCTCACCCACCCGTCGGTCCTCTGGCACCACCGTCTAGGTCACCCGTCGTTCCCACGTCTCAGTAGGATGGCACGTCACCGTCTGGTCTCAGGTCTCCCAGCGTCGCTTGCCCCGCTTCCCCGCTCTCCAGCGCCGCCGTGCACTCCTTGCGTCGAGGGTCGGCAGCGCGCTGCCCCTCACTCCTCCTCGTTCCCCCCCACCACGTCTCCCTTCCAGACCCTGCACTTGGACGTCTGGGGCCCCTCCCCGGTCCTTGGCCCACGTCAGGAGCGCTACTTCCTGATTGTGGTGGACGACTACTCCCGCTATACCACGGTTTTCCCTTTGCGACGGAAGGCCGACGTGCCTACCGTCCTCGAGCCATGGCTACTAGCGAGGGGTGGCGCCCAGGGCCTGTGTGGGCTCCGTCTACACTCGGATCGTGGTGGTGAGTTCTCTTCCACTCGACTGGAGACGTCCTGTCAGGGTCGGGGGATCATCCAGTCTTACACGTTACCAGCCTCGCCGCAGCAGAACGGGGTAGCCGAGCGTCGCATCGGCCTGGTCATGGAGGTTGCCCGGACCTCCATGTGCCATGCCGGTGCCCCCCAGTTCTTGTGGCCCCAGGCAGTCCGCTACGCCGCGCACCAGCTGAACCTGTGGCCTAGTGACGCACGGCCACGGGTGACGCCGGTCTCCCTTTGGACAGGTTCTCCGGGCGTAGCAGCTGACTTCCGTGTCTGGGGCTCTCTGGCTCACGTTCGCGCCCCTGGCGCGAACAAGTTGTCTCCGCGCACCCGTGCCTGCGTCTTTCTTGGTTTCCCTTTGGACGCCTCCGGCTGGTTGTTCTACGACCCGACCACCTACCAGTTCTTCGCTTCTCAGGACGTCACGTTCGACGAGTCTGTCTGTTACTACAGGAGTCGCCCCCACCGAGGTACTGAGGTCTTTTCCCCCCCGTTGTTCCTCACCCTTGAGCCCCCCTCAGTCGCCCCGGTAGCCCCCCCCCCTTCGCGTCCTGCCCCGTCAGGTGTGTCGCACGTCACTCCGCAGTCGTCCCCCCCGCAGCGTCCAGTCCGTGTCGTGTCTGAGGGTGCGGGAGGTGCAGTTGCGGAGGGTGAGGGTACTGGGGCTGCAGGAGCTGGTGGTGTCGGCCCTAGGGGTGCAGGGGTTGTGGGTGTGGAGGTCACTCCCGTGGAGGACACGGCAGCCTCGAGCCGGCGGCCTCGCCCCGCGTCACCCCCTGGCTTCCCGTCCGTCCCGCAGTTCCCTCCTCGTTCTTCTCTGCGGCCGGTTTCTGCGGAGCCCGGGGGTGCTACTGCGGGAGGCACTGGAGGCCCCGGGGGTGTCGACGGTGGAGGTGTTGGTTCTGGGGGTGCTGGTGCTAGAGGCTCTGGCACTGTGGCGCCTACACCGCGCACTGTACGTTTCCTGACCCGTGAGCAGCGTCTCTTCCAGTTGGAGAGGGAGGAGCGTGCGCGGTTTGAGAGGGCACAGCAGCAGCAGCAGCAGCAGCAGCAGCAGCACGAGAGAGTAGAGGAGGAGTCACAGCCGCAGCAGGAGAGGGTAGAGGAGGAGTCACGGCCGCACCAGGAGAGGGTAGAGCAGGAGTCCCACCCGCAGCAGCAGGTGCAGTTACAGACCCACCAGGAGAGGGTAGAGCAGGAGTCCCACCCGCAGCAGCAGGTGCAGTTACAGACCCAGCAGGAGAGAGTAGAGGAGGAGTCCGGGTCCCAGCAGCGGGTGCAGCTGCAGTCGCAGCAGGAGAGGGCAGAGGCGGAGCCACAGGAGCAGCAGCAGGGGCCGGTACCGTCGCAGCAGACGCCAGAGGAGGCGGAGCAGCAGCGACTGCGACTACGCGACCTCCCCGACCCATCACCTGCACGCTTTGTTCGTGGTCCCCTATCGTCCCCTCCTGTTCCCCCTGTTGAGTCCCTTTCCTCGTCCCAGTGGACTCGTCGGTCTCCCCTCAGTCGTGCTGTGTCCCCAGAGCGTCGTCGGTCCCGTTACCGTGCAGACGGTCCGTTCCACCTCGTTCTTCGCTCTCGTGTTCCACCTCCTCCCGTCCTTCCACAGCCCCCTGAGTCGTCCCTCACTGTCCGACTACCTTCGTGCCTCTCGTCCTGTCGTCTCCCGTGTTTTGTCCGCGTTGGTCACTCACCCGACTGCACCCTTGTCGTCTGTCTCAGCACTTGTTACCACTGTCACTGACTTTGCCTCTTCCCACCGCCTTGACTACGCCGCTCACCTGGTGAGTGGCGCTGCTCGTTCTCCGTCCTCTGGGGGTGCTCCTGTCTTTCCCTTGGAGGTCCTGGAGGACAGGCAGTTTGAGCTTGGTTTCCTTGCGGCCGCTGTTCCTCATCTCTGCGCCATGCTGCTTGCCCCTGAGGGGGATCCAGACGCTCTTGACATTCCGATCCCTCGCACTCACGCTGAGGCGGTCTCGGGACCTTGGGCCTCGTACTGGATAGCAGCTGAGGAGGCAGAGATGGCATCTTATAGGTCCACAGGCACTTACGTCGACGCAGTCCCACCACCTGGGACGAACGTCGTCAGTGGCCGATGGCTCTACAAGGTGAAGCGGCCGCCTGGATCACCACCAGTGTTCAAGGCGCGCTATGTGGCGAGAGGCTTCAGTCAGCGAGAGGGGGTGGACTTCTTCCAGACCTTCGCTCCCACCCCGAAGATGAGCACTCTTCGGGTGTTGCTGCACATTGCAGCCCAGCGCGACTACGAGTTGCACTCTCTGGACTTTTCCACCGCGTTCCTTCAGGGGAGCCTGCACGAGCAGATCTGGCTGCGTCGCCCGCCTGGCTTCACTGGCTCTTTCCCACCTGGGACCCAGTGGCAGCTGCGTCGACCAGTCTACGGCCTGCGTCAGGCTCCACGTGAGTGGCACGACACACTTCGCTCGACCCTTGCAGCGCTTGACTTCTTTCCGTCGTCTGCAGACCCGTCACTGTTCGTCCGCCGTGGCTCGACCCCGTTCTTTGTTCTTGTTTACGTTGACGACCTGGTCTTCGCCACTCCCGACCGACACGCACTGGCCTCCGTGAAGGAGGAACTGCAGAGGAGACACGCTTGCACTGACCTTGGTGAGTTGCAGCACTACCTTGGCCTGCAGATCACTAGGGACAGGGCAGCTCGCACCATTACGCTGACACAGTCGCATATGGTCGAGCAGATCCTCACGCGGTTTCGCTTCCCGTTCTCCAAGGTACAGCTCACCCCTCTTGGTGTGGATCATGGGCTCACGGCTCCACCTTCGGACGAGTCATTTGAGCCCAGTGGTCCATATCCTGAGCTGGTGGGTTGTCTCATGTACCTGATGACATGTACTCGCCCAGACCTAGCTTACCCTCTTAGCGTCCTTGCGCGCTTTGTTGCGCCTGGGAGACACCGACCGTCCCACTGGTACGCTGCTAAGAGGGTGGCGAAGTATGTGGCGAGTACATCAGGCATGGGACTTGTCCTTGGAGGGAAGCAGCCAGTTACACTCACAGGTTACTCGGACTCGTCGTGGGCCGACGACGCGGAGACGCGTCGGTCTACACAGGGGTACTCCTTTAGCCTCGGGACAGGTGCTGTTTCGTGGCGGTCGACTCGGGCGTCGTCCGTCTCCGGTTCCAGCTGTGAGGCAGAGGTGTACGCTGCGGCCACGGCCGCTCAGGAGCTTCGCTGGCTGTCTTTCCTTCTCACCGACCTTGGTGAGCGGCCTCGCTCTCCCCCAGTCTTGTTCGCCGACAACAGGTCTGCTGTCCTGTTGTGTGAGGAGCCCCGACTGGTTGGGAAGTCGAAGCACATCCAGCTTCGTTACTTCCTTCTGCGTGAGTTGCAGCAGCGTGGCCAGGCACTCGTACGACGTGTGGTCTCTGAGGCCAACACGGCAGATATCTTCACCAAGGCGTTGCCGCCTTGTGACCACCAGCGTTTCTGCACCCAGCTTGGCCTTGTGCCTGCCCGTCCTCACTTGCTTACGTAGAGATGCTTTGTCCTGCTTGTCTTGTACTCTTGCATCTCATTATATTTGCTATATACCTGCATGTGGACTGGCCTTGTGGCCTCTTGCTTGCTCTCGGAGTGTGTGGTGACTTTGAGCTCCACCCTGAGGTTTGTCTTGTTCTTGTGGATTGGTCTTGTGACCCTTGCTTGTTCTTACTGACCGGTCACGTGACCCTTGCTTGCTCTCAGAATGTGTGTGTCCTTGAGACCCACCCTGAGATTTGTGTTGCTTTCCACAGGACTGCCGTCACCTAGACTATGGGGGTGTGTCAACATATATTTTATATGTTTAGTTTATGTTAGTCTAGGTGTACCATTTCATATTCCTAGGGTTAGCTATATCCTCTTGTATCTCGTTTCCCTTGGTCAATCTTTTCACCCGAACTAATCTAGACAAGTGAATCTCACACACGTCTCCACCTTCAGAGCGCCTCACCTAGGCGACTTCGAGATGGTCAATGACCCCCCCTTCACCGCCCCTTCACTGCCCCTTCACCGCCCCTTCACCGCCCCTTCACCGCCCCTTCACCGCCCCTTCACCCCCCCTTCGCCCTCGTTCCCGCTCTCCCCGGCGCCGCCAGTGGCGCCACCAACACTGCCCCGGGGTCTCCGCCCATCTCGCTGCCTGCCGATGCGCCTGCTGCCTGTCGTGCTCGTCATCCTCACCGTCTCCTTGCGTGCCAGCACAAGGTCGCTCATCTCGCCACCACCTACAACCTGCAGCTGCACTATCGGCCTCCCACGCACCACATGCGCTGCAAAAACCTTCCTACTCCTGCACTAGCACGATCCGCCTAAACATCTGCGGCCCATCTTTCGAGTGCTCTAAGCTAAGCGTCGAATCCTTCTATTCACTTAAAGCTAAAAATGGAGGCCGGATTCGGTGAGGGCTCCATTCCCGTCCGGTACGCTGCACGTGATGTTTTACAGAGGCAGGGATGCTGAAAGTCTTGCCACAGCCGCGCTAGCTGGAATCTACTATGGAGACGCAAACAGGATCACACTGTAGCCTCTTAGAATCTTTGGTAAAAGGAAATTGAATACTTCGTGGCGAGGGTTGATAGAAGCGACTGTTGGCGGCTCAACAGGGAGGTGGAAGTTGGATCATACTATGACGTGACGCACTGCGTTGCTCTCTCATCCATTCCTCGAGTGTGAGCAGCAGCTATTCTGACATTCCCGACTAAACATGGCGTGATGGCATCATAGCTTCGAGTGCTGCACGCAGGTCTAGCCCCACTGGAGAGGCTCACGGGTCCAGCCCCCCCGACTGGAACGCTGCGACGGCAGCACCGTAGCTTCGAGTGCTGCATGCCCGTCTAGGCTGACCGGGGAGGCTCACAAGCGCAGCTCTTCCGACTCGAAACGTGCGATGGCAGCAGCAGCTTGTTTGCAGGAAGTGATGCAAGAGCGGGGTTACCAGCAGCAGCTTTCACGAGGGCCAAACCGCATAGTCGCACGTTTGCCAAAATCGCTGCGCGAAGCACTTGCGACGTATCGTGGCTCTGGTTTTTCTCGTCCGTGGCTCTGTGGGATTTGTGGAAGGCGACAGAAATCCCCAATTTGTTCGTCGCCTGCATGAGAAGCGGGAATGACACATTCCCAGCTGGTGCTGTATTTCTCGGGGCCGTTCTAGCTTCCTCCGCCTGCCGGCTGGGGGGGCGCGCGCATGCGGCAGGCAGACACGCCTGGGGATCCTGGGACGGGGAACGCGGCTGTCGGGCTGGTGGCTGTCGACGGGGACACACCTAGATGAACCGAGGAGATGGGATCGTTGTAAAGAGGCTCTTAGGTGGACACGTCTCGTTGGAATTTTCGAACTTGGCGCAACGAGAGGCAGTAAGATCAACCTGACATGCCTCCGCGCTTATAACGTACCTTGTGGATCCACATCTGCTCTTGAATTTCCAGCCCTTCTATTTTACCCGTGCCTGTTTTCTTTCCTCTAGCCGTCCAGACTAGTATTAGCTGCTCGATCTCGCAGTATGGAGTGCACGCATATCCTCTCCCTTCCGACGCAACTCCTGGTGAAGATCTTATGGCATACCAGCCAGTCCATATCGGACGGATCTGAGAGTGGCGATTACAAGTTCTTGAGTACAAGGGGCGATATCTGCCGTGGACGTCCGTCGATCTTTCCTGAGAAAAGCATCACTCTCGCACAAGCACCTCTGGCTTCCGCAGATGTGGCGTGGAATTTCCTCGTAGCTTCCGTCTGCCGTGACTGGCGTCGTCTCGCGGAGCGCCACGTCAGCAGCATTTCTGTCCGAGAGGATCTCGCTGTCTCCCGCCAAGATCTCGTCGCTTCCCGAGTCTGACCCACCTTCACCTGCACGACGGCAGCGCGGAGTGCGTCGACGACGCGTTCCTTGCTCACCTCGCCGCCACCTGCCCTAAGCTGAGGGCGCTTCACGTGGGGACCAGGATCAACCTGTTTCACCGTAACCCGCGGATCCAGGTCCCAGAAGACTCGCATCCGATCACTGAAGCGGGTTTGGATCGGTTCTTCTGGCAGTGCACAGGAATCGAGCACCTCGCGCTCTTCTGCCTGCACCAAGATGTTCGTCTCCCACCTTCCTTCTTCCGACTCACGCGCATGCGTTCTCTTGTACTAACAGACTCATCTGCTCTACAAGTTCCAGGGTTTGCCGATTTCAGTTCGCTCACCGCTCTCTATATTGCCTCACCGCACCTTACTCCTGAGCAATTTTTAAGTCTCCGTCATCTGCCAAGCCTTTCCAGTCTTTCCGTATCTCATCACACCACTGTGCTTGGGCGTGATGCCGACTCTGCCTCGTCCCCACCTCTACAACTGCCCTCTCTGAGGTCGCTGCGAGTCAACGGCATCTGCCAAACATTCTTCGACCTGTTTCCTTCAGGCTCGCCAGGCACCGATCTCCAACTGCTGGAAATCGCCTCTGTCAGCGCCGCTGAGATTCTCCCCGCTGGTATTGGAGAGCTGATGCCGTGTGTGCGGGAGTTGAGTCTTGTCAGATGCGCGAGCGTGACGGAGCTGCCAGAGGAGCTGACCTCCCTCGCACGGTTGGAGAGCCTGCGCATCTCCTCTTGCACCCAGATCTCCCGCCTTCCAAGAAACCTCGGGGAGTTGTCGGCACTCAAACGGTTGGAGCTGTTCGCGTTGCCTCTCACAGCCCTCCCTGACTCCCTCGCCCAGCTCACACGCCTCGAATTCTTCTCTCTCCTCGAATGCCAGGGGGTTCGCCGGCTGCCAGCGGAATTCAGCTGCCTCACTGCTCTTGAGACGCTGTATCTTGGACAGATGCTTCCAGACGGCATCGGCAGGCTCAGTAACCTGAAAACTCTTCTCCTGGAAGAGCACGGCCATGTGCAGCGGCTGCTCCCGTCTTCATTCACGCAGCTCTCTCTCTTGACACGTTTTGAGCTTAACAGGTCCACGATTGAAGAGCTTCCTCAGGACATAGCGATGCTGAGTAGCCTGCAGCACCTGTGCTTGTGTTCCTGCCCTAATCTCAGAATGATCCCTGACTCCGTCTCAGGCCTCACAGGGTTGGAGATCCTAGTGATTGATAACTGCTATCACCTCACGCCAGTTCCAGGGCTGGATGCTTTCACAAGGCTGAAGCGGCTGGAGGTGGTTCACTGTGTGGCTGAGCCTCCTGCATCCCTCCCTCCGTCTCTGGAATTCCTAGCCATGCCGATGTACAGTCAGCGCGCTCCTCCCTCCACCATGCCCCACCTGCCGCATCTGAGGAGCCTGGAGCTCAGTAAAGTTGATGCTGGAAGCAACCTGGCAGCGATCACGAGTGCATGTCGACTGAGGAGGCTGAAGCTGCAACTGGCGGGAGAAGCCGAGGATCTCCCCTCGCCCTTTCCACACCTCCCGCACCTCCACGTGCTGCTGATTCTGGAATCCCCCAAGCTCAGACGGCTCCCAGAGCGCATCGGATCGCTACTACCACAGCTGCGAGAGCTGGTAGTTCAGAATTCATCGTTGAGAAGGCTTCCGGCAAGTGTGTGTGAGCTGCAGTGCTTGATCGTTGGAGATCAGAGGATGCATTCGCCTGGCACCTCTCCCTCATGACATTGGTGCATTGACTCGCCTGCGCAGGCTGAGCGTGTGCTTCTGCAGGTTCTTGGGGGAGCTGCCTGATTCCCTCACCCAGCTCACATGTCTGCAGGAGCTGAATGCTGGGTTTACTTGCCTCCACTCCCTCCCATCGGGATTTGCTCGATTGTCCAGGCTGAGACGACTCTATCTGAACGGCTGTGAGAATCTGGAAGTGCTGCCAGAGGAGGTGACAGAGCTGAGGATGCTGCGCTACTTGGGTGTGAGGGATTGCCCGCAGCTGCTGAACAGTGACAACCGGGTAGACACTCATGGCGTTGACCGGATGTATGGGCTGGAGGTGGATGATTTGGGGACTGTCATGGACTTTTGAGTTTGAAGTCGCGGGAATAGAGATTGCTGCTTGTGTGTTTCTTGTAAAAGGAGTACTGTATATGTATTTAGGGTGTGGCTGGTAATTGCTGGGGGCATACTGGTACTGTAGGTAGGTGTTTCTGAAATGTGACAATGCAACAGGTGTGAGGCATTAAAGCTTTTGTACGGTATCAAAAATGTGCTGAGGGCATTGAGAAGGTAACGAAAATAGGGGAAAAACAAGCCATTTTTTTGTTCGGAAACGCCCACGTATACCGTACAAGAGGTAGGAAAATTACCGTAGCCCCAATTTCTCTCCAGCACTGGAAACTACATCTTTTTAACCCTAATCAGCCTTTTCTGGGGCCCTGCAGCAGAATCTGCTCAAACCAAAACATTGCCAAATAGGCAATCCTACTGCTAAATTATGCTAGCTAGAAGGCACCTGCGTATCATGTTGAGACAAGGCAAGCCCTCCAACCTCAGCTACGGCCTTGTTAGGAAACTAAGAAAACTTCTATGGCTTAATAGCTAATGGCTGCGGGTGGGTACCGTAAGTTCTGGAGCAGTGGGTCACTTGGGGATCTTGATGCGTGGAATGACCAGGGTGCTCACACCGTGAGCCGCCAGGTACTTCCCACAGTGAATATCACGGTCCTTAATCTGCGCCCACCCAAGTCGTGCGAGTACCGTCTTGGCGCCGGGTGTGCCGACGGCGACGATGGAGCCGCCCAAGGTGATGAGTGCAAGGGGAGTGACGGGCGTGAAGTACTTGGCGATGGGGTAGCCGGGGATGAGCGTGGGCATGGTGGTGCCGTGCGGCAAGCGGCGCAGGCGGTCGAAGTGGTACGTGGCGTTGATGGTGTTGTAGAGCGGCGCCAGCACCAGGTACCTGACGTCACCCATGCCCTTGGCGATCATGTTCATGAATGCGAAGTTGGACGGTATCAGGTACGTGCGGCACCCCAGGTACCTCAGGTCACCGTTGTTCTTCTCTGTGCAGTTACCACCACAAACGACGTGCAAAAAAGGTAGGAGCAAATAAACGAGACAAAATATCGGAAGGGTTACTTGTTTGATTGTTAAGCGGATGCCAGTAGGAAGAAACACGAGAAGGCTCACTGGCGGTGGTGGCGATGTTCCTGAAGAAGCGCCCCATGATGGTGTACTTGATGGGCCGGAAGTGCAGCCTCCACGCCAGCCGCGACACCTCCTTGAGCATCTGCGCTTTGGTCGCGGCGCACCCAGTGGCCAGGGGCGACACCTTAGAGCTCGCTGCTCCCACGGCGCCAGAGGAAGTGGCGGCGCTCAGGGTTGCGCTGGCGAGGAGCTGGTCGAGGTGCATGAGGACCTCCCAGGGGTTCTTCATGGACCCCGCCACGCGCTCCAGCCGCGCCACCAGCTGCTTCACCGCCGGTGTCGCCTCCATGTACCCCTCCTCGTCGCCGGCGGCGCCCGCGCTGGGGGGACGTCGCTGGCATCGGGGGGGACGTCGCTGGCGTCGGGGGGGACGTCGCTGGCATCGGGGGGGACGTCGCTGGCGCCGGGGGGGACGTCGCTGGCGTCGGGAGGGACGTTGCTCGCATCGGGGGGGACATCATCGCCTCCTGGAGTGATGCTGGATTCGTTCGGCGCTGTGGTTGGGACCGGCGAGACTATGAGGAAAAAGACGACAACTTGGGGTAGTCGACGAGAGAAGCGACGCATGGTTGACCGCGTATGCGTGGCGTGAGCCATAGTTCGCGATAACTACTACTGTTCCAGAAAAGGAGATAGGGCACATGGCCGGGCCGCAGTGCGGAGCAGAGTGACTCAGTTAAATCCAGAAGGAGCATGTTGAAACAAGAAAAGCGGAATCGTGACGCGAGCGATGGCCTATTTCACAGCAACAAGAATGGCTCTCACTTCGCTTCTTTGACGCAAGAAACGGCCGTGCGTGGGGCTTCTTTCCCTTGTACAACGTGGATATGTGCACGAGGTTGTCGGTAGTCGTGTTGTCGGTAGCCGGGTGGCAGAAATGCTTTGGTGCGATAATGCACCGAACAAAGGTTTTAGGCAAACCGGAGGTCGAGACAAGGCAGTGCACTGGCTCGCCTTGGTACGCACCAAGCCGACCTAACCACCAAGCCACAATCTAGCCCAGGGAAACCTATTGCGGGAAAAAAGAGTTGGTACATAAGGGTGCGTCAGATCCGTTACAAGGTGATTTGGCTGGAATTTGGTCGACAAGTTGGTCGACTATATCTTTCGCCAAAGTCGACAACATGGTCAACTTCAAAAGCGACCAATATCCGGCCACATTTACAGGGCCGAAAAATCTGACACATTTGGTGGCCGATTTGCAGGCCGCTTTGCAAATGTGTCAGATTTTCAGTTCGCCAGGGTGGCCGGATTGTGCGACGGAGTCGCGGATGCAGTACTTGTGTGACACGTTGCGTCGCACGAGCTGGCGACATCGCATAGTGAGTGTAGCGATCTCAGGTCGACAAATTGGTCGACTTTCGAGTCGAATGTGAGAAGAAACGAGGGTTGAAATGACTAAGGGAAAGTTGGGTACAAATACAAACCCTAGAAAACTGTACCCCATATGTGCTACCCCACTATAGCCTACAGTAGCTCTGTCATATAAATCTGACACACCCCCATAGGCAAAGTGGGGGAGAACAAGGGGTCACAAGACCAGTCAAGCAAAGCAAAGCAAGCTCAGGGTGGATCACAAAGTCACCACACATTCCGAGGACAAGTTCAAGGCCACAAGGCCAGTTCACATGCAGGATTGCACATATATATAAGGCTAGACAAGAAAGAGCAGGTGTATATATATATGCAACAGTACAAACAAGGTCAAGGGGTGAGCAAGTGAGGCAAGGTAGGCACAAGGCCCAGCTGAGTACAGAAACGCTGATGATCACAAGGCGCAAGTGCCTTGGTGAAGATATCAGCAGTGTTGGCCTGAGAGGCCACGTACGCAAGCCGCAGCTGACCACGCTGCTGTAGCTCACGAGCAAGGAAGTAGCGGAGAGCAATGTGCTTCGTTCTGTGCTCCAGTCTCTACTCTCGACACAAGGCCAGCATGGCCTTGTTGTCTACGTACAGCACTGGAGGAGAACGAGGCGGCTCTCCGAGGTCAGTCAGCAGGTAGGTGAGCCAGCGAAGCTCCTGTGCAGCCATGGCCCCGGCGTAGATCTCAGCCTCACAACTGGAGCCGAGAACAGAAGACGAGCGGGTAGCCCGCCACGAAACAGAGCCGAAACCAAGGCTGAAGGTGTAACCCTGTGACGACCGCTGCGTAGCCTGGTCGTCAGCCCAAGAAGCGTCTGCGTGCCCAGTGAGGACCACTGGACTCTGCCCTCCAAGCACAAGCCCCATGCCCGACGTACTGCACAAGTAGCGCAACACCCTCTTTGCTGCAGCCATGTGCTCCGGTCTGTGTCTCCCAGGAGCAACATAGCGTGCGAGAATGCTAAGAGGGTATGCAAGGTCAGGTCGTGTGCAGGTCATCAGGTACATGAGGCAGCCAACAAGCTCTGGGTACGGGCCACTCGACTCTACGGACTCATCCGAAGGCAGAGCTGAGAGCGAGTGGCGAGTAGGCAGAGGAGTGGCCTGAGGCGAGGAGTACGTGAAGCCGAAGCGCTGAAGGACCTGCTGCACCATGTGTGACTGAGTCAGGGTAATGGTGCGGCGTGCTCTGTCCCGGGTGATCTGCAAGCCAAGGTAGCTGCGCAGTTCACCCAGGTCTGTGCACGTGTGTCTCTTCTGTAGCTCGGACTTCACGTGGGCTAGTCCAGCAGTGTCAGCTGTGGCAAAGACCAAGTCGTCGACGTACACGAGGATGTAGAACGGCGGCAAAGAAGTGTCGGTGCGCAGAAACAGCGACGGGTCGGCAGTAGAGGGAGCAAACCCAAGAGCCGCAAGTGTAGTCCTCAGTGTGTCGTGCCACTCACGCGGTGCCTGGCGGAGACCGTAGACTGGCCGCCGGAGGCTCCACTGGGTGCCAGGAGGAAAAGACCCAGTGAAGCCAGGTGGGCGACGCAGCCAGATCTCCTCGTGCAGGCTGCCGTGCAAGAAAGCAGTGCTGAAGTCAAGAGAGTGCAGCTCGTAGTCGCGGTGAGCAGCTATGTGCAGCAGTACCCGAAGAGTGGTCATCTTCGGGGTGGGAGAGAAGGTCTGGAAGTAGTCAACTCCCTGCCGCTGACTGAAGCCACGAGCCACGTAACGCGCCTTGAAAACAGGCGGAGAACCCGGCGGCCGCTTCACCCTGAAAATCCACATGCCACTGACGATGTTCGCCCCAGGCGGGGGAACCTCGTCAACGTAGGTGCCTGTGGACTTCCAGGAAGCCATCTCTGTGTCCATAGCTGCCTGCCACTGAGAGGAGTAGGGACCCTCTATCGCCTCCGCGTAAGAGCGCGGAGTCGGGATGTCAAGTGCATCCGGGTCTCCCTCAGGGGTAAGCAGTACGGACACGAGATGAGGTGAAGCAGCAGCCAAACACTGGAACTCCTCCTGCCTGTCCTCAAGGACGTCCGTGCCAAGGGCACACTCACCCCCGACGGACGGAGGACAGACAGACTCAGACTCAGCGACAAGACAAGCAGCGTAGTCTAGACGACAGCGAGCAGCAAAGTCGACGAGCTCAGCAACTAGGGCAGACGCAGCAGTGGACGCAAAGGAAGGGTCAGTGACGACAGTAGCAAGGAGACGCGTGACAGTAGGACTGGCAGCACGAAGAGAGTCCGACTCTGGGTCGGGAAGAGCAGGAAGAGAGGACTCAGGAGGAGAAGGCAAAGGGGCACGCAGAGGAGCAGTGGACGGACGCAGAGACATCCGGTGCGTGCCAGGGACAGGAGGAGGACGCTGACGCGAACCACGACCACTAGCGCGAGCAGTACGGACAGGCGACGCAGGACGCGACGCTGGCTCACGACGCTCAGCAAGACCTCCAGTAGGACCAGTGTAGGGAGAAGGAGCGGGCAGTGGGGAGGCCGGCTGTAACTGTAACTGTGACAAGACAGGCTGTGGACACTCTAAGGGAGGAGGAGGACCAGTAGAAGGCGGGAGACCAAGAACCTGCTGAAGGAGCGGAACGAAGTACGGCCGAGGCCGCGCGGCGACTCCAGACACAGCAGGGACAGCACCAGTACCCCCAGCGGCAGCACCAGCGCCAGCAGCACCTCCAGCTCCAGTACCTCCAGCAGCACCAGTAGCACCCCCAGCAGGCCCGCCTCCAGGACCGACAGCAGTAGCCTCAGCGTCAACACCCTCAGCAGCTCCAGCTCCAGTCGTACCCGCAGGCCCAGCAGCTCCAGTACTCCCAGTACGAGCACCTCCGGGACCCGCGGCACCAGCACCCTCAGTAGCCGAAGAACCTCCAGCTCCAGCAGCACGCCTCCAGCGCCGGGCAAACCACTCGCGCAGCTCCTGTGGAGAGAGTGGCTCCCGCCGAGACGAAGCACCCGGAGAACCTCCAGGCTCAGCACCGCCAGACGCCACACAAGCAGGCCCAGCTCCCTCAGGCTCCACACCCCTAGGCCCAGCACCTCCAGGCGTAGCACCCCCAGGCTCAGCACCCCCAGGCTCAGCACCCCCAGGCTCAGCACCCCCAGTAGTAGCACCCTCAGGCTCAGCACCCCCAGGCGTAGCACCCACACGCTCAGCACCCCCAGAGTCAGCACCCCCAGGCTCAGCACCCTCAGCAGCACCAGAGTCACCAGTAACCTCGACAGGCTCGACTGCGTCTACCTGGGACACACCTGAAGGGGCAGGACCCTGAGGGGGGAGGGGGTCTACCGGGGGGGGGCCTGGCACAAGGAAGAGCGGTGGTGGGGGGAGGGACGGAGTGCGGTAGGGGAAGAGGCGGTAGTAGGGGACCGACTCGTCAAACGTGACGTCCTGGGAGGACAGAACACGGCGAGAGGTGGGGTGGTAGAACTGCCACCCTGGCGCGTCAGGGGGGAAGCCAAGGAAGACGCAAGGAGCAGCACGAGGGGACAGCTTGTCCGCAGACAAGTCGCGGACAAACGCCCGAGATCCCTAGACACGGAACGCAGACGCATCGCCAACCTTCCCCGTCCACAGCAAAGCTGGGGAGGTCTCCGGCCTGGAGACCCTAGGGTGAAGGTTGATCTGATGCGCCGCGTACCGAACCGCAAACGGCCACAGAAAATGGGGGGCAGCCGCATGCATCATGGACGTACGGGCGACGTCCATGACCATGCCAATGCGGCGCTCAGCAATCCCATTTTGCTGTGGAGAGTCCGGAAGCGTGAAGGTCTGGCGGATGCCTCGTGCTCGACAGTAGGCTCGCAGAAGGCCAGAGGAGAACTCTCCACCTCTGTCAGAGTGCAGACGCAGAACAGGAAAGTCCGAGCCGAAGCTCTGCCTGAGCTGGAGACGAGCTGCGCGGATCCAGTCGATCAACACCTCAGTGACATCACCCTTGCTGCGCAAGGGGAAGACTGTGGTGTAACGCGAGTAGTCGTCAACCACCAGCAGGAAGTAGCGCTCGTGACCCTGTCCACGGACGCGGGCCGGGCCCCACACGTCCATGTGAAGCGTCTGCAGCGGGGCCTCTGTCGGAGGAAACTGGGAGGAGTGAGGGGCAGCCCGCTGCCGCCCCTCGACACAGGGGACGCAGGTAGGGCCAGGCCCCGGAGGAAGGGACCGGGGAAGACCAGAGACAAGGACACGGGAGGCCATGCCTCGGAGACGAAGCAGGGAGGGGTGACCAAGGCGGTGGTGCCAGAGGAGAGTCTCGTGAGACAGGAGGCGACACGAACAGGGGGCAGACTCAGGACCAGACCTGGACGCTGCAGCAAACACCTGACCCGACGCAGCTACCTGACCAGACGCAGTGACTGGAGGAGACGCAGTGGTCAGGGTGTACAGGCTCGACCCCGGCCGACGGGTAAACGTGGCCAGGTGTCGGCCAGTCCGAGCGTCCGTGCAGTGGGTCACCCGCTGACTCGCAGGAGTGAACTGGTGAACCCCCGCATCCTGTAGGTCAGCACCACTCACCAAGTTCGTAGAGAACGAGGGGAGGTAAAGACCAGACAGGGTGCCAGAGGGGGCCGCCGGACACGGGAGGACAGTGGAGAAGTGAGCAAGGACAGGACCCCCAGAGGGGTCTGCCAGAGAGACCGCAACTGGCCGGCCAAGCGGCGTGAGTGTGGTGCGGTCTCGAAAGAAGGAGCGAGAAGCCCCCGAGTCAAGGGTGAAGGTGTGGGAGGCCGAAGCCGACGCAGAACCTGAGAGAGCAGACTCACCAGCACCTGAGGGAGCAGACGCACCTGGAGCAGCAGCCTCGCTAGCACCTAGAGCAGCAGCCTCACCAGTACCTAGAGCAGCAGTCTCAATGCCCGGGTCGGGCGGAAAACACCGGTAACAGTCACCCTCATCACTAATAGTCACAGTATACATAGCAGCAAGAATAGCATCAAAGTCAAGGTCAAAGACAGCGACACCCGCCCTAGACAGCTCACCCCAGCGGGGGATCTCAGTGGCCTCAGGGAACTGGTGACGCCAAGCGTCCGTCAGGCGGCCAAAGCAGCGCTGGGTGGAGTGCGCACCCCCGCACTGGTCACCCGCGCGGTCGCCGGTGCGGAGGACGTAGGTGCACGGACCAGTACCCCCACCCCGCTGGCGTGCAGCGTACCACTCACGGAGCTGCTGAGGGGGGGGGATGTCACGAGTGCGCTGCTGCTGCTGCTGCTGGCGCTGACCACCACCGGAGCCGACCCTCTGCGCAGCGCCACCCCGACCAGCTCCACCTCCTCCGCCGCCGCCTCCTCCACCGCCGCTACCTCCGCTCCCACCGCCACCGCCGCCGCCGCCTCCGCCTCCACCGCCGCCACCGACACCTCCACCCCCACCACCACCCCCACCGCCACCCCCACCCCCTCCACTGCCTCCACCGCCGCCTCCACCGCCCCCGCTAGCTCCTCCTGTGCCCCTGCCCCCCTTGCCCTTGCCAGGGCGGCGTCTCCCGCTAGGGGTAGACGCCGCACCGACCGACTCAAGCCCAACGAGGTCGGCCGCAGCAGCAGAGGCAACAGAGGGCAAAAGGGGGGAGGGGGAACACCCCTCAAAGATGGGGGTGCGAGGGTCACCACGAGAGGCTCCTACAGCGACTATGCTCTTCTCCGCTGCTAGGAGGGACTTCTCGAGGAGGTCAACGGTGAGAGTGGTGGGGCAAACTGAGAGGAAGTGGTCCCTGACTACGCGAAGGGAGTCAGGGAGCCGGGTGACTATGTAGTAGAGGGTGATGTACATGGGGGGGGGGTTCTTGGCGCAGAACTCAGCAGGAAGCGCAGCGCGGTAGCGAGTGTCACTAGTGCGGAGGTGCGTAATGAGGTCAGCGACTGTGGGAAAGGCAGCAAGGTCAGGGAAGAGGTACGGTAGCATGAGGCGGCTCAGTGCAGCAGTGGCAGGGGAGGAGTAGCGCGCAACTACAGCGTCGTACAAGGTGTGAGCACTCTTGTACTGGCTAAAGTGCGCACGCTCAGAGGTAGGCAGGTGGCGACGCACAGCAAGACGTGCAGCAGCATCGCGCGTGGCCCACTGTGAGCGAACAGTGGCGTCAGCATCAGCAGCGGGGGCAGGGGAGGCACCAGAAGTGAGGTCAAAGAGGGAGAGGCCGTCTGCTCTGTCGCACTGTAAGAAAAGCTGCAGGTCATCTATCCAGACGTCAAAGTCAATGGCCCGACCCTCAGCATCAAAAGCGAGGACACTAGGGGTAGCCATGACAGCAGTAGACTAGCAGCGCAAACAGTAGGGTGAGGGCAGTGCTGTGAAAGAGGCGCTGCTCTTACCGGACAGGGCGGCTCGGGTGGTTCGGCTGCAGGGCAGCTCGGCGGCTCGGCTGCTGGGCGGCTCGGCGGCTCGGCTGCTGGGCGGCTCGGCGGCTCGGCTGCTGGGCGGCTCGGCGGCTCGGCTGCTGGGCGGCTCGGCGGCTCGGCTTCTGGGCGGCTCGGCTGCTGGGCGGCTCGGCGGCTGGGCGGCTCGGCTGCTTGGCGGCTCGGCGGGGCCGCTGAGAGGGCGGCGTCCGGGGCCGCTGGGAGGAGGCGGCGAGGCCGCTGAGAGGAGGCGGCGGGGCCGCAAAGGTAGGTGGCGGGCTCGCAGGTAGGTGGCGGGGCCGCTAGTAGGTGGCGGGGCCGCAGGTAGGTGGCGGGGCCGCTGGTAGGTGGCGGGGCCGCAGGTAGGTGGCGGGGCCAGCACAGGTAGGTGGCGGGGCCGCGGGTAGGTGGCGGGGCCGCTGGTAGGTGGCTGGGCCGCAGGTAGGTGGCGGGGCCGCTAGTAGGTGGCGGGGCCGCAGGTAGGTGGCGGGGCCGCAGGTAGGTGGCGGGGCCGCACAGGTAGGTGGCGGGGTCGCACAGGTAGGTGGCGGGGCCGCGGAGGGCGGCGACGAGCCGTAGGGGGCCGTGAGGGGCCGCGGGAGGGGCCGTAAGGGGCGTAAGGGGCCGCGCGAGGGGCCGTAAGGGACGGCGCGAGGGGCCGTAAGGGCGGCGCGAAGGGCCGTAGGGGGCGACGCGACGAGCCGTGAGGGGGGCCGCTAAGGGCGACGCGACGGGGCCGTGAGGGGCCTAGCGAGGGCGCGACGGTAGGGAGAGCACCCAGGGCGCGACTCGGGTCTGAGCGAAGCGCGCTCCGGGCAGGAAAAAAAATTTCGTTGTGGTGGGCCCTAGGAATCGTTCCCACTAGGGAACCTGCTCGATACCATGAGAAGAAACGAGGAATGAAATGACTAAGGGAAAGTTGGGTACAAACACAAACCCTAGAAAACTGTACCCCATATGTGCTACCCCACTATAGCCTACAGTAGCTCTGTCATATAAATCTGACAGAATGCACGTCGGAACTTTGTCGAATGCTGAACCGGCTTTCAATTTTTTTACAAATGGCCAGATTTGGCGAATTCGACGACAATTTGTGCGAGTGTCGCAAACTTGTTACTTTCGCTAATTCCGGTCGGCCGGATTTTTCCGACAACGGATCCGACGCACCTTAATGCCCATGCTCAGACATTTGTTGGATCAGGGCTGGGAACAACCTCGTTTAAAGCTTACCCAGCCAAAAAAAAAAAAAAAAACAAGACTCAACGTTTGCGTCGGAAGGGTTGCGTAAAGTTGTTTCTAGTTGTATAACAAACAAATGATGGAACATTATATATTATACTTATGGAAGAGACGGATTAGAGAAAAATAATAACTATGCATATGTTTGAACGCTTGTCTGGTATCAGAGCGTGTTCCTACGGGCCCCTATCAGGCCAGCCTCTTGTCAGACTCGTTTAGAACACGCACAGTTCGTCTTTACCTGATTTTTTTTTTTTTTCACAAATTTGTGAACTGTAGAGTGCGAGAAAAATCGCGTGGGTGATGTGGCACACGGCTACAATAACAGATTGTCTTTGTGGTGCCCCGAAATTGTTTCACAAGTTGCATGTTTGAAATGAAACGTGTAAACCATACAAGTCAATTGAGTCAACCCATCCCTTGTGAAAAAATCGGTGGTGATTTCGCGCGCCGGAAAAAAAATGAAGCTCGAGCCCAACAAAACAGAGCTCCATTCGCACGACGTTCAACAGGATCACGTGAAATGGGTTTGCTGATGTGGCATGTCAGAATGATTTCACGCGCGAATTCGCATCGTGCAAAACAGGGTTTTCAAGTCTGACGCGCTGTGATTTATAACGAGAATCTCGATACTTGTGTTTTTTATATGAGGAGGGCCTGATAGGGGCCCGTAGGAACACGCTCTCAAAAGGTAACGATTCGGACAGTGATGATATTTCTGTTTTATTCTGTTTGCCAATGTAAAAATAGACAAATGTTTTTTAGCTCCGTCTTACTTTATTACACCGTCCAATTATTATAGAGCTTCGTTGTTTTCAGATGTAGTTTGATAACATGGTTATGCGTGTGTTTCACGTGACACAACTTTCAAATTAGTATATTGCTCATATTTCTACATATGCACCTTAAATGAAAGATTGTCCATGCCTGGTTGTCAAGTTTGTCCTAGCAATACAATGTGAATCTCAACTGCCCCAAAAATTCACGCTCTTTTAACGAGTACAAACTGTATTGTTTCCTTTCACACGTGTCTCTTGGTTCTTGATTCTTGGTTCTTGGTTCTTCGTTCTTGATTCTTAGGCCCTGTTCGGGAGCCCTCAACCAGAGGATGAGGATGCTGCTCTGTACCGAACCTAACAAATTTTCTTGACCACTGAGCCTCACTTTCTCCTCGCCAGAGAATGGAGAGGAGAAAGCGATGACACTTTTGCCTGTGATTTCTGTGCAGCCAATGGACTGTAGGGGTAGCGGCTCGGAATCTCGAGCCGCTGCAGAGCAGAAGAAGAGGTTGATGTTTCCAAACCTCGAGGTTTGGTCACAACAGTGGTCGCATGGGGGTCGCACGCGATTTTTGAGCTTCCGAGCCTAGTACTGTGCATCCTCTGGATCTGGTACTCCTCTTCCTCTTGTTCTCCCGAACAAGGCCTTAGTTTTGGTTCTTGGTTCTTGGTTCTTGGTTGGTTCTTGATTCTTGGTTCTGGTGACTACCTACCATCTACACCCAGTTATTCGTTTATCTCACCGAGCGCGTTTCGGTCGGAGGTGCTTGTCCTTTTCGCCCGGTGCTTTTAACGTCTGCGAGTCACATTTTCCTCCGTATTGCCGTCCCTTGCTCCCAAAATGTGGCTTTAAATACGTTTTTGGAACTGTAGGCCGGCCTGACCTAATCATGACTAATAAATTTGGCTTCGTCTTTAGCGCGAATGCGTGTAACTGTAGTGTTCTGCCACCAAATTTCTTCGACGTTTAGCAAATTGAGAAAGCTTGCTTTCTTGTTTTTTATCATTTGGCATCGTTCTCATTGCAAATGGCATATTACAACATATCCATCGAGTTCTAACACAAGCTAGTACATGCAGAGAATACTAGCTAAAATGTACCGTGTCCAAACGGCCTTAGTAGGCAGTCGATGCTGGGGTGGGTGGTGGGAAAGTTGAGTGAGCCGTTGGAAATAGAGAAACGTGGGTGGAGGGAAATGAGCTCCAACCCACGGTTTTTGTAGTTGGAGAAGGGCGTTTAGTGCGCTTCGACGATGCCAAATGTGCAGTACAAGCAGCTTCGCTTTCACAATACACAATTTTAAAAACACAATGTGTGTTTAAAATTTTTAATATTGAGAAAGCTTGCTTTCTTGTTTTTATCATTTGGCATCGTTCTCATTGCAAATGGGGCCTCTGAGACATGGGCAGCGGGGGTTTCCGGTTGCGTACGAGTGCCTCTGCGTGTTGCTCCGAGGACAATGCAAGTGTCGGGTTCTGCAGGATGCGCGATGCCTTGATGAGAGGTTCGACGTATGGCGTGACGTACATTTCCTTGGCTGTGTCACTTCGCCACCTGCCCAGTCTTTTGAAGATTCTGTCTGGTACACCGGTGTTGGCTGCCACTGTGGCCGCGCCTTTTCGGAAGGAATGAGTGCCGAGCTGCTGCTCTCCAAGCCCAACCTTTGCGAAGGCTTCCTTGCACCAGTTCCGGATCGTCGTGTATGAAGGTGGCCTGGCCTGGCCCACGCTGGTTGAGGCATGGCCGAAGACGCGGATCAACGACCCCTCTGAGTGCGGGTCGTAGCCAGCAAGTTGAATGAAGCGTCTGGTGCAGCGCACGGGGCAGCAAGGGTCCGCCGTTGCCGCAATGGGTATCCATGTTCCGTGACCGGCCTGATCCGTCTTGGAGTGTGGTATGAGGATCCACATGACATCGTCGTCGAATTGGATGTCTTGCCATTTGATAGCCACGAGGTCGGAGTATCGCAGAAATCCCGAGTACATGAGGATAGGGATCAGCCCTTTCTGGAATTCCGCCGGATTGTCAGACAGCAGGTAGCTCGCCGCCATGTCTCGAACTTGTTGGATCGATACGGGCTCCTTCAGACGAGTAGGGCGAGGGCAATGGCGTTTCGCAAAGTCACGGACTTGTGTGGTGAATGGCCCATCCGTCGGGCATGTGCTCCCAGTCATGCGATGGGCGAAGCTGACTGCTGAGCACGTGAGCTGTACTACGGACAGGGTAGCTTTACGTTGGATTGCATGGACCAGGTATAGCGCGAGGGTCATGTCGGATGCGGGGAGAAATGCAAGGTTCACCTTTGTACAAAAGGCTCGAAACTTAGTCCAGTATGGTTCGTATGTCCGGATCGTCGAGTTTGCACGAGACTGTGCGATCATGTTAATCAGCTGGTCGTGTAGCTTTGGGAGCAATTCTGAACACAAGGCGGAGAAGTTATGAATTAGTCAAATACCACTCGGAGTGCTATGATTGGGCTGTGCGGTAATCCTGAGCCTGAGAAGGCAGTGGAATGTGTCCCTGCAGCTAAGCATTGGCTTCCGTGTGTCAGAGGGATGTGTGCATGGATGTGTGACGCCCACGTGCATGGGGAGGGTTGTAGTAGTGGCCACCAGCTTGTGCCCGGCCAGTGCGGAACTATCAGTGTGAGTGATGCGTGGGTGCATTGTGCGTGGTGGAGGACGGCGGGGACCAATTGGGGCGCGGGGAACGCGAAACCATTTTCGCCTGTCCATGCGAGCGAAAATGCATCAATTGCGAAGGCGTCTGGGTGAGGGATCTTTGTGCAGAAGCGCGATAGCTGGGTGTTGCGGGAGTTTGCAAAAAGGTCGATGGAATGGGGACCCCAACGACGTTCCAAGATGCGGAACCATGGCGTCTTCAACGAGTAGTCGTCGTGATCGACTATTTTGGAAAGCTCGTCAGCGTGTGAGTTGAGTTCGCGGGGAATCCATTCGATGATTAAGCGCGTGCCGAGCTCCATGCATGTTCGTATGATGCCCTTGCAGGCCATGGTGAGGTCGGGGCTGCGAGAGCCGCCTTTGCGAAGGATGAAGAATACACCTTGGTTGTCCACCCGCACGAGAACGTGTTTTTTCTGGATCTTGTTGGCATACGTTTGGATTGCCCAAAAGACGCCTTCAATCTCCCGTCTCGTGCTGGACGTTGCTCGTAGCGGCTCTGGCATGGTTGCACTAGCTTCTTCGAGGCCGCCCGGGAACGTGGTCAGGGTGGCGCCCCAACCGTGAGAGCTGGCGTCCACATGGATTACAGCGTCGTAACTGTTTCGGACGTGGAATGGTGCACCGTTAAACCGATCAAACTCTTCGCGCCAGAAGTTGAGCTCCTCAGCTTCAGATGGGGAGACGATCACACTGCTTTTCCATGACGGCGCGTCGTTGATCACTTGTAACATGGCGTGGCTGAATGCGCGAGCTGTCGCGCCTAGTGCGACACTCATTGAGGCGAGCATGCCTGTGACTCTGGCCACATGACGGACGGGGACTGGTGTGCTTGCCTTGCTTGCACTTAGGAGGTTCTGGATGGTTGCATGTAGCACGACTCGTCGGTCGGGACCGATGGAGAATCGGCCGGTGTCGGTGTCCAACTCTACACCCAAAAATCGAAGGTGCTGCGATGGTGAGAGCTGCGATTTCTTCGCGTTTATCACCAGCCCCGCTGCTTTGAGGTCCAATATTACGCGCTGACAGGTAGCTTGCGCATGGGCCTTTGACTGGCAGAGAAATAAAATGTCATCCACGTATGGCACTACTCGGATGCCCTATTCTCGCCAACACCGAGCAAGTTGCTTGATGAGTTGCGTGAAGACGAATGGAGCTGTGGCGAGTCCGAATGGCAGGGATCGAAATGCGTATGTGTGTCCACCAAATTCGAATCCAAGGAACTTCCAGCACGAGGGGTGGATGTCGATGTGGTGATAGCCGGATTTGAGGTCGATGGAGAACATCCAGTCCCCAGCGCGTGCCAGGTCGGCCACCCGGTTAAGTCCCTCGTACTTGAACTTGGGGACAATTAAGTGGGCGTTGACTTTCCTCAGATCAAGAATGAGCCTGCATTTGTCTTTTTGCTCGACCACGTTGAGCGGACTTATGCAAGTAAGCTCCTTTGCGGCCATCGGAACTGCCGCTCCGGTCTCTGTGAGTTCTTGTACGGCAGTACGTGTGAATGTGGCATGCGTGTTCGCCCCGACATGGTTGCGACCGTGGAAGGGTTGCGGTGGGCCGTGGCTCCATGGCAACCAATAGCCTTTGGCTATGACGGAGAGGACAAGGCTACTCGAGCACCATGAGCTCCACCATGCAAAGGTCGCGCGAAGCCGGCCGCGCATATGTGTAACGGTTTTGTCCGTTATGGCAAATTCGTATGGGTCGTCGCCGCATGCCGCCTCGTATTGCCACGCTCCTGTGTGTTCGTGGCATGGGACAAGGGTTGCACTTTTTATTTTAAAATACGTGTGTTGCATGTGTGCACGTGCTTGAGATCACTTGTAAACGGTGTGGACAGAATTGATAATGAATTGCTATGTCAACGAGTGTGCCGAGCACCGACCGGCTCGCCCCACGGTCCATACACGATTGGATGCGGCTGTCCATGCCCTCTCTCTCTCTCTCTCTCTCTCTCTCTCTCTCTCTCTCTCTCTCTCTCTCTCTCTCTCTCTCTCTCTCTCTCTCTCTCTCTCTCTTTCTTTCTCTCTGATTCTCTTTCTCTCTTGCTCTGCACCACTTCTTTGTTTCTTAGAGTGTCACTTGCCAAAATCAGAGGGCCTTTAGGAATAATGTTTTATTAAATCGACCCGACACACATAGCAATGCTTTCCTAGCATGCATACGCCACCTAGTGGCCAATACATGGGACCGAGGGGTTGATGTTCCCCTTCCCTAACCTAGGCCCAAGGCCTACTCTACCCTTGTCTAGGGCTGGCCTCTTGCCATCGCAAACCCCTAGGGCTGCCCACGGTTTCCGCACTCTAGAGTGCACCGTGCCTTGCGCTCCGAGCGCATTTCCCATGGTCCGCTCCTACACTACCGGAGCGGGACCTTGGCCACCATGCCCGTTCCTAGGGCAGGTACTTGCCACATGGCCCGGCTGGCCGCAGCGGAAGCACGAGCCCCGAAACCCACGACAATTGGCCGTGGGTGGGGGACCCCGCTTGGGAATGAACGTCATCGGCGCGTTGCTTCCGCCGCGGTTGACGCGAGCGTATGCGCTTGCGGCGCGGTCCATCGCAGCCATGTCCGCGACCGCCTGCTTGAAGGGTCGAGAGGTCAGCAGGCTCTTCTGCTGGTACAGCTTGAAGCGCTTCGCCGTGCGGAAGTCGGAGGCGTCCTCCACTTGAAGCACCTCGAAACGCCCCGCGATGAGGTTGAGGGCGTGTGAGATGAGTTCGAGTCCGCCTGCCGAGTCGCCGCGCTGCGCCTTGTATTCCGCGTGCAGCAGGTACGCGCGCAAGTCCTCCAGCAGCTCCGCTTGCTCTCGCACGGAGTCGTTGACGAATGTCGTCGCCGAAAAAGTGAGGTTAGAAGAAGGGAGGGGGGGGAGATTTTCCGTGCCAATAAAATTAGTATTGTCGACTGGAGCCTCACCGGCGTCATCTTCGGAGTCGTCGGTGTCGTTGTCGACCGCTGGAGCAGGGGGAACGCCGGTCGCTGCGTCGTTGTTGCGCCGATTCGTCCTTGCTTCGCGCACTCCTTTTTCCTTTTTTGCAGTTTCGTTTTTAGCAGACGCAGATGCAGCAGGTAGTGCAGTTTCCGCGGCTGTAACGCTGACGGGCTGCTGCTGTAGAAGGGACAGCAGCGCGTTGACCTGGTCCGGGGTCAACGCCTGCGTCAGCGTAGGGGTCGCCGTCGCGTCAGACGAGGAGACCGCCGGTCGTCGCCTCTGGCGCTGACGCGACGGTCCAGCCGCGGGTGCTGGCGTGTGCCCCGCGTCAGTCGCGTGTGTCGCGCCAGCCGCCGCTGCCACTGGCGCCACTGGTGCCACAGGCGCCACTGGCGCCACATTCGCCGAAGGGTGCTGGGCATCGAGCCCGCCCAGCAGCACGTCCACTCCAGTCGGGGCGGAAGGTCCATCTTCTGCCCGACGCTTGTTACGTCGATCGCCCGCAAAATTGCGGGCGTTACGGTCGGAGTCGGAAGCGGGGTTGGCCGAGTTGTCGTTGTTAAGTGCCGGCGTAGGTGCCATCGTTGAGCGATTGAAGTTAAAAATATCGCTGAGTAAAGTCGAGGGTGAAACGCCTCGAGGAAGCGTTTTGGTTCTAGCCAGTTTGGACGGAGGAAAAAACTACTCGAGCGGGAAAGTTGAGTGAGCCGTTGGAAATAGAGAAACGTGGGTGGAGGGAAATGAGCTCCAACCCACGGTTTTTGTAGTTGGAGAAGGGCGTTTAGCGCGCTTCGACGATGCCAAATGTGCAGTACAAGCAGCTTCGCTTTCACAATACACAATTTTAAAAACACAATGTGTGTTTAAAATTTTTAATTTCAATGCTGAACTGATCACGCGTGTGAATCGATTCTATGTGACATAAACGCATCGCTCCCAATCTTCTATGTGAACGTACCGAGCCGGTGGTACAATCGCGGGTGCATCAAACGAATAAGTGGGTGTACCAGCTATCACGTTTTCTCAACACCCCGCCGTCGCCTCTCTTCCCATCCCAGTGTATCCTCCCATCCCGCCAGCGCCTCTCCCTCCTCCCAACCGCCGTCGCCTCTCCCTACCATTTCGCCATGTCCTCTCCCTCCCTCCCCGTCATAGCCGCTCCCTTCCTCCTCACCGTCGCCTCTCCCTCCCTTCCCGTCGTCGCCTCTGGTGGGTGCACGAGCGTGAGCGCGGGTTGCTAAACGACCTCGCGTTGTTTTCTGCGGCAGCGTTGTCTCAGGTCGGACCTTTTTACCTCCCTCCTCCCGCCGAATTTTATTAAGTTCTCTATGCTGATTTTTCTTAGCATTACACTCCCATTGCTCTCCTCTCTGGTCGCCTAACGCGCTGGTGCTTAGCGCGCTGGCGCCTAGCGCGCTGGCGCCTAGCGCGCTGGCGTTTAACGCGCTGGCGCCTAAGGCGCTGGCACCTATCGCGCTAGCGCCTATCGCGCTGGCGCCTAGCGCGCTGGCGCCTAAGGCGTTGGCGCCTATCGCGCTAGCGCCTATCACGCTGGCACCTATCGCGCTGGTGCCTAGCGCGCTAATGGAGCGCGTGCGTGAGGGAGCGCGTAAGGGAGCGCGCGAGAGAGCGCGCGAGAGAGCGCGTGAGAGAGCGTGTGAGAGAGCGCGCGAGAGAGCGCGCGAGAGAGCGCGTGAGAGAGCGTGTGAGAGAGCGCCTGAATGAGCGCGTGAGGGAGCGCGTGAGGGAGCGCGTGAAAGAGCGCGTGAAAGAGCGCGTGAGGGAGCACGTGAGAGAGCGCGTGAGAGAGCGCATTAGAGAGCGCGTGAGGGAGCGCGTGAGAGTGCACGTGGGGGTGCGCGTGAGAGAGAGCATGAGAGAGCGCATGAGAGAGCGCGTGAGAGAGCGTGAGAGTACGCGTGAGAGTGCACGTGAGAGTGTGCGAGAGAGAGCGTGTGAGAGTGTGCCTGAGAGTGTGTGTGAGAGAGCGTGTGAGAGTGCGCGTGAGTGCGCGTAATCGTGTGTGTGAAAGAGCGCGTGAGAGAGTGTGTGAGAGGGCGTAAGAGAGCGCATGTGAGAGCGCGTGTGAGTGCGCGTGTGAGTGTGTGAGAGAGCGCGTGAGGGTGCGTATGAAAGCGCGTGAGAGAGCGCGTGAGAGAGAGCGTGAGTGTGCGCGTGAGAGTGCACGTGAGAGAACGCGTGAGAGAGAGAGAGTGCGCGTGAGAGTGCGAGAGAGAGTGCATGTGAGAGTTTTCGTGTGAGAGTTTGCATGAGAGTGCGCGTGAGAGCGCGTGAGAGTGTGTGTGAGAGTGCGCGCGAGAGAGCGCGCGAGAGAGCACGTGAGAGAGCACGTGAGAGTGCGCGTGAAAGTGCGCGTGAGAGTGCGCGTGAGAGAGTGCGTGAGAGTTCGCGTGAGAGTGCGCGTGAGAGTGCGTGTGAGAGTGCGCGTGAGAGTGCGCGCGAGAGAGCGCGTGAGAGAGAGCACGTGAGAGAGCGCGTGAGAGAGCGTGTGTGAGAGAGAGAATGTGCGTGAGAGTGCATGAGAGAGAGCACAAGAGAGAGAGCGTCAGAGAGCACATGAGAGTGCGCGTTAGAGAGCGCGTGAGAGTGCACATGAGAGTGCGCGCGAGAGAGCGCGTGAGAGAGCGCGTGAGAGACAACATGTGAGAGAGCGCGTGAGAGAGCGTGTGTGTGAGAGAGAGAATATGCGCGAGAGTGCATGAGAGAGAGCGTGAGAGAGCGCATGAGAGCGCGTGAGAGTGCGCGTGAGAGTGCGTGTGAGAGAGCGCGTGAGAGTTCGCGTGAGAGTGCGCGTGAGAGTGCGCGTGAGAGTGCGCGTGAGAGTGCGCGCGAGAGTGCGCGTGAGAGTGCGCGCGAGAGAGCGCGTGAGAGAGCGCGTGAGAGAGAGCACGTGAGAGAGCGCGTGAGAGAGCGTGTGTGTGAGAGAGAGAATGTGCGTGAGAATGCATGAGAGAGAGCGCGAGAGAGAGCGCGAGAGAGAGAGCGCGTGAGAGAGCACGTGAGAGTGCGCGTTAGAGAGCGCGTGAGAGTGCGCGTGAGAGTGCGCGCAAGAGAGTGCGTGAGAGAGCGTGTGTGTGAGAGAGAGAATGTGCATGAGAGTGCATGAGAGAGAGAGCGCGAGAGAGAGCGCGAGAGAGAGCGCGAGAGAGAGCGCGTGGGATTGTGCCTAAGAGTGCGCGCCAAAGAGCGCGTGAAAGAGCGCGTGCGAGAGCGCGTGAGAGTGCGCGTGGGAGTGTGTGAGAGTGCCTGTGAGAGTGCGCGTGAGTGCGGTGAGAGAGTGCGTGAGAGAACGCGTGAGAGCGCGTGAGAGCGCGTGAGAGAGCACGTGAGAGTGCGCGTTAGAGTGCGCGTGAGAGTGCTCGTGAGAGTGCGCGTGAGAGTGCGCGTGAGGGTGCGCGTTTGGGTGCGTGTAACGCTTGGGCGCTGGCATGGCACCTAGTGTGCCGTGCCTGAAGCGCTAGCATCATGGCCTTTGGCCTTGTTGCTTTCTTGTACACAGTGTGTGAACATACACTATTTTTTGTGCTGTTGCTTTCTCTGTTCATGCTTTCTTGTGCAAGGCATGTGTGTGTTGACTTATCGATTTTATCTTGTGCAGGGCATGGGGGTGTTGACTTCTTTGTACTTGCTTTGTGCAGGGCTTGTGTGTGTTGACATCTCTGTTTTTTCTTTGAGCAGGGCGTGTGTGTGTTGACTTCTCTGTTTTTGCTTTGTGCAGGGCTTGTGTGTGTTGTCTTCTCTGTTCTGGCTTTGTGCAGGGCGTGTGTGTGTTGACTTCTCTGTTTTTGCTTTGTGCAGGGCTTGTGTGTGTTGTCTTCTCTGTTTTGGCTTTGTGCAGGGCGTGTGCGTGTTGACTTCTCTGTTTTTGCTTTGTGCAGGGCGTGTGTGTTTTGACTTCTCTGTTTTTGCTTTGTGCAGGGCTTGTGTGTGTTGACTTCTCTGTTTTTGCTTTGTGCAGGGCGCGTGAGCTGGAAAGGGAGATGATTGAAGGAGGGAGGTAGGGTTGTAGAGAGCGTAGGTGGGATAGGCTAGCAACTATTTGCGCGTTTCTGACTTATATTTATGACGATTGTGTGTTTGATATGGTCTTTGTATCTATCTGTGGTTGTTTGCGTGTGTGTCGAGTGTGCGTGTGATTATGCGTGTGTTTACATGCGCGTGTGTGTGCGATATGTACGTTTGTCTGTTCGCACCCATCTGTCTCGTGTATGCAACTGATGTGTGATGTTAAAGTGTGTCGGGTCTGCATTTGAGGTGGGGATCGTTGTTGGGGCAGCGTTGCTTGCCTTAGCATACCGGAACCACCACTGTTGTAGTGCCGATGCATTTTAGCATTCGCTCGCAGTTGTTATGTGTTGTTTTTGCACGTGTTATGCAACTGAGGTGTGATGTTAAAGTGTGTCGGGTCTGCATTTGAGGTGGGGATCGTTGTTGGGGTAGCGTTGCTTGCCTTAGCATACCGGAACCATCTCTGTTGTAGCACCGATGCATTTTAGCATTCACTCACAGTTGTTATGCGTTGTTTTTGCTAGTATGCACATGATTTGCATTTATGACGAGTGAGCTTTTGTCAAACTATAATGCTACTTCTGCAGCACCCCGCCCAACCCAATCCACCCTGCTGCTCGTGCTACTTCTGCTGCTGGTGGAGGTGCTGCTAGGAGTGCTGGAGGTGCTGCAGCCTAGCCTCACCGAGCCGCTCTGCTGCTCTTACTCCTGCTGCTGCTGCTCGTGCTACTGCCTTCCCTCCGAACTGCCCTACTGGTCGCACGCCTCCTTACTTGGCCCGCTATGACTTCTCTTTGTGGTAGCGGTCGGCGCAGTGACGTCGGTGGTGACAGCAGCTGGAGTGGTGGAGGCGGCCGTCGTGGCAGTCACGGTGGAGCTGTTCGGTGCGGAGTTTCTGGCGGTGGCCAGATGCAGTTGCTGCGGCGTCCGCGCGAGACCCTTACGCCCCAGCAGCTTCGTGAGTGGTACGCCAGTAGGTGCGGTGGCGGCGGTCGTAGTAGCAGTCGTGGTGGAGCTGTTCAGTGAGGAGCTTCTGGCGGTGGCCAGATGCAGCTGCAGCAGCGTTCGCGCGAGACCCTTACGCCCCAGCAGCTTCGTGAGTGGTACGCTCAAAGTGGGGGGACTTGGAGTACTGTCCGCTGTCCGTACGACATTCGCACAGGTGCTCGGGCTGGTCAAACTTGCGGGACACTTGGTCATACAAAGGCTCGCTACTTCGCCCGTCTGAGCGATGCCTTTCATGCAGTGTTTGGCGACGAGGCTGAGCTTCCCTCCTGGCTAGAGCTGCTTAGGAACAAGGTGGATATCTTTGCTCTAGACTATGACACTATCCTCACTACCATGTATGCTTTGACTATTAGTACTCAGGGTGACTACAACCTGTGTGTGCCGCCCGACCCTGGTATAGCGGCTGCTGCTTTAGGTGTTGGTGAGTCTGCTCTCTCTGGTACTGCACCTACCGAGGCCTTGCACACCTTCACGCTTGACTGAGGTGCTTCCCGCTGCTTCTTTTGCGACAGCACCACAGTCACACCACTCGCAACACCGGTTGCAGTCTCCCTGGCTGACCCTCTGGGGGACCGGTTCTTGCACGTTCCTCCACTGTTCTCCCGTGTCCGGCAGTTCCGTCTGGCTCACTGTCAGGTCTTCACCTCCCCTTGTTCTCTACGAACTTGGTGAGTAACGCCGTCCTTCAGGATGCTTGGGCTGATACCTTTACCCCTGGAGGACAGCGCGTGGCGATTTGCACGTGTGCACGGACGGGCCGTCACCTGGCCACGTTCACCCGTCGGCCTGGGTCGAGCCTGTACACAGTGACTACTGCGCCTCCTCAGGTAGCTGCATCTGTGTCCGCGTCCGGTCAGCTAGCAGCCTCCTGCTCGTATCGCGCCCTGTCGCACCAGACTCTCCTTTGGCACCACCGCCTTGGTCACCCCTCTCTGCCACGCCTCCGTGGCATGCACTCTCGCCTTCTTGTCTCTGGTCTTCCTAGGTCTCTGCCTCCCCTCCCACCCTCGCCTGCCCCTCCCTGCCTTCCCTGTGTCGAGGGGCGGCAGCGTGCCGCTCCTCACTCCTCCTCGTTTCCCACGACGACTGCTCCCCTGCAGACTGACCACATGGACGTGTGGGGCCCAGCCCGCGTCCAGGGACAGGGCCGCGAGCGATACTTTCTGCTGGTTGTTGACGACTACTCGCGTTACACCACGGTCTTCCCCTTGCGCAGCAAGGGTGAGGTCCCTGATATCTTGATCCCTTGGATCCGCGCTGTTCGTCTCCAGCTCCGCGAGCGGTTCGACACGGACCTTCCTGTCTTGCGTCTGCACTCTGACAGAGGTGGTGAGTTTTCCTCCGACCTCTTGCAGGACTTTTGTCGTGGGGAGGGCATCACCGAGACGTTCACGCTTCCGGCCTCTCCGCAACCGAATGGGGTTGCTGAGCGCCGCATTGGCCTAGTCATGGAGGTCGCTCGTACCTCCATGATCCATGCGGATGCCCCCCATTTTCTGTGGCCGTTTGCGGTCCGGTACGCTGCGCATCAGCTCAACCTCTGGCCCCGTGTCTCCTTGCCGGAGACCTCGCCGACACTACGTTGGACGGGAGAGGTTGGCGATGCGTCAGTGTTCCGGGTCTGGAGATCTCGTGCCTTTGTTCGCGATACCTCCGCGGACAAGCTCTCCGCCCGCGCCGTTCCCTGTGTCTTCCTTGGTTTTCCCCCTGACGCGCCTGGCTGGCAGTTTTACCACCCCACCTCGCGCCGTGTTCTGTCCTCTTAGGAGTCACGTTTGACAAGTCGGTTCCCTTTTACTGTCTCTTCCCCTACCGCACTGCCCCTCCCCCTCCCCCGGCGCTCTTCCTTGCTCCAGGTCCCCCTCCGGTAGACCCCCTCTCCCCTCAGGGTCCCGGTCCTTCAGGTGTGTCTCAGGTAGACCCACTACTCTTGGTTGAGCCTGTCGAGGTCACTGCGTCTACACTGCGGGAGCCTCTCCCACCACAGCAGTTGCGCGAGTGGTACGCTCGGCGCTATAGCCTTCGGAGTGGCGCTGCTGGAGCTGGAGGCCCTGGAGCTACTAGTCCTGGAGGTGCTGGAGGTATTGCTGGTACTGGAGGTACTGCTGGTACTGGAGGTACTGGAGGTGGTGGAGTTTCTAGTCCTGGAGGTCCCACTGGTGCCTCGCCCGAGCGGTCTAGCCGGCGGGAGCCTCTCTAACCACAGCAGTTGCGCGAGTGGTACGCTCGGCGCTGTAGCCTTCGGAGTGGCGCTGCTGGAGCTGGAGGCCCTGGAGCTGCTAGTGCTGGAGGTGCTGGTGGTGCTGGCACTGCTTGTCCTGCAGGTGCTCGTGCTGGTGGCATTGGAGCTGCCGGTGCTGGTGGTGCTGCTAGTGCTGGAGGTGTTGGAGGTAGTGGAGTTTTTGAGCTGCTAGAGCTGGCGGTGGTGCTGCTGCTCGAGATGCTGGAGCTGCTAGTCCCGGAGGTCCTCGTACTGGAGGTACTGGAGTTGCTGGAGCTGGTGGTGGTGCTGCTGCTGCTGGAGGTGCTGGAGCTGCTGGTCCCGGAGGTGCTCGTACTGGAGGTACTGGAGCTGCCGGACCTGGTGGTACTGTCAGTACTGGTGGTGCTGGTGGAGCTGGCATTGCTAGTCCTGGAGGTGCTCGTCCTAGAGGTTCTGGAGGTGCTCTCTTGCCGCAGCAGCTGCGGCGAGTGGTACACTCAGCACTGCCGCCTTCGAAGTGGCGCTGCTTGGGCTGGAGGCGCTGCGGCTGGAGGCGCGGGAGCTGGAGGTACTGGAGCGGCCGGAGCTGGTTGTGCTGCGGACTCTGGAGCTGGAGGTCCTGGAGCTGTAGGCGCTGGAGCTGGTGACCCGGGAGCTAGAGGTGCTGGAGCTGGAGGTGCTGGAGCTGGAGTTTCTGGAGCTGCTGAAGACCTTGGCGCTGCTGGTACTAGTACTGGAGGTGCTGGTGCTGGAGCAGCTGGTACAAGTGGTGCTGCACCGCCGCATCTGTTCTTCGCTCCGCCGTCACCGTCGTCTCTGCCGCCGCCTGGCTCGGTGCTTCACCAGGTTCTTAGTCTCCCGTCTTCTACTGGTCTCCCGTTATAGCCAGGATCCCCACTGCCTGCTCCCTCTCCTTACACTGAGAAGACAGGAGGTCTTACTGAGCGTCGTGAGCCTGCGTCTCGTCCTGCCTCGCCTGTTCGCACTGGTCGCACAAATCGTCGTGTTCCTCGTGAGTGTCCTCCTCCTGTCCCCAGCACGCACACTATGGCACTTCGTCCTTCCTCTGTTCCACAGCGTGTCCCTCTGCCGTCTCCTCCTGCGTCCTCACTTCCGCACGTTCCGAACCCTGAGTCTGATCTGGTTCGTGCTCCCAGTCCTACTGTTACGCGTCTCTTAGCCACTGCTGTCACTGACCCTTCGTCTGAGTCTGCTGCTACGGCTGCCTTAGTCGATGAGCTTGTTGACTTTGCTGCTGCTTGTCGTCTCGACTACGCCGCTAGTCTTGTTGCTGAGTCTAGGTCTGTCTGTCCTCCGTCCGTCGGGGGTGAGTGTGCTCTTGGCACGGACGTCCTTGAGGACAGGCAGGAGGACTTTGAGTGTCTTGCAGCCGCTGCACCTCATCTCGTACCCATGCTGCTTGCGCTTGAGGGAGACCCGAATGCACCAGACATCCCGACCCCGCGCTCTTACGCTGAGGCGATCGCGGATGAGTACTCCTCTCAGTGGCAGATAGCCATGGACGCAGAGATGGCATCCTGGAAGTCCACAGGCACCTACGTCGACGAAGTTCCCCCTCCTGGGGTGAACGTTGTCGATGGCATGTGGATTTTAAGGGTGAAGCGGCCGCCGGGTTCTCTGCCTGTCTTCAAGGCTCGTTACGTTGCCCGAGGCTTCAATCATCGACAGGGAGTTGACTTCTTCCAGACCTTCTCCCATACCCCGAAGATGACCACTTTTCGGGTGCTGCTGCACGTTGCCGCTCAGCGTGACTACGAGCTTCACTCTCTTGACTTCAGCACAGCTTTCCTACAGGGTAGTCTGCACGAGGAGATCTGGCTGCGCCGTCCACCTGGCTTCACTGGGTCGTTTCCTGCAGGTACCCAGTGGAGCCTTCGGCGGCCAGTCTACGGTCTCCGTCAGGCGCCTCGCGAGTGGCACGACACACTGAGGACGACAGTTGCGGCTCTTGGGTTTGCTCCTTCGACTGCTGACCCGTCGCTGTTTCTCCGCACCGACACTTCGGTGCTGTCATTCTACATCCTCGTGTACGTCCACGACCTGGTTTTAGCCTCTGCTGACACTGAGGCACTCGCCTTTGTGAAGTCGGAGCTGCAGAAGAGACACACGTGCACAGACGTGGGTGAGCTGCACAGCTATCTTGGCTTGCAGATCACCCGGGACAGAGCACGACGCACCATCACCCTGACTCAGTCACACATGGTGCAGCAGGTCCTTCAGCGCTTCGGCTTCACTTGGTCCTCGCCACAGTCCACTCTACTGGCTACCGGTCACTCGCTCTCAGCTCTACCTTCAGACGAGTCTGTAGAGCCAAGTGGCCCATACCCAAAGCTAGTGGGCTGCCTCATGTACCTGATGACCTACACTCATCCTGATTTTGCGTACCCTCTTGGCCTTCTGGCACGCTACGTGGCTCCTGGTAAGCACCGAAAGGTGCACTTGGATGCTGCGAAGAGGGTACTGCGTTACTTGTGCAGTACATCGAGCATGGGGCTCGTGCTTGGAGGGCGGAGTCCAGTTGTCCTCACTGGACACTCAGACGCTTCGTGGGTTGACGACCTGACTACGCAGCGGTCGTCTCAGGGTTACTCGTTTAGCCTTGGCTCCCGCTCCGTTTCTTGGCGGTCTACCCGCTCGTCTTCAGTTCTCAGCTCCAGTTGTGAGGCTGAGATCTACGCGACAGCCATGGCTGCACAGGAATTACGCTGGCTTACCTACCTGCTGACCGACTTGGGAGAGCGGCCTCGTTCTCCTCCAGTGCTGTATGAGACAACAAGGCCGCCATTGCCTTGTGTCAGGAGCACAGACTGGAGCACAGAACGAAGCACATCGCTCTGCGTTACTTCCTTGCTGGAGAGTTGCAGCAGCGTGGTCAGCTTCGTCTTGTTTACGTGGCCACTCGGGCCAACACTGCAGATATATTCACTAAGCACTTCAGCCTTGTGATCATCAGCGCTTTTGTACTGTGTTGGGCCTTCTGCCTGTTTTGCCTCACTTGCTCACTGCTTGACTTTGCTTGTACTGTGACCTATATATATACGTGCATGCTTACTCTTGCTAGGTAGTGATTACTGTACTGTTTGCTGTCTTTCACATAACCCCGCATGTGGACCGGCCCTGTGGCCATTTGCTTGTGCTCAGAGTGTGTGGTGACTTTGTGATCCACCCTGAGCTTGCTTTGTTTTTCTTGACTGGTCTTGTGACCCCTTGTTCTCCCCCACTTCGCCTATGGGGGTGTGTCAAACTATAATGCTACTTGTGGTGTGTAGGCTGTAGTGGGGTAGCCTATATGGGGTACAACCCAATTAGGGTTATACTTGTACTCAGTTTGATGTTAATGCAATCATTCCTGCTCGATAGATTCTGACAGTTTTTTCTCGTCAATTGTTTTTGGTGACGACCTATTGTTCCATTCGCCGTATGTATCGACGATTATGGGATGATAGGTCACATTTGGTTTCAACTTTTTGGAGATTTATGTGTTCAGTGCCGTCATCTCCAGACATTTGAAACACTCGTCATCGAAACATTGAAACGAGTGGTTCAGACGTTTAGAAAATGACAAAAGCTGCACTATTGATTTGAGTCGACCGAAAAGTGCTACCAAATGTATAGGGTTGCTACGCAACCAAAAAAAAAAAAAAAAAAAAAAAAAAAAACAAAGGAAACTGTGCACAGTTTGCCTCCCGAGAACATAGTTTGACTCCCGAGCCTCTCTGGTATTGTGCAGCAAACCCACTCAGTCGTAGGGCAGAAAAGGTTGTGTCGTGGGCGTCACAACCACCCCCTCCTAGGAATACTTGGGCTGTATACAATTTCGAAACTTGTCATTCAGGTCGCGTTAGGAACCATAAAATGCGACTATCCCAATTCACAAGCAGATAAAGAACAGAAAGCCACTAACATATTGACCGACTTGACAAAATATCCGAGATTAATTTAGGGTAGCGACATGTTGTGACGAATGCGTTTTTACACCTATGTCGATGACGAAACTACGCGCAACTGTGCGGAACGTTGTCAAATATTGTAGCCATTAGTGATGTGTGTCATATGGGGTACATTAGTCAAGGTTAGGCTTATACACCCCAACCAGCCTTAGTCAAACCATCATTCAGTTCTAGACATGGTCTCACCTAGGCTTGGATCCTGTGGGATCCCGTTCCTCTCTCTCACGTCCGTAACGCCCGAGCCTGTCCTGCCCTTGTGTTAGTCATGCTCGTACCGTTCCCTAGCGCCCGCTGCACCTGCTGGTCGCGTCGCGCCCGCTTTCCCCGTCGCGTCGCGTCCCCCCCCCCCCCCCCCCTCCCCCCCCCCCCCCCCCCCCCCCCCCCCCCCCCCCCCACCCTACCCGTCCCGTCCGCTGCGTTGCGCCTGTCTGCCGCGACGCGCCTGTCCCGTCCTGCCTGCCGCGCAGCGCTGAGTCGCACGCGTCCCGTCCCGTCCCGTCCCGTGCACGTCCTGTCCCGTCCCGTCCCACGCGCGTCCCGTCCTGCGCAGCGCCGCGTCCCGTCCCGTCCCGTGCACACCGAGTCGTGCCGCGTCCCGTCCCGTCCCGTCCCGCGTTCGTCCTGTCCCGTCCCGTCCCATCTCGTCCCTCGCGCGTCCCGTCCTGTCCCGTCCCACGCGCATCCCGTCCCTCGCAGCGCTCGTCCCGTCCTGCTGCGCTCGTCCCGTCCTGCCACGCCACACAGCGCCCGTCCTGTCCCGTCGCGCCCTACCCTACCGACCTACAATCCCCTGAGCCTCACGTACTGCCTGTCACGCCCTACGCAGGCCCTTTAGGCGTTTAGGGTTTCCGCAGCAGCAGTTCCCACCTTCCGCTATGGCGACCCTTAGGGTCTTGCGCTTTGACGCCGAGGGTAGGCCGCTGGAGTTCTTGGTCTGGCTCCTGCGTGTGCGCCGCCTACTAGAGAGTCAAGTTGAGGCAGACGAATCTCTGTGTGCGCACGCTTCCGGGGTGTCAAAACATAATTATGTTTATAACTTTCTAAGCTATGTAGGGGTTATCCTTAGAGGGTACAACATATTGCTCGATAGTCTTGTAACCCCCCACCTTACCGAATCCACATTCCTCTCCTCTTAGTTCAACATGGTATTAAGAGCCATTAGGTTCTTACGACCAGATTTTTAAAAGGGCCCACCGTTAAGTCTTCGATCTCCTGCCCGAATCGCGCCCCTAAGCGCGTCCCATTTTTTATCCTGCCCAAAACGCACCCTAGTCGCGTCGATTTTTTCCTGCCTAGCCACGCGTGCCCCATTGCCCAGGTCGCACGCCTCGCTGCCTAGTGCACGTGCCCCAGTGCCCAGCCTGTGCGACGCCCTGCCCTGCAGCCCGTGCGCTGCCCTGCCTGCACGCTGCGCTCGCTGCTCGCGCGCTGCCCCTGCTACTCGCGTGCTGCATTTGCTGCTCGCGCTGCTCGCCCTGCTCGCGAACTGCTAGCGCGCTGTTGCATCTGAGCTACTGCTGCCGCACGTGCTGCTGCGCTGTGCCCTGCCAACCGCGCTGCTCTGCCCCGCATGCTAGCCAGCACGCTGCCCGCGCACTAACAGCCCACATTGCCTGCGCGCTGCCTGCTGCAAGCGCCACTGCGCCCCTAAACGCGAGCGCCACTGTGCCCCTGCCAGCTCGCGCTGCCCGCCAGCAGCCTGCGCCTGGCCTGCGCCCTGCCCGCGAGCACCTCACGCGCACCTGCTGCCCAGTGCGCTGCTCGCGCTGCCAGCCAACTACCTGCGCCCTGCCTACGCGCTCCCAGTGCGCACCTCACGCGTGCACCTTGCCTGCGCCTTGCTCAAGTGCACTTCTGCTAAAAGCGTTGCTACGCGCGTTGCTGCTAAGCGCGCTGCAACTGCTACGTGTTGCTGCTGCAAGCTGCTGCTGCAAGCATACTGCTGCTACTGCTTCTGTTAAGCGCGCCACTGCTGCTGCTGCCGCTGCAAGCACTGCTGCTGCTGAGCCCTACCCTACAAACCCGTGCGCACCCAGTCCGCGCGCTGCTGCCGCTGCTGCTGTGCGCCTCCTCCTGAGCGCTCCTGCTGCTGCTACTTGCTGCAGCTGCTGCTCCTTGCTGCTGCTGCAACTACCTGCTGCTGCTGCTTTTGCTGCTACTGCTGCTGCGCCCTACCCGGCCAGAGCCGCGCCGCCCTGCTGAGCCGCGATGCTCTGCCTAAGCAACACTACTCCTACTGCTCCTCCTGCTGCGTCAGCTGCTGCTACTGCCACCGCTGCTGCTACTACTGCTACTGCTGCTGCTGCTGCTACTGCAGCCATGGCTAACTTCTCGGTTCTTACTTTTGATGCTGAGGGTCACGCGATTAGCTTTGATGTTTGGCTCGATGATCTCCAGCTCTACCTGCAAAGTGAGGCTAGGGACGGAATTTCACTGTTCTTGCATACCGACGGAACCCTCCCAGCCCCAGCTGCCACAGCGGTGGAGGATCATTCGAAGTGGCTCATGCGTGACGCCACTGCCCGCCTTGCTGTCCGCAACCACCTGCCCGTAGCTGAGCGCACGCACTTTAGCCAGCAGAAAACAGCCAAGGCCCTCTATGACGCTGTAGTCGCTCGCTACTCCTCCCCAGCTACTTCCGCCCTAGGCCGTTTGATGCTGCCGTACCTGCATCCCGAGCTAGCCGACTTCAACACTGTCTCTGACCTCTTTACCCACCTCCGCTCTTTTATCCCCGAGCTACCACGCCGCTCTCAAGCCGGCCTTCCTTGCTGCGAACCCCCCCTCCACTGTATATGACACTGTACTTCCTCGTCACTCGCCTCACTGACTCCCTTCGCACTGTCAGGGACCAGTTCCTAGCCCTTGACCCCACTCAGATCACGCTCGATTTGCTTGAGAAGTCCCTTCTCGAGGCCGAGAAGAGCACTGTTGCTTTCGCTGCCTCTCGCGGCACTCCCTGCTCCCCCTTCTTTGAGGGGTGTACTCCCTCCCCCCTCCTCCCCTCAGTTGCTTCTGCTGCTGCTGTCGACCTCCTTGGTGCTGAGGAAGTTGGCGCTGCGTCTGCTCCCGGTGGAAGGCGCAACAACAGCAAGGGCATAGGGGCAAAGGGGGGTGGGGGTGGCTCTAGTGGTGGAGGTGGTGGGGGTGGTGGTGGCCGGGGTGGTGGCTCTGGGGGTGGCGGCAGTGGAGGCGGCCTGGGTGGTGGAGGCAGCGGGGGTGGTGGAGGCGGCAGGGTTGGTGGAGGCGGCGGGGGTGGTGGAGGAGGTTGGGGTGGAGCTGGCAAGGGTGGAGGCCATGGCGGTGGTGGCTCTGGACAGCAGCTGCCGCGTCCTCGGACAACCCCACCCCTCAGCAGCTTTGTGAGTGGGTAGTCCAGCGTGTTTCCCCTGGGGCTCTGGTTGCTGCCCGTACGTCAGGCGCACTGGGAAGCTGAAGGGTCAGCCCTGCAAGAAGCTGCACACCGAGTATCGCTGCTTCGGCCGCCTTGAGGATGCCTGGGTGGATGAGTACGGGGAGGAGGCGATTGTCCCCAACTGGCTGAAACAGCAGGGGATGGGGGTAGATGTACATGCTCTTGACATTGTAAAGATCAATGCTACCATCTATGCTATGTATATGACTGAGCTTAGTGATGAGGGTGCGTGTTACTCGTGTGTCCCTGGTGATGCTGGTGTCGAGGCTGCTGCTCTAGGTGCTAGTGAGTCCACTGCAACACTAGGTGCTAGTGAGTCTGCAGTCCCAGGTGCTAGTGAGTCTGCTGCCAGTGCGTCTGCTGCTAGTGCGTCTGCTGCCTCCGCTGAGGCCCTTCACACTTTCACACTTGACTCAGACGCGTCTCGTTGTTTCTTTCGTGACTGCACCACACTCACACTACTAGCTGCACCGGTACCAGTCTCACTGGCTGACCCCACTGGGGGCCCAGTAGTCGCACGAGCCTTCATTGTCCTTCCGTGTCCAGCAGTCCCCTCCAATTCTCTGTCAGGTATCCACCTCCCCACGTTCACGATTAACTTAATGAGAAACACCACTCTTCAGGATGTATGGGTTGACACCTTTACTCCAAGAGGGCAGCGTGTGGCGATCTGTACGTGCTCCCGGACTGGCCGTCACCTTGCTACGTTCACTCGACGGCCTGGGTCTAGTCTATACACACCGACCACTGCGTCTACACAAGTGGCTGAGTCAGGTCAGGTGGCTGCGTCAAGTTAGGTGTCTGCGTCTGGTCAGCTTGCTGCGTCTTGCTCGTGTCGGGTACTCTCCCACCAGACTCTCCTCTGGCACCACCGCCTCGGTCACCCCTCACTAACGCGTCTCCGCAGCATGCACTCCCGTCTCCTTGTCTCTGGGCTTCCCAGGTCCTTGCCCTCCCTCTACGCTCGCCTCCCCCGCCGTGCCTTCCCTGCGTCGAGGGGCGGCAGCGCGCCGCTCCTCACTCTCCGAGTTTCCTCCGACCACTGCTCCTCTGCAGACTCCACATGGACGTGTGGGGCCTAGCCCCCGTCAGTGGAACGGACCAGGAGCGCTACTTCCTGCTGGTAGTTAACGACTACACACGCTACACCACTGTCTTCTGGGGGTGCTGAGCTTGTGGGTGCTGAACTTGGGGGTGCTGAGCCTGAGCGTCCTGAGCCTGGAGGTACTTTGTCTACTGGAGGTCCTCCGGGTACCTTGTCACGGCGGTAGCCTCTCTCTCCATCGCAACTGCGGGAGTGATTTGCTCGGCGCTGGAGCCTTCGGAGTGGGGCTGATCAAGCTTGGGGGCCTGCCGCTGGAGGTCCTAGAGCTGCTGGAGCTGGTGGTGCTGCTGCTGCTCGAGGTGCTAGAGCTGCTGGTTCCGGAGGTGCTCGTACTGGAGGTACTGGAGCTGCTGGAGATGGTGGTGGTACTGCTGCTGGAGGTGCTGGTCCTGGAGGTGCTCATACTGGAGGTACTGAAGCTGCCGGAGCTGGTGGTGGTGCTGCTACTGGAGGTGCTGGAGCTGCTGGTCCTGGAGGTGCTCGTGCTGGAGGTACTGGAGCTGCCGGAGCTGGTGGTGCTGCTGTTGCTGGAGGTACTGGAGGTGCAGGCGGTACTGGAGTTGCTGGAGCTACTAGATCTGGTGGTGCTGCAGGTGCTGGAGCTGCAGACTCTTGAGCTGGAGGTGATGGCGCTGGGGGTGCTGGAGCTGGAGACCCTGGAGCTCGAGGTGCTGGCGCTGGGGGTGCTGGAGCTGTCGGTACTGGTGCTGGAGGCACTGTACAGAGGCGACTGTTTTTCGTTTCGCCGTCGCTGTCATCTCTGCCGCCACCTAGCTCGGCACTTCGCCAGGCTCTTAGTCTCCCGTCTTCTAGTGGCCTTACTCCTCCCTTGCCGTGTCCACCGCCTGACTAGTCGCAGCCACAGCTCCAGCCAGACTCCCCACTACCTGCTCCTTCTCCTTACGCTGAGCAGTCAGACTCCCTTACAGAGCGTCGTGAGCCTGCGTCTTGTCTTGCCTCGCTTGTTCGTGCTGTTCGCACTGGTCGTCGTGTTCCGCGCAGCGTCCTCCTCCTGTCCCGGGTACGCACCATATGGCACTTCGTCCTTCCTCTGTTCCACAACGTGTACCCCTGCCGTCTCCTCCTGCGTCCTCTCTTGGTGACGGACTGGATCCTGAGTCCTCCTTCGTGCTACTAGTCCTACTGTCATGCGTCTTCTGGCCACTGTTGTCACTCACCCTTTGCTTGAGTCTACTGCTGCGTCTTCCCTAGTTGCTGAGCTTGTTGACTTTGCTGCCGCCTGTCGTCTCGACTACGCCGCTAGTCTTGTTGCTGAGTCTGAGTCTTTCTGTCCTCTGTCCATCGGGTGTGAGTGTACTCTTGGCACGGACGTCCTTGAGGACAGGCAGGAGGACTTCGAGTGTTTTGCAACTGCTGTACCTCATCTCGTGTCCATGGTGATTGCACCTGAGGGAGACCCGGATGCACCAGGCATCCCAACCCCGCGCTCTTACGCAGAGGCGATTACGGGTCCCTACTCCTCTCAGTGGCAGATAGCCATGGATGTGGAAATGGCATCCTGGAAGTCCACATGCACTTACGTCGACGCAGTTCCCCCTTCTGGGGCGAACATCGTCGATGGCATGTGGATTTTCATGGTGAAGCGGCCGCCGGGTTCTCCGCCTGCCTTCAAGGCTCGTTACGTTGCCAGAGGCCTCAGTCAGCGACAGGGAATCGACTTCTTCCTGACCTTCTCCCCTACCCCAAAGATGACTACTCTTCGGGTACCGCTACACGTCTCGCTCAGCGTGACTACGAGCTTCACTCTCTTGACTTCAGCACAGCTTTCTTACAGGGCAGCCTGCATGAGGAGATCTGGCTGCGCCGCCCACCTGGCTTCACTGGGTCGTTTCCTGCAGGTACCCAGTGGAGCCTCCGGCGGCCAGTCTACTGTCTCCGCCAGGCGCCTCGCGAGTGGCACGACACACTGAGGACGACTCTTGCGGCTCTTGGGTTTGCTTCTTCGACTGCTGACCCGTCGCTGTTTCTACGCACCGACACTTCGCTGCCGCCATTCTACATTCTCGTGTACGTTGACGACTTGGTTTTGCCACTACTGACACTGAGGGACTGGCCCTTGTGAAGTCGGAGTGCAGAAGAGACACACGTGCACAGACCTGGGTGAGCTGTGCAGCTATCTTGGCTTGCAGATCACCCGGGACAGAGCACGTCGCACCATTACCTTTACTCAGTCACACATGGTGCAACATGTCCTCCAGCGCTTCCGCTTTAGGTACTCGTTGCCACAGTCCACTCCTCTGCCTACCGGTCACTCGCTCTCAGCTCCACCTTCGGACGAGTCCGTAGAGCCGAGTGGCCGCCTCATGTACCTGATGACCTGCACTCGACCTGACCTTGCCTACCCTCTTAGCATCCTGGCACGCTACGTTGCGCCCGGGAGACACCGACCAGAGCACTGAGAGGCCGCTAAGAGGTGTTGCTCTACTTGTGCAGTACGTCGGCCAAGGGGCTCGTGCTTGGAGGACGGGGTCCAGTTGTCCTCACTGGACACGCAGACGCTTCTTGGGTTGACGACTTGGCTACACAGCAGTCGTCACAGGGTTACACTTTCAGCCTTGGCTCCAGCAATGTTTCTTGGCGGTCTACCCGCTCGTCTTCTGTTCTCAGTTCCAATTGTGAGGCTGAGATCTACGTAGGGGCCATGGCTGCACAGGAGTTACGTTGGTTCACCTACCTGTTAAAATGTAGTAGCAGGAAATGAATGAACTATGAAAGAGTTGGGTACAAATGTGAAACCCTAATGGGGTTGTACCCCATGTTGGCTACACCACTACAGCATACACATATATGACATACATATAATTTGACACACCCCCATAGGCAAAGTAAGCATGCAAGGGGTCACCAGACCAGTCAAGAGAAGCAAAACAAGCTTAGGGTGGATCACAACGTCACCATACACATGAGCACAAGCAAAGAGCCACAAGGCCAGTTCACATACAGAGGTATATATGCAACAACAACAGCACAGTGATCTCTACCTAACAAGAGTAAGCATGCAGGTCTATATATACATATAGATCACAATACAGGCAGAGCCTACAGCAAGTGAGGAAACGTAGGCACAAGGCCCAACAACGTACAAAAGAGCTGATGATCACCAGGCGGAAGTGCCCTGGTGAATATATCAGCAGTGTTGGCCTGAGTGGCCACGTGAGCAAGACGAAGCTGACCACGGTGCTGCAACTCTCGAGCAAGGAAGTAACGCAGAGCGATGTGCTTCGTTCTGTGCTCCAGTTTGTGCTCCTGACACAAGGCAATGGCGGCCTTGTTGTCTCATACAGCACTGGAGGAGAACGAGGCCGCTCTCCCAAGTCAGTCAGCAGGTAGGTAAGCCAGCGTAACTCCTGTGCAGCCATGGCTGTGGCGTAAATCTCAGCCTCACAACTGGAGCTGAGAACTGAAGACGAGCGTGTAGAATGCCAAGAAACTGAACCAGAGCCAAGGCTGAAGGTGTAACCCTGTGACGACCGCTGCGTAGCCTGGTCGTCAACCCAAGAAGCGTCTGAGTGCCCAGTGAGGACAATGTCGCTCCGTCCTCCAAGCACGAGCCCCATGCCCGATGTACTGCACAAGTAGCGTAGTACCCTCTTAGCAGCATCCATGTGCACCTTTTGGTGCCGACCAGGAGCCACGTAGCGAGCCAGAAGGCCAAGAGGGTACGCAAGGTCAGGACGAGTGCAGGTCATCAGGTACATGAGGCAGCCCACTAGCTCTGGGTAAGGACCACTCGGCTCTACGGACTCGTCCTAAGGTGGAGCTGAGAGCGAGTGACCCGTAGCCAGAGGAGTGGCCTGTGCCGAGGACCAAGTGAAGCCGAAGCGCTGAAGGAACTGCTGCACCATGTGTGACTGAGTCAGTGTGATGGTGCGGCGTGCTCTGTCCCGGGTGATCTGCAAGCCAAGATAGCTGTGCAGCTCACCCAGGTCTGTGCACGTGTGTCTCTTCTGCAGCTTCGACTTCACCAGGGCGAGAGCCTCAGTGTCAGCAGTGGCAAAGACGAAGTCGTCGACGTACACGAGGATGTATAACGGCGGCAGCAAAGGCTCGGTGCGCAGAATTAGCGACGGGTCAGCAGTCGACGGAGCAAACCCAAGAGCCGCAAGTGTAGTCCTCAGTGTGTCGTGCCACTCACGCGGCGCCTGGCGGAGACCGTAGACCGGCCGCCGGAGGCTCCACTGGGTACCAGGAGGGAACGACCCAGTGAAGCCAGGTGGGCGGCGCTGCCAAATCTCCTCGTGCAGGCTGCCCTGTAAGAAGGCTGTGCTGAAGTCAAGAGAGTGAAGCTCGTAGTCACGCTGAGCGGCAACGTGCAGCAGCACCCGAAGAGTGGTCATCTTCGGGGTGTGGGAGAAGGTCTGGAAAAAGTCGACTCCCTCCCGCTGACTGAAGCCTCGAGCAACGTAACGAGCCTTGAAGACAGGCAAAGAACCTGGCGGCCGCTTCACCCTTAAAAACCACATAACATCGACGATGTTCGCTCCAGGAGGGGGAACCTCGTCGACGTAAGTGCCTGTGGACTTCCAGAATGCCATCTCTGCGTCCATGGCTGTCTGCCACTGAGAGGAGTAGGGACCTGCGATCGCCTCAGCGTAAGAACGCGAAGTCGGGATGTCTGGTGCATCCGGGTCTCCCTCAGGGGCAAGCAGCATGGACACGAGATGAGGCGCAGCGGCTGCAAGACACTCAAGGTCCTCCTGCCTGTCCTCAAGGAAGTCCGTGCCAAGAGCACACTCACCCCCGACGGACGGAGGACAGACAGACTCTGACTCATCAACAAGACTAGCGGCGTAGTCTAGACGTCAGGCAGCAGCAAAGTCAACAAGCTCAGCGACTAAGGCAGACGCAGCAGCAGACTCAAACGACGGGTCAGTGACAACTGTGGCTGGCAGACGCGTGACAGTAGGGTGAGCAGCACGAGCGCGGTCAAACTCAAGCTCTGGAACGTCAGGCATAGAAGACGCAGGAGGAGACGGTAGAGGAACACGCTATGGAGGAGAGGAAGGACGACGGACTACGAGGTGGGTGCCGGGGATAGCCGGCTGACGCGGATGTGGAACACGACGACCGGAACTACAAGAAGGGCCAGGCGAGATAGGACGCGATGCAGGCTCACGACGCTCAGTAAGGCCCCCTGTCTGCTCAGTGTAAGGAGAAGGAGCAGGCAGCGGTGAGCCAGGCTGTAACGGAAGACCAGTAGATGAAGGGAGATTAATAACCTGGCAAAGCACAGAGTCAGGCAGTGGCTGAGACGACGGAGACGGTTGAGCGAAGAACATGCGCGGCTGTGCAGTGCCACCAGCACCAGCAGCTCCAGTACCCCCAGCAGCTCCAGCACCTCCAGCAGCTCCAGAAGCCTCAGCGCCAGCTCCTCCAGGACCAGCTCCACCAGCAGCAGCACCCCTAGAACCGGCACCTCCAGTCCCAGGGTCTCTAGCCTCAGTGTCTCCAGCAGCAGCACCCCTAGACCCAGGGTCTCCAGCAGTAGCGCCCTCAGGCTCAGCACCTCCAGCCCCAGCACCTCCAGTACCTCCAGCGGCAGAGCCCCGAGCTCCAGAAGCGCGACCCAGATGGCGACCGTACCAGTCGTGCAGCTGCTCTGAGGTGAAAGGCACATGCGGACGAAGGCGGCTACTCCAAGGAGTCCGCGCAACAGCAGACTCAGAACCCTCAGGCGTCGCACCTCCAGCGCCAGCACCCGCAGCAGCTCCAGAACCTCCAGCTCCAGCACCACCAGCGCCAGCACCTCAACAGCGCCAGAACCTCCAGCGCCAGCACTCGCAGCAGCTCCAGAACCTCCAGCGCCAGTACCCGCAGCAGCTCCAGAACCTCCAGCTCCAGCGCCACCAGCAGTAGCACCCCTAGAGCCGGCACCTCCAGCTCCAGGGCCTCCAACCTCAGAGTCGACAGCAGCACCTCCAGGCCCAGCAGGGCCTCCAGTCCCAGCAGCTCCAGGAACTCCAATAGAAACAAACTCCAGTAGCAGAGTCACCAGCTTCAGTGCCTCCCGCAGCAGGGCCCCTAGCTCCAGCAGCGCGACCCTGACGTCTAACATACCACTCACGCAGCTGCTGTGGGGAGAGAGGGAGACGACGACGAGAGTGCAGCGGCGAGGCACCAGCGGAGCGACTACGGAGACGGCCGCTCCAGGGAGACTACTCAACAGACGCCTCAGCACCCCCAGGTGCAACACCCCCAGACTCAGGACCCCCGAGCTCAGCACCCCCAGACTCCTCACGCCCAGGCTCAGCACCCCCAGGCTCCGCACCCCCAGGCTCCGCACCCCCAGGCTCAGCACCCTACCCCGAGCAGGACCACCCTCAGCAAGACCTGAGTTACCAATGACCTCAACCGGCACAGTCAAGGGATGAGGGTCTACCTTAGACACACCTGAAGGAGCAGGACCAGGAGCGGGGAGGGGGTCTACGTGGGGAGCACCTAAAGCGAGGAAGAGCGGCGAGGGGGGGAGAGGGGCAGTGCGGTAGGGGAAGAGATGGTAAAAGGGAACCGACTCGTCGAACGTGACGTCCTGAGAGGGGAAGACACTGCGCGAGGTGGGGTGGTAAAACTGCCAACCAGGCGCGTCAGGGACAAAGCCAAGGAAGACACAGGGAACAGGGCGGGCGGAGAGCTTGTCCGCGGAGGTATCGCGGACAAAGGCACGAAACCCCAGACCCGGAACACCGACGCATCGCCAACCTTCCCCGTCCACCGCAGTGTGGGCGAGGTCTCCGGCAAGGAGACATGGGGCCAGAGGTTGAGCTGATGCGCGGCGTAGCGGACCGCAAACGGCCACAGAAAATGGGGGGCAGCCGCATGGACCATGGAGGTACGAGCGACCTCCATGACCAAGCCAATGCGGCGCTCAGCAACCCCATTCTGCTGCGGAGAGGCCGGAAGCGTGAACGTCTGGAGAATGCCTTCCCCACGACAAAAGCTCCGCAGAAGGTCGGAGGAAAACTCCCCACCTCTGTCAGAGTGCAGACGCAGGACGGGAAACTCCGTCCCGAACCGCTCGCGGAGCTGGAGACGGGCAGCGCGGATCCAAGGGATCAAAACATCAGGGACCTCACCCTTGGTGCGCAAGGGGAAGACCGTGGTGTAACGCGAGTAGTCGTCAACAACCAGCAGGAAGAACCGCTCACGGTCCTGCCCACTGACGCGGGCTGGGCCCCACACGTCCATGTGCAGGGTCTGCAGGGGAGCAGTCGTCGGGGGAAACGAGGAGGAGTGAGGAGCGGCGCGCTGCCGCCCCTCGACACAGGGAAGACAAAGAGGAGTAGGCGAGGGTGGGAGGGGAGGGAGAACCCTGGGAAGACCAGAGACAAGGACACGGCGGTGCATGCTACGAAGGTGCTGCACCGAGGGGTGACCAAGACGGTGGTGCCAAAGGAGGGTCTGGTGCGACAAAGCGCGACACGAGCAGGGGGCCGCTAGCTGACCTGACGCAGACGCAGACGCAACGACCTGAGGGGACACAGTAGTCAGTGTGTACAGGCTCGAGCCAAGCGCACGGGTAAATGTGGCCAGGTGCCGGCTCGTCCGTGAGCACGTACAGTGGGTCACGCGCTGACCTCCAGGAGTGAACTGGTCAACCCACTGGTCCTGGAGGTCAGCACCACTCACCAAGTTCGTAGAGAACGAGGGGAGGTGAAGGCCTGACGGGGAGCCAGACGGGACCGCCGGACACGGCAGGACCGTGGAGGAATGCGCAAGGACTGGACCCCCAGAGGGGTCTGCAAGGGAGACTGCAACCGGCCGACTGAGCGGCGTGAGGGTGGTGCTGTCGCGAAAGAAGGAGCGGGAAGCACCTGAGTCAAGTGTGAAGGTGTACAAGGACTCAGCAGGCGCAGTACCAGAGAGAGCAGACGCACCAGCACCTGGAGCAGCAGCCTCACCAGCACCTAGAGCAGGAGACGCACTAGCACCTAGAGCAGCAGCCGCACCAGCACCTAGAGCAGGAGACGCACGAGCACCCAGAACAGCAGCCTCACGAGCACCTAGAGCAGCGGACTCTTTACCTGGGTCAAGCGGTACGCACAGGTAACAGGCACCTTCGCACTAGTAGGCAATGCATACATGGCAGTGAGAATAGCATTATAGTCAAGAGCAAAGATATCTACCCTCTGCCTAAGCAGCTCCAGCCAGGTGGGGAGCTCAGCCTCGTTGCCAAACTCAGTACGCCAGGCGTCGCTCAGACGGGCGAAGCAGCGGGACTGTGTGTGACTAAGCGTCCCGCAAGCCTGACCAGCCCGATCACCTGTGCGAATGACGTACGGGCAGCGAACGGTACTCCGAGACCCTCTACTCTGAGCGTACCACTCGTGAAGCTGCTGGGGCGTAAGTGTCTCGCGCGGGCGCCGCTGCAGCTGCAGCTGGCCACTGCCAGACGCTCCCAACTGACCAGCTCCAGGGCGACAGCTACGACGGCTACCACGACAACCCCAACTAGCGTACCACTCACGAAGCTTCTGGGGCGTGAGAGACTCGCGCGGACGTCGCTGGAGCTTCATCTCGCCACCGCCAGTAGCAGCAGTAGTAGTAGTAGCAGCAGCAGTAGCAGCAGGAGCCTAGCAGCAGTAACAGAAGTAGCAGCAGTAGCAGCGTGGGCAGGGCAGGCGAGGCAGGCAGGAAGGCAGGCAGGCAGGCAGATGGCGCTGCAGCGCGCTAACAAGGCAGACACGCGGGAAGCGTGGGTAGGGCAGGTGCTCACCAGTGGCGGGAAGGGCAGGCGCACGACGGCGGCGACGGCGGAGTCGCAACAGCGGCTGCAGAGTAGGGCCGCGGCAGCTGCTGCAGGGCGGGGCCGTGTCGGCTGCAGGGCGGGGCCGTGTCGGCGGCAGGGCGGGGCCAGGCGGGGCCGCATCGGTGGCGGGGCGTGGCCCCGTCTGCGGCAGGGCGGGGCCGTGTTGGCGGCAGGGTGGGTCCAGGCGGGGCCGCGTCGGCGGCAGGGCGAGGCCGTGTCGGCGGCAGGGCGAGGCCAGGCGAGGCCGCATCGGCGGCAGGGCGGGGCCGCGTCGGCGGCAGGGCGGGGCCGCGTCGGCGGCAGGGCGGGGCCGCGTCGGCGGCAGGGCGGGGCCGCGTCAGCCGCAGGGCGGGCCGCGACACGGCGGTAGGGCGGGGCCGCGTCGGCGGGGCCGCGACCTGGCGGGGCCGCATCGGCGTCAGGGCGGGGTCGCGACCGTGGGAGGGTGGGGCTGCGTCGACGGCAGGGCGAAGCCGCGTCCGCGGCAGGGCGGGGCCGCGACAGCGGCCCGGCGGGGCCGCATCGGCTGCAGGGCGGGGCCGCGCTCTGGCCTGACGGGCCTGCAGGGGCGGCTCGCGGGTCTGACGGACCTGCCTGGGCGGCTCGCGGGCCTGACGGGTCTGCAGGGGCGGGGCGCGGGCCTGACGGGCCTGCAGGGGCGGCTCGCGGGCCTTACGGGCTTGCAGGGGCGGCTCGCGGGCCTTACTGGCCTGCAGGGGCGACTCGGTGGCCTTACGGGTCTGTAGGGCGGTGCGCGCGCAGCTAGGGCAACAGTAGGCAGCGCGAGGGCTGCAGGATGGCGCGCAAAGCGCAGCACGTCACAAGGCAAGGCAGACGAAGGCTAGCGCATGACAATACGTGGGGTAGCGCGGTAACCGCAGCGGTAGGTGGGCCCGGAAAAAAAAGACGGTCCTACGGACCTAGTGCTCTGAAACCATGTCAGAATCCCAACCACTAGACCATTGGGATAAAAGGGCTTGTTAAGTAGCGGGTTAGTGCGCCTATAACGCCCTAGGCCAACGTGCCTGTAATCCTTTCCTAGGATCAATCGAGGATCACCAGTGGACCTCTGACACCCCCCCGCACTGGGATGCCCAGAGTGCACACACTGGGATTCGAACCCGAGACCTTTGCTCTGATACCATATTAAAATGTAGTAGCAGGAAATGAATGAACTATGAAAGAGTTGGGTACAAATGTGAAACCCTAATGGGGTTGTACCCCATGTTGGCTACCCCACTAAAGCCTACACATATATGACATACATATTATTTGACACTACCTGCTGACCGACTTGGTAGAGCCGCCTCATTCTCCTCTAGTTCTGTACATCGACAACAAGGCCATGATTGCCTTGTGTTAGGAGCACAGAGAGGAGCACAGGACGAAGCACATCGCCCTGCGTTACTTCCTTGCTTGACTGTTGCAGCAGCATGGTCAGCTTCGTCTTGCTTACGTGGCCTCTCGGGCCAACACTGGTGATATCTTCACCAAGGCACTTCAGCCTTGTGATCATCAGCATTTCTGTACTATTTTACGCCTTGTGCCTACTTGGCCTCACTTAGGCTCACTTCCAGGGCTAACTTTAGTAAAATGACCCGTCTGATGTCAAGACCGGGTCCTGGCTCCTTGTCTGAGTATCAGACGAAAGCTATAACATTGTCTAGCTTTTCAGACGAATCCTAAATACTTGTCTGAGATTTCTGAGAAGATATAAAGCTAGCAAGCAATATACGATTAAACTATAAATAGGGGAGTCAAGTTTAGTTTAATGGTCCAGCAAGTGGAATAGAGAGTTGTGATGTCTGAGATTTCCGGATCGAATCTTGTCTCTTGCTACTGCCAGGCAGGTGCAGACATATTTTGAAAGTTATGCCTTCAGACGAAAAAGAGTTGATATCTGCAGTCTCAGATGAACTGTATAAGGCTGTCTGAGAAATCAGACGAATAGAAAAAGCTTCTCTTAAAAATCAGACGAAATTAATCAGCATGTCTCCGACATTAGATGAACCAGTAAAAATGTGTTCAGAATCCAGAAATTCAGACCAAAAATGTTTGATAAAGTAAGCCCTGCTGACTTCTTGACTTTACTTGTACTGTGATATATATATTTATACATGCATGCTTACACTTGCTACAGTAACTTGCTAGGTTTGGTTCACTGTCTGTACTACTTGTTCTCCATTTATATAACTCTGCATGTGAACTGGCCTTGTGCCCATTTGCTTGTGCTCAGAGTGTGTGGAGATTTCGTGATCCACCCTGAGCTTGCTTTGCTTTTCTTGACTGGTCGTGTGACCTCTTGTTCTCCCCCACTTTGCCTATGGGGGTGTGTCAAACTTATATGTTGCATGTAGTGTAGGCTGTAGTGGGGTAGCCAATATCGGGTACAACACAACTTAGGGTTAGTATTGTACCCATCTTGTTGCTAGTTCATTCATTCTCGCTTCGTTATTCTGACAAGGGATTACCTTCAAGTTTTGAAGATTGTTTTTAGATGAGGGAATGGGTGATAAAACCAATGCCGATAACACACACAACACGCCCTCTTTCCAGAAGGAAAATCGCTGTAGAGGTTGTCTTTGATGTTTTTTCGATGTAAACAGGTAAAGTGGGTGTCTAGGATAAGTCGGAGGGCGATAAGAAACAGGTTGATAACAAGCCCCTTGCAAAAAAAGGCCATAACCACTAGGGGCGTATATCTGGGCCGGGGCCATACAGGTACTACCCCAGCTTAGACTTCTTCCTTGCAAGGTACCTGGCCCGTGCTGCATCCACGGTTGCAGCCTTAGCTGGAGCAGAAACGGCCGAACCTCCTGTGCTTCGAGCTGCCTTGCCAACACCTGCTGTTTGTGCAGCTGAATCTTCCTTGGCTTGTTTCTCTTTCGCAGAAGCTGCCGTGTCTCCACCACTGTTAAGGGGAACGAAGAACACACGAACAAGATGGTGAGGTAACCTCTCAGCCTTGGCATGCTGTGGTTGCCGGAGTGGGTGGATGGAATCCCAGACTATGCAGCCCCATTTTAGGGTTTAGCGAATCCTCCTGCCTTGATTCCCGGCCTTCTCTGCCCCACCTTTTGTTGGCCGGTATGCCTGTAAATGATAGATTGGCATTCGAATGGTATTCGGGATTCAATCGAATACTCGCCCAAAAAACGAATCCGAATTTGGCATGCTATTCGCATGTATTCGATCGTCAAGTATTATTTTCGAGCAAGTATTCGTTCGACAATTTTTCGAGTACTCGAGAGACATTCGTGTCTCCATCTCTTCTCCTCTTCCCTATCTAACATACTGTGGACTGCGAAAATATAAGCCTTTCAAGATTTGGGGGCTTATACCATGTGTAGAGCAGTCTACTTTGACACTCAATGCGAAGCAGTAAGCCGTTTACGCTATATTGCACATCAGGTACTAACTCAGTGAGGGATGACTGGAAGTATGTATGTCAAGAATCGCAAGCTGAATGGTCGAGAAATTGACACATAGAGATGTATGAATAACAGCCACAGTGGTGAGACCTCATAAAAGTCGGTAGAACGGATAGCCCATATTTGAGTGTGGAACGTCTGTATTCCTGGCACATTCGTATTCGATTCGAAACCGCCAGAATTCGACTCGTATTCGTAATCGACGTGGAGCAGGTATTCGGTCAAATACGATTTTGAACACTTATTCGCAAAATATTCGAAAATAAGTATTCGTACTCGACTCGATATTTGTTTTTACAGGCATATTGGCCGGGCCCTAGGAATGCTGAATGCAGGACGTACCTGAGGCGGGTGACGTCCACATCATGCAGGCGCGGCAGCAGCGGCTGCACCCAGGGCTCGTCCACGGCGCACACGCAGCGCATGAAGGCGCGCGTGGTGGCCACTATCTCCTGGTACACCACCCACTCCGGCAGCAGCCCCTCCTCATCCACTGCCAGCGCTGCACTCGCTGGGTGCACCTGGGGGAAGGAAAGGAGCGTGATGTAGTGGAGTGAGCGGATTGTGGTGTCGTGGGTGGGACATGTGCACAGCAGAGCAAAAGAAGCAGAGTGAGGGGGGCACTGCAGATTTGAATGAGAGGGCCAGTGGAGGGCTGGGAATGGTGATGACGATGAGAAGAAGTGATCGGAGAGGACAGCAGTGGCGCCACAAGAAGCGACAGTGTGGCTCACCTCAACCAGGCGTGACTTAGCGTGCACCGTCTTATACCCATTGTGCTGCCGCATGCGCCGTGCAAGCTTGTTCGCCGACCCCACCGTCAGAGCGTGCCTCAGTGCCGCCCAGCTGTCCCTGCTGCCTTCCACAACCCCGCCTGCCCCGTCTGCCTTGCCACTTCTCATGTCTCTACCCTCTTTGGAAGTGGGTGGGGGAGCGGATGAGCGATTGGAAGTGGTGCGGGATGAGTGTGAGGGGACAGCAGCAGTGAGCTGGCGAGCCACGTCCCGTGCAAAGTTCATGGACCTGAGCTGAGTGGCACGCACGACAGAGAGTGGGGGAAGTTGGAGGGGTGTGGCTTGGAAGCTTCGTCGCACACTTAAGCGTAAAAGAAAACGTTGGTGTGTCAAGGAGGGCGTGACAATTATGGTTGGGAAAGAAAGGTGTGCAAAAAACTGTGTCGCCAGAACAGAAAGGCGTTCTAAAGACTGTTGAGAGAGAAAGGCGTTTCAAAAACTAATAAATCAATTTTCTGTGCTGGTAATTCCAGAATTTGGCAACCTGAAACTACCTGTGTACGAAAGTAGCAAGAGTGGTGGGAAGAGACCATGGAAGGCGTAAAGAGGCAATGCATGGTAGCACACCTGCAGGCCTCGTTGCTTGCACCACGACGCCTGGAACCCCGACGCCTCCCACCCACGGTATACCTGCAACCACCGTATGTGATCGCCATACCCCTCCCCATCCGGCAGCGCCACCAAATTCCCCCCTCCACCTCCTCCCCGCCCTCCTCCTCTCCTGCCCCCATCCTTCCCTCCTCCTGAGGGCGTGCTGACATCAGCAGAGAGCATGGCAGCGACGGCAATGGCGTCAGGCAGGCAGCTCAGCGAGCGGGCGGCCAGCAGCGTGACGCCCAGAGAGGGGTCCAGCGGCAGGCGCGCCACGTCCCTGCCGGTGGCGGTGATGGCCCCGCGCTCGTCAATGCAGCGCAGCGCATACAGCTGCAGCAGCGCGTCCTCCAGTGCCGAGGGCGATGGTGGGTCCAGGAACTCAAATGACAGCACATCCCCGATGCCCCCTGCCTCCTCCCGTGCTGAACCCCCCTCTCCTGCTTGTGTGTCGCTGTCTCGTTGCGCGTCCCGCCGCTTCCTGTGGGCTACATCCAGGCGCGTGAGCGACTTCAGGTGCAGCACCGTGCCTGGTGAGGGGACGGAGCACAGAGAGAGGGCCAGGCACGGCAGGGACAGTGGAGCATAGATAGCATGTGAGGTCGGTGGGGTTCGTCAGTTGGGCTACATAAGAATGCGAGTTGTGCAGGAGAACAAAGAGCCAAGAGAAGAGCAATGACAAGCATTGGCAGCAGAGCGAGGGCAGTCGCACAGACGAAGGCAGCAGACCTGCGAGGGAGGAGCGACAGATTTCGGGCTCGGTAGCATGTGGCAGCTCATGCTCGAACACGGACTTGGGGTACAGGCGGTAGCACTTGCCCGGCCGAGTGCGCCCTGCCCGCCCCGCCCGCTGGATAGCCTGCACTCTTTTGCGGAGGGGGGAAGGAGGAGAGGGGGAATGGGATGGCAGGCAGGGGAAAACGAGAGGTGGAGCAGCGATTGGGTGCTTGGGTAGCGGTGGTGCATGCGTGCGTGGTTCTCTCCACCTGCACCTGCAAGCTGCAGCACCTACACAGCATGTTCCCACCACCAGCACCACATGCTCCCCATCCCATGTCCACACCCAGTCAACTTCCTTGTGAGCACGACCCACCCACGCACCTGCTGATGGGCACGATAGTGAGAGCGGCGAGCTGCGTGTTGGGGTCGTACTGCTTCTGCTTCACATGCCCCGGGTCCACCACGAACACTATGCCGTCCAGCGTCACCGCTGTCTCCGCCACATTCGTAGCCACTATGATGCGCCGACACCCCGCGGGCGCTGGCATGAACACTCGCACCTGCGGGGAAGGAGAGTGTTGCATGGAGACAGATGGAGGGCGCGATGGGGTGCTGGCGGCAGCAACTGCAAGAGTGTGTGCGAGAGGGGGGCAGGTGCGTGGGGAGGGGCAAGAGAGCGAATCTTCCTGGTCACCACTAGTAACGGCACAAAGCGCTGCGAGTGTGTCACATGACTGCCTTGTGCAGGCAACCCAACCCGACGTGTAACCTGATGACTTTCGATCCCACGGCTGCACTGAGCAGTGTCAACATATATTTTATATGTGTTGTTTAGGTTAGTCTAGGTGTTACGTTTCTACTTACTTGCATGATTAGGGTTTGCTATATCTAGGGTTGTACTTCACATTTTCTATCAATTCATTCTTATCGTAACATGGTATAGAGCTAGGTTTCCCTTAGGCGATTTTTCCCCTAGGCGATTTTTTCCCTTAGGCGAAATTTCTCTCGATAGTCTATGGGCCCACCACCCGCGCGCCTCGTAGCGACCCATAGCCCGAAGCGCCCTGCCCCGTAGAGCCCGAGTAGGTCGCGCCCCCCCGTCGACATCGCGCGTCACCCGTTTCTGCCCTGCGCCCCACCCGTTTTCGCCGTGCGTCACTCGTTTTCTGCCCCGCGCCCCACTCGTTTTACCCCGCGCGTTTCCCCCCAGCCCTCTAGCGCGCAGCAGACGAACGCGCATAGCTGCGCGCGCAGCCTTAGTCGCACCCGCAGCTTCGCGCTAGTACGTCGCGGCCGCGCGCACGTGCAGCCCACCGTCTTAACCGCCCCCCAGACCTGAAAACCCGCCATTACAGACCTGAAAACCGCCGCCGAACTTGGAAACCCGCCGCCCCAGACCTGAAAACCGCCGCCCCAGACCTGACAACCGCCGCCCCACCTGGAAACCTGCTGCCCCACCCGTTCCAGGCACCTCACCCGGGATCAGCCGCCCCACCCAGTCCTCTCCACCGCATTGAACCGCACAGAACTGCACATAACCGCACAGAACCGCACAGAACCGCCGCCTTAACAGCTTCCCCACCTGAAAACCACCGCCCCAGACCTGACAACCGCCGCCCCACCTGGAAACCTGCTGCCCCACCCGTTCCAGGCACCTCACCCGGAATCAGCTGCCCCACCCAGTCCTCTCCACCGCATTGAACCTCACAGAACCGCACAGTACTGCACATAACCGCACAGAACTGCACAGAACCGCCGCCTCACCCGTAGCCCGCTGCCTTAACAGCTTCCCCACCTGAAACCTGCCTCCCCACGACCTACCACACCCGCCGTCAGTAGCCCCAGCCGATTACACTGCCGCCAGCTACACCAGCAGCAGCATAGGCTGCCCCCAGCGCACCAGCAGCAACGTAGGCTGCCCCCAGCAGAACCAGCAGAACCAGCAGAACCAGCAGAACCAGCAGAACCAGCAGAACCAGCAGAACCAGCAGAACCAGCAGAACCAGCAGAACCAGCAAAACCAGCAGAACCAGCAGAACCAGCAGAACCAGCAGAACCAGCAGAACCAGCAGAACCAGCAGAACCAGCAGAACCAGCAGAACCAGCAGAACCAGCAGAACCAGCAGCAGCATAGGCTGCCCCCAGCGAACCAGCAGCAGCATAGGCTGCCCCCAGCGCACCAGCAGCAGCTTAGGCTACCGCCAGCGCACCAGCAGCAGCTTAGGCAACTGCCTGCGCACTAGCAGCAGCATTGACTGCCCCCTGGAGAACCAGTAGCAGCCTAGGCTGCCTCTCAGCAGAACCAGAAGCAGCACAGGCTGCCCCCAGCGCACCAGCAGCAGCTTAGGCTGCCCTCAGCAGAACCAGTAGCAGCATAGGCTCACATGGCATGTACTAGGGTTCTACAGCAGCAGGGCCAGCCGCAGCACTCCCGTCAGTTGGGGCCTGCGGGTCCAAAGTGTGGCGCCCCCAGCAGTGGCTCAGCTAGCAGTGGGCGAGACGTCGGCCCCTGCGGGTACCGGGCCCTGACAGGCCCTGGTGCTGGCACTACCTGCTGGAGTCCTGACCACACTGCGTCCAGCTGCTACCGTCGACTCGACGACCTCCACCGTGAGCGTTTTGGTCCTCACGCTATTACACCGCACTGGCCTTCGCGCCTTCGCCAGCGCACTACTGCACCAGTTGAGTCTCACCTGCCTGGTCTAGGACCCTTTCCGGCTGCACGAGTAGAGACCTGTGTTTCCAGTCTTGGTGCGTGTGTTGTTTCCAGTCCCGGCGCCTCTGAGGGTCTTTGTGTAGAAGCTGCAGCTACCACTAGTCTAGCACTAGCCTTTGTAGCTGGTTCGGGTGCGACCCCACAGACTGCACAGCTTTCCTTCACCCTAGATTCTGGAGCGTCCAGCTGTTTCTTTCGCGACTGTACCGACCTCACACCACTGCGCACTCCAGTCACTGTCGCCTTGGCTGACCCCTCTGTGGGACGTGTAGTTGCTAGCAGCACCACCACTCTTCCGTGTCCGGCGGCTCCCTCAGGTTTTCTTACAGGTTACTACACCCCCTCGTTCTCTAGGAACTTGGTGGGTGTCAGTCACCTTCACGACCTAGGCGTAGTCACTACTTTCCCACTGGACGAGCCTGTTGCCTCCTGCACTGTCGGTGCCACTGGGGCGCCCCTGGCCACATTCCACAGAGAGCCGGGATCTGGTCTGTACTCACTACACACTGGGTCCCACCACACTGAGTCGGGTCAGGTCAGGTCAGGTCAGGTAGCTGCTGTGTCGTGTGACTGTCGGTCCCTCACCCACCCGTCGGTCCTCTGGCACCACCGTCTAGGTCACCCGTCGTTCCCGCGTCTCAGTAGGATGGCACGTTACCGTCTGGTCTCAGGTCTCCCAGGGTCGCTTGCACCGCTTCCCCGCTCGCCTGCGCCGCTGTGCACTCCTTGCGTCGAGGGTCGGCAGCGCGCTGCCCCTCACTCCTCCTCGTTCCCCCCCACCACGGCTCCCTTCGAGACCCTGCACTTGGACGTCTGGGGCCCCTCTCCGGTCCTTGGCCCACGTCAGGAGCGCTACTTCCTGATTGTGGTGGACGACTACTCCCGCTACACCACGGTTTTCCCCTTGCGACGGAAGGCCGACGTGCCTACCGTCCTCGAGCCGTGGCTACTAGCGTGGGGTGGCGCCCAGGGCCTGTGTGGGCTTCGCCTACACTCGGACCGTGGTGGTGAGTTTTCTTCCACTCGCCTGGAGACGTTCTGTCAGGGTCGGGGGATCATCCAGTCTTACACGCTACCAGCATCACCGCAGCAGAACGGGGTAGCCGAGCGACGCATCGGCCTGGTCATGGAGGTTGCCCGGACCTCCATGTGCCATGCCGGTGCCCCCCAGTTCTTGTGGCCCCAGGCAGTCCGCTACGCCGCGCACCAGCTGAACCTGTGGCCCAGTGACGCACGGCCAAGGGTGACGCCGGTCTCCCTTTGGACAGGATCTCCGGGCGTAGCAGCTGACTTCCGCGTCTGGGGTTGTCTGGCTCACGTTCGCGCCCCTGGCGCGAACAAGTTGTCTCCGCGCACTCGTGCCTGCGTCTTTCTTGGCTTCCCTTTGGACGCCTCCGGCTGGGTGTTCTACGACCCGGTCACCTACCAGTTCTTCGCTTCGCAGGACGTCACGTTCGACGAGTCTGTCTGTTACTACAGGAGTCGCCCCCACCGAGGTACTGAGGCCTTTTCCCCCCCGCTGTTCCTCACCCTTGAGCCCCCACCAGTCGCCCCGGTAGCCCCCCCCCCTTCGCGTCCTGCCCCGTCAGGTGTGTCGCACGTCACTCCGCAGTCTTCCCCCCCGCAGCGTCCAGTCCCTGTCGTGTCTGGGGGTGCGGGAGGTGCAGTTGCGGAGGGTGAGGGTACTGGGGCTGCAGGAGCTGGTGGTGTCGGCTCTGGGGGTGCAGGGGTTGTGGGCGTGGAGGTCACTCCTGTGGAGGACACGGCAGCCTCGACTCGGCGGCCTCGCCCTGCCTCACCCCCTGGCTTCCCGTCCGTCCCGCAGTTTCCTCCTCCTTCTTCTCTGCGGTCGGTTGCTGCGGAGCCTGGGGGTGTTCCTGCGGGAGGTACTGGAGGCCCCGGGGGTGTCGGTGGTGGAGGTGCTGGTTCTGGGGGTGCTGGAGCTGGAGGCACTGGCACTGTGGCGCCTACACCGCGCACTGTACGTTTCCTGACCCGTGAGCAGCGTCTCCTCCGGTTGGAGAGGGAGGAGCGTGAGCGATTTGAGAGGGCACAGCAGCAGCAGCAGCAGCAGCAGCAGCAGCAGCAGCAGCAGGAGAGAGTAGAGGAGGAGTCACAGCAGCAGCACGAGAGGGTAGCGCAGGAGTCCCGGTCGCAGCAGCGGGTGCAGCTGCAGCCGCAGCAGGAGAGGGTAGAGGAGGAGTCACGGCCGCACCAGGAGAGGGTAGAGCAGGAGTCCCGCCCGCAGCAGCAGGTGCAGTTACAGACACAGCAGGAGAGAGTAGAGGAGCAGTCACGGCCGCACCAGGAGAGGGTAGAGCAGGAGTCCCACCCGCAGCAGCAGGTGCAGTTCCAGACGCAGCAGGAGAGAGTAGAGGAGGAGTCACGGCAGCAGCAGGAGAGGGTAGCGCAGGAGTCCCGGTCGCAGCAGCGGGTACAGCTGCAGCCGCAGCAGGAGAGGGCAGAGGCGGAGCCACAGGAGCAGCAGCAGGGGCCGGTACCGTCGCAGCAGACGCCAGAGGAGGCGGAGCAGCAGCGACTGCGACTACGCGACCTCCCCGACCCAGCACCTGCACGCTTTGTTCGTGGTCCCCTGTCGTCCCCTCCTGTTCCACCAGTTGAGTCCCTTTCCTCCTCCCAGTGGACTCGTCGTCCTCCCCTCAGTCGTGCTGTGTCTCCACAGCCTCGTCGGTCCCGTTACCGTGCAGACGATCCGTTTCACCTTGTTCTCCGCTCTCGTGTTCCACCTCCTCCTGTCCTTCCACATCCCCCTGAGTCGTCCCTCACTGTGCTTCACGACCCGTTGTCCGACTACCTCTGTGCCTCCCGTCCTGTCGTCTCCCGTGTTTTGTCCGCGTTGGTCACTCACCCGACTGCACCTCTGTCGTCTGTCTCAGCACTTGTTACCACTGTCTCTGGCTTTGCCTCTTCCCACCGCCTTGACTACGCCGCTCACTTGGTGAGTGGCCCTGCACGTTCTCCGTCCTCTGGGGGTGCTCCTGTCTTTCCCCTGGAGGTCGTAGAGGACAGGCAGTTCGAGCTTGGTTTTCTTGCGGCCGCTGTTCCTCATCTCTGCGCCATGCTGCTTGCCCCTGAGGGGGATCCAGACGCCCTTGACATCCCGATCCCTCGCACTCACGCCGAGGCGGTCTCGGGACCCTGGGCTTCGTACTGGATAGCAGCTGAGGAGGCAGAGATGGCATCTTATAGGTCCACAGGCACTTACGTCGACGCAGTCCCACCACTTGGGACGAATGTCGTCAGTGGCCGATGGCTCTACAAGGTCAAGCGGCCGCCTGGATCACCACCTGTGTTCAAGGCACGCTATGTTGCGAGAGGCTTCAGTCAGCGAGAGGGGGTGGACTTCTTCCAGACCTTCGCTCCCACCCCGAAGATGAGTACTCTTCGGGTGTTGCTGCATATTGCAGCCCAGCGCGACTACGAGTTGCACTCCTTGGACTTTTCCACCGCGTTCCTTCAGGGGAGCCTGCACGAGCAGATCTGGCTGCGTCGCCCGCCTGGCTTCACTGGCTCTTTCCCACCTGGGACCCAGTGGCAGCTGCGTCGACCAGTCTACGGCCTGCGTCAGGCCCCACGTGAGTGGCACGACACACTTCGCTCGACCCTTGCAGCTCTTGACTTCTTTCCGTCGTCTGCTGACCCGTCACTGTTCGTTCGCCGTGGCTCGACCCCGTTCTTTGTCCTGGTCTACGTCGACGACCTAGTGTTCGCCACTCCCGACCGACGCGCGCTGGCCTCCGTGAAGGAGGAACTGCAGAGGAGACACACTTGCACTGACCTTGGTGAGCTGCAGCACTACCTTGGCCTGCAGATCACCAGGGACAGGGCAGCTCGCACCATTACGCTGACTCAGTCGCATATGGTGGAGCAGATCCTCACGCGGTTTCGCTTCCCGTTCTCCAAGGTACAGCTCACCCCTCTTGGTGTGGATCATGGGCTCACGGCTCCACCTTCGGACGAGTCATTTGAGTCCAGTGGTCCATATCCTGAGCTGGTGGGTTGTCTCATGTACCTGATGACCTGTACTCGCCCAGACCTAGCTTACCCTCTTAGCGTCCTTGCGCGCTTTGTTGCGCCTGGGAGACACCGATCTTCCCACTGGTACGCTGCTAAGAGGGTGGCGAAGTATGTGGCGAGTACATCAGGCATGGGACTTGTCCTTGGAGGGAAGCAGCCAGTTACACTCACAGGTTACTCGGACTCGTCGTGGGCCGACGACGCGGAGACGCGTCGGTCTACACAGGGCTCCTTTAGCCTCGGGGCAGGTGCTGTTTTGTGGCGGTCGACTCGGGCGTCGTCTGTCGCCGGTTCCAGCTGTGAGGCAGAGGTGTACGCTGCGGCCATGGCCGCTCAGGAGCTTCGCTGGCTGTCTTTCCTTCTCACCGACCTTGGTGAGCGGCCTCGCTCTCCCCCAGTCTTGTTCGCCGACAACAGGTCTGCTGTCCTGTTGTGTGAGGAGCCCCGACTGGTTGGGAAGGCGAAGCACATCCAGCTTCGTTACTTCCTTCTGCGTGAGTTGCAGCAGCGTGGACAGGCACTCGTTCGACGTGTGGTCTCTGAGGCAAACACGGCAGATATCTTCACCAAGGCGTTGCCGCCTTGTGACCACCAGCGTTTCTGCACCCAGCTTGGCCTTGTGCCTGCCCGTCCTCACTTGCTTGCTTAGAGATGCCTTGTTCTGCATGTCTTGTACTCTTGCATCTCTTTATATTTGCTATATACCTGCATGTGGACTGGCCTTGTGGCCTCTTGCTTGCTCTCGGAGTGTGTGGTGACTTTGAGCTCCACCCTGAGATTTGTCTTGTTCTTGTAGACTGGTCTTGTGACCGTTGCTTGCTCTTGTTGTTTCTACAGGACTTCCGTCACCTAGACTATGGGGGTGTGTCAACATATATTTTATATGTGTTGTTTAGGTTAGTCTAGGTGTTACGTTTCTACTTACTTGCATGATTAGGGTTTGCTATATCTAGGGTTGTACTTCACATTTTCTATCAATTCATTCTTATCGTAACAAGCAGGGCAGCGCAGTGCCCAGCAGAGCATGCAGCAAGGCCCAGCGTGCACATGTACAGTACAGCGCACCTGCAGCTCGGGCGGCAGCGAGGCGTGCAGCGGCAGGATGAGCGCGTCCATGCAGTGGCCGTGGTCGCTGCTGCGAATGCGCTCCTCCATGGCCGCCACTGCGCGCTCTATCTCGTCCTGCCCCGTCAGGAACACCAGAATGTCCCCAGGCTCTGACCCCATGTGGATGTCTGCCCGAGGGAGAGAGGGGGGGGAGGGGATAGGCAGAGGAGCAAAGCAGAGGAGAGGATACAACGGGCAATTGCACAGTCACATGTGGAGCCAATGATGGGCGTCCAGCAAGGCAGGACGGTGTGGAGAGCTCGAGGCTTCCCTGATGGGCGTCCTACTGCAACCCACATTTATGCACGCCTTCCCTGCTTCCCCACGCCCTCCGCTCCCTGCAGCCCAGCATCACGGCAGGGCACGGCACGGCACGGCACGGCACGGCACGGCACGGCACGGCACGGCACGGCACGGCACGGCAGGGCAGGGCACGGCACGGCACGGCACGGCAGGGCAGGGCAGGGCACGGCACGGCAGGGCAGGGCAGGGCACGGCACGGCAGGGCAGGGCAGGGCACGGCACGGCAGGGCAGGGCACGGCACGGTACGCACCAATGGCGGTCTCGATGGCGGACTGGAAGTAGCTGGCGGGGCGGTCCGTACTGTAGAGCAGCTGCACGGGGTGCAGGCGGCCAGGCACGTCCACCACGGGGCAGTGCCCGAAGAACGCCGAGAACTTGTTGCCGTCCAACGTGGCTGACGTCACCAGCACCTTCAGGTCGTCCCTGCGCACTGCCAGCAGGCGCTTCAGCAGCCCAAACAGGATGTCCCTGTGCGATAGGGCGGCAGGGGGCAGCAGCAGGTCCACAGGAAAGGCAGGAGAGGGGGGGAGGAAACAGTTGGAGGTGCTTGTGATTCTGCAACCAAGGAAGGCAGACAAGTTCAGGGTTTTGCACACTGCGGGGCGAGAGAGAGGGAGCAAGCGACACTGGTGGTGCTGCGACGCAGCAAGAGAGAGGATGCAGGGAGAGCAGGCAATGGGGCAGCGGGCAGGCGCGCATGAGCACGTACGTGTTGAGGCTGCGTTCGTGCGCCTCGTCCAGCACGATGACAGAGTAGCGCGTGAGCAGTGGGTCGCCCAGCAGCTCCCTCAGCAGGCACCCGTCCGTCTGAAACACAATGCGCGTGGCGGCACTGCTGCGGTCCTCGAACCGCACCACGTACCCCACCTCGCCGCCCAGCCCCACGCCCAGCTCCTCCGCCACTCGCCTGAGGGGCACGCGGCGCATGGGGTGGCAGAGAGGGACGGGCAGCAGAGGCGAGAGCAGTCATGTGCGCATGCATGGCGGCGGCCCGGTTGGACGCATGTGTGCATGCATGCACGGGCAGGGGTGTGTGTGACGCAGGCAGGTTTGTGCTGTGCGCTGAAAGCAGCTATCCGCCACTCAGTCGGTGCGTTCCCCCATCCCCAACCGTATCTTCCCCAACCCCCACCCGCTCGTCCTCACCTAGCCACCGACACGGCCGCCACTCTGCGCGGTTGCGTAACGGCAATGGCGCGCGGCCCAATTCCGCGCGTCTTCTCGCCTTCCGCTGGTGGCTCCCCCGCTTGGCGCAACTGCGCGCGGTACAGCATCTGCGGGAGCTGCGTGCTCTTGCCTGGGGGCAACACGGGGGGGGGGAAGGCAGGAGAGGTTAAAACCGGAGGTCCAAGAGTTTCTAAGTTAGGAAAGTTGAAAGGAGAGAGAAAGGTGACTGGCTCGCGAGCCAGGGTGGTGTCGAAATTGGTGGTCTGGGGTCGCAAAGGAAGAAAACTTCGCGAAAATAACCAGATCTGGAATGCAACGTCAGAACTGGTTTCGTCCTCGCTAGAACAGTAGTTTCGCGTGACGAAAATTGTCCCCCCGATTTGCGAAGTGAGTCGTACCTACTGGGTCACCCCCTCTCAAAGTTAGGAAGGTTGAGGCACTTTGGGGCTGTTTGGGACTCCGGTTTTAAGTCCGTCACCGGCACGTGATGCAACGACGCGCACCCGGCACACGTGGTTTCTCTAGGCCGCTGTTGCATGCCGCGAGCTGTGCCCATCGGTGCTGAATTCTATAGCTACCGCGGCGGACGGACGAGCAAGTGGAAGGCGAGGGGGGCGAGCGAGAGCGCGCTCACCGGATCCAGTGGCGCCGATGACGACGGTCACGGGGTAGGCCGCCACGGCGCTCAGGATCGCCTCCTCGTACTCCAAAATCGGCAGCTGCCGCGCCGCCTCGTCGGCGCGCCGTCTGTCATCCAACTCGCTCCGCTGCTGCGGTTGCCGAGGCTGCGCCATGGCGATGGGGACTCACACCGCAGGCAACTCGAAAGGCGGGAGAGGTTGCCGCGTCGAGGTGGTGAAATGGGATAGGTAGTCCGAGGCCTTAGGGCGCGTGTCTTTATACAGTGTTTTGCAAAACTTCTAAGTTGAACTTCTACCATTTGAACCTAGGTCGACCTCGGCTCGAATATATAGATTCATTTTGCTCGAGCCGCTGTTCCTCGCTTCACATGTATCACACGGCACACAGGAGTTCGACTATCGAAGTTCAACTCTAAACAGTAAAACTCGAGAAGCGCTACACTCTCGTAGGTTACCTGGTAGGGCGGTGCGTTTCGTCACCGAATCCGGCTTCAGTAACCAGGTATGTTGTACCTCGTTACTGTCGTGGAATTCGTGAAATTTCGTACGTGCGCAGAAGGACACACGATTGGATAAATGTAAACGAAAAATTCCGAACGCAGGTCGACTTTAGTTCAGTGTCCAACTTCTTTCACACAGTTTGAACTAGGACACACGATTTCGTCGCGAGTAGTTTCGCGAGCTTAACGAAACAGGTTACCAGCAAAAGTTCAACTTTTTTCCGAACGTCTACGCTAAAACACACGCGCCCTTAGTACAACGATGCACGTAATCGAGCACTAACTCTGTTACACTCAAATGGACTCAATCTAGCTCATGCTTTCGCCTGCCTCGCCAACGTCGCAACTAGTGGGCAGGTGAAGACATGCTGGTACAGTAACACATACAAATCATCTGACCAAGTGTAAGGAATTTTCTCGATATTCCTTAGCGCGCCCTACAACATCGCGTATAGCAGCAGCCGTTGTTCGCCCGTTACTGCTAACGGGGCTTCGCCGACTTCGCGCGCACTGTTTTCACCAAACCTCGCACCGCTGGCCCGGCCGTGTCGGCCTACGCTTCGGAACTAGCCCGAGCCTCGCTTCCAGCATAGCACTAGCTAGCTCGCACGCACCGCGTTACCGTTTGCATGTTTCGCGTATAAATGTTCGCTCATGCCTTAGCTCACATTTTGTACTCGTTTGACACCTTAGTGCAATTCTCGCTACTTCGATTCATTGCACCCGTAACACTTGGTATCAGAGCCTCTTTCTTTTCGGACCGCGCATCTCCGCACCCCAGGAAATCAACTTTTGATTTTTCACTCGAAGGGACTCACGCACCTTAGCACCTAGGAGCCGCTGTCATCGCGTTCTCTCGTAAATGCGTGCAGCCACGACAGCGCCTAGACTAAGACGAGCCGACGCCATTCGGAATGGCAGAGCATCTTGACGTCACTAACCTCACGCAGGACTGCCTGGACGAGCTGCTGCGACAACTGCACGAAAACTCCGAAGAAATCGCAGCATTAACGGCGGAACGTACCTCCCTGCAAAATGACCTCGCACGAGCACAATTCCAAGCACCTGGCATTCCGATTTAGCCCGCACCACAGACATCGCAACACGGAATGTGAGAGAAGTAGGTAGAGTTAGGTGGGCTTGGGAGCCATAGCTTAGGAGCCTTGGTAGTTAAGTTCGAGGGTGAGGAGAGTGTCGAGAAAGTTGTGAAGGGGAATGAGGGTTTCACTATAGGTTCAAGGGTACAAATATGAAAGAAGTGAAGCAAGGTGCACCACCTAACAAGCAAGGTAACTACACTAAGTCTACATTGCAGGCAGTTATAAAGTGATGTATACAATAACATTCTGACACACCCCCTAACTGCCTGCAGTGAAGAACCATGTGCAGAAACACCCCCGGAAGGGGTACACCAAGTAGAGCGCAGCAGACAGAGAGGGCAAATGAGGAGGAGAGACTGTGGAGGAAGAGAAGATGCGAGGCAACGACTAAAGCTGCAGAGGCACGGGCACAGGAGCGGCTGACTCAGTGGCTACCGAAGCAAGGGCGACGGACTACTGGAGTGACTGGCTCCGCGGCTATAGACGAGCGGCAGGAGCAACGGACCCACTGGCGACTGGTGCAACAGGCTCACTGGCTACCGAAGCAAGGGCGACGGACTACAGGCGCTGCAGGCGACACGACAGCTACCTTCACACAACCTCCCCCAGCTGCCCCACTCCCCTCTCACACACTCCCTGTTCAAACCCTAGCTCCACTCCCACAACACCCCCCTTAAACCCTAAACCCTAGGCTCCCACACACCCACCCCCCTCAGCGACAGCTGCAGCAGTGGGAGACGAGGGAGGAGGAGGAGCAAGGGGAGGAACATATAACCGCCACCCCCACACCCGCCACCCCCATGCTCGGCACCCCACACCCCCAGCACCACGGAATGCACGGGGGGGGGGGGGGGGGAACGGGACGGGGTGCAGGTGCGGGCTGCTCCAGGGGCGGCCGCTGCAGGTGCGGGCTGCTCCAGGGGCGGCTGCTGCAGTTGCTAGCTGCTCCAGGGGCGGCTGCTGCAGGTGCGGGCTGCTCCAGGGGCGGCTGCTGCGGTTGAGGGCTGCTCCAGGGGCGGCTGCTGCAGGTGCAGGCTGCTCCAAGGGCGGCTGCTGCAGTTGCGGGCTGCTCCAGGGGCGGCTGCTGCAGGTGCGGGCTGCTCCAGGGGCGGCTGCTGCGGTTGAGGGCTGCTCCAGGGGCGGCTGCTGCAGGTGCAGGCTGCTCCAGGGGCGGCTGCTGCAGTTGCGGGCTGCTCCAGGGGCGGCTGCTGCAGGGGCGGCCGCTTCAGGGGCGGCTGCTGCAGGGGTAGCGGCTGCTGGGGCGGCTGCTACAGTGGCGGCTGCTCCAGGGGCTGCTGCTGCAGTGGTGGCTCCAGGGGCGGCTGCTGCAGTGACGGCTGCTCCAGGGGCGGCTGCTGCAGCGGCGGTTGCTCCAGGGGCGGCTGCTGCTGGGGCGGCTGCTCCAGGGGCTGCTGCTGCAGTGGCGGCTCCAGGGGCGGCTGCTGCAGTGACGGCTACTCCAGGGGCGGCGGCTCCAGGGGCGGCTGCTGCAGCGGCGGCTGCTCCAGGGGCGGCTGCTGCTGGGGCGGCTGCTGCTGGGGTGGCTGCTCCAGGGGCGGCTGCTGTTGCAAGGCAGGCCCGCGCGCTGCTGCAAAGCAGGCACGGGCGCAAGGGAGGCAGAGGCGGCGGCCAGGGGGGGGTGCGCCGCAACGAGCAGGTGACAGGGCCACAAGGGGCGGCAACGGAGCCGCTAGGGGCGGCAACGGGGCCGCGAAGAGCGGCGACGGGGCCGCTAGGGGCGGCAACGGGGCCGCTAAAGGCGGCGACGGTGCCGAGATGGGGCGGCGACAGGGCCGCGAAGTGTGGCGACGGGGCCACTGAGGGTAGCGCGAGGGGCCGTGAGAGGAGCAGCGACGGGGCCGCGAAGAGGCCGTGAGGGGCCGAGAAGGGCGGCGTCCGCGCGTCCGGGGCGCACGGCGTGCGGAAAACCGCCACGCGCCCCGAGCGCGTGGCGGGAAGAAAAAAGTGTCGCGCGCCACGGGGCGCGCGACAGAAAAGAAAGCAGCGGAAGCACGTGGGGCCCACAGGCCAAGAGCGTAGTCGCTCTGATTCCATGTGAGAGAAGTAGGTAGAGTTAGGTGGGCTTGGGAGCCATAGCTTAGGAGCCTTGGTAGTTAAGTTCGAGGGTGAGGAGAGTGTCGAGAAAGTTGTGAAGGGGAATGAGGGTTTCACTATAGGTTCAAGGGTACAAATATGAAAGAAGTGAAGCAAGGTGCACCACCTAACAAGCAAGGTAACTACACTAAGTCTACATTGCAGGCAGTTATAAAGTGATGTATACAATAACATTCTGACACGGAAGTGTGGGGCAACCCCGCGAGCGCCACAAGTGATGGCGTCGTCCGCCATGACGGAGACGACGACCACGGCACGACACACCCCGATGCAACGAATGCGGCCAGGAATCAGCCTCGAGTCACGATTTCAGTGCCGGCCGGCGAATCAGCTCTACCGTCGCCGATGCCGCTAAAGCCGCAGCGTCCGCCATGTTTTGACCCGAGTCAGCGGGGTGGTCCTACCGTTCAGGCGTGGCTTTTCACGTTAAACGTCTTCTTCGACGCGAACTACGTCTCGGAGGATACGGCGAAGATTCGTTACGCCGTGTCGTTGCTGCGAGGACCCTGGTGGTGTGTCATCGTCACGAAGCCGGTGGGCCGGCTCTACCGACACGGGAAGGACAAACCGAACCCTGGGCGCCGTCGTATTTCGTGGAGGTGCCCCAGTATCGCACGTGGGACGCGTGGTGCGCAGGTCTGCGCGCTCGTTTCGAGCCAATTGCGGCTTCGATCGCGGCGCGACAGAGGCTCCGCACTTGGCGCCAACTCGGTTCCGTCCAAGACTAGACGAGCGGGTTTCTGGCGCTATGCGAGCAAGTAGGTTATACGCACAAGTGCGAACGCATCGACCGCTACATCGGCGGCCTGAAGCAGGACATCGCTCAGGAAATCCAGCTTCGCGGCGTCACCGATTTTCAGGAGATTCTCGCCATGGCGGAGAAACTCGATTTCTTCCGCCGATCGAGACCAGGGTCCTACAGAAGCAGCAATTGGGGACATCGACCTCGTGGGACGAACGAAAGCGCTACGATACGTGCCGTCGCCGCAAATGCCGCTGCCGCACCATTCAAAGGGCGCTGCTTTGCGTGCAATCGGCCGGGACACCGTAAAAGCGAATGTCCGGAAAATGCTAAGGGAAAGGGGGAAGCTGAGCAACAGAGACAGACCAAGCAGCAGGGAAACGCTGGGAGTCAGTAGCAGACGGGCCCTCTACTGACAGGTCACGCCGCTCGCCCGACCCAACCGACCCTCACCGAGTGATTGTGCCGGTTCACGCAATCGACCACACCCAGCCGGATAAGGAGGGTACTACGGTAGACAGCCCTATACTGCTTAGTGGGAAAATCGGGACTGACTTAGTTAAAATATTCGAAGACGGAGGGGCCAGCCACAGCCTTATCAACACTGCCACAGCACGAAAACTGCGACTGCCACTGAGATCGATGCAAGACTGGTCGACGGCACGCCACTTGCAATACGGGAACGTGTGGACCGAGTTCGGACTTCACGTTTAGCCAGGAAATGGTGTGGCTGGTGACGACCGCGGCAGCAGTCTCAGAAGCTGTGGCGACTGCTGCTGCAGAGACGGCGGCGGCTGCTGCCTCAGATACGGGGGTGGCCGGCCGCTAGGGGCCGCGAAGGGCGGCGGAGAGGCCGTGAAGGGCCACGAGGGGCCGCCGAGGGCGGCGACGGGCGGTGAGGAGGCCGCGGAAGGCGGCTCGAAGGGCCGCGAGGGGGGGGGCCTGAAGGGGCCGACGGGCAGCGGGAGGGGCCGAAGGGGCCGTAAGGGGCGACTCGCTGGGCCGTAAGGGCGGCGTTAGGAGCCGTAAGGGCGGCACGAGGGGCCGTAAGGGCGGCGCGACGGGCCGTAAGGGCGGCACTAGGGAGCCGGGAGAGGGCCGCTAAGGGCGACGCGACGGGGCCGTGAGGGGCCTAGCGAGGGCGCGACGGTAGGGAGAGCACACAGGGCGCGACTCGGGCCGGAGCGAAGCGCGCTCCGGGCAGGAAAAAAATTTTCGTGGTGACCGCACGACCACAAGATAGAACTAGAACCAAGGGCACAACCGACAGTACGGCGACAGTTCCGACTGACCCAGCCCGAACTGGACGAACTGAGGAAGCAGCTGGATTACCTGGTCGAGAAGGAGTTTATTCGCCCTAGTTCGTCGCCCTTCGCAGCACCGATACTTTTCACACAGAAAAAAGACGGGGGTTTTCGCATGTGCATAGACTACAGAGCACTGAACAGGATTACCATAAAATCCCGTTACCCCATCCCACGAGCCGACGAACTGATCGACCAACTGCGCACAGCCCGGGTTTTCTTGAAAATCGACCTTCGAGGAGGTTACCACCAGATTCGCGTCAACCCACCCGACTGCCCTAAGACAGCAACACGCTACGGATCCTTCGAATACACCGTCATGCCCTTCGGACTGACCAATGCCCCCGCCACCTTTCAAATACCATGAACGAAGCCTTCCGCCCGCTCTTAGATAAGTGCGTCATCGTGTACCTTGACAAGATACCGATTTACAGCCCCGACAGAGCACAGCACTTACAGGACATCGAAGCAGTTTCCAAGATACTGAGCGAGAACCGCCTACTGACAAAAGCGTCTAAGTGTGAGTTTTTACAGGACCGGCTGGAGTTTTTGGGACACATTATTTCAGCTGTAGGATGGCAACGAAATAGACCCGAAAAAGATCGCAACGATTCAAGCATGGCACGCGCCGACCAACTTGACCGAGTTGCAGAGTTTTTTGGGGTTTGTCAACTACGTGCGCCAGTTCGTCCCCGACATGGCGAAGCTGACTGCCCCGTTGACCGACCTGCTGAGGAAGGGGGTTGAGTACACGTGGGGGGAGAAAGAGCTACCTGCCTTCTCGGCCCTCAAAAATATTTTGTGCTCACCGCCCGTGCTTCACATCGCAGATCTGCACCGTCCGTTCGAACTCGTCACCGACGCTAGCGACATCGTTGTGGGAGCAGTACTGTTGCAGGACTTCGGGAACGGCCTTCAGCCAAACGCGTACGAGTCCCGCAAGCTTCACCCGCCCGAACGCAACTATCCGATACACGTCCGCGAAATGCTGGCGATCGTGCACGCGTTCAAGGTGTGGCGATGTTACCTCACGGGAGGAGACGTGACAGTACGGACAGACCACCGATCCCTACAGTACCTTCGTGCCCAACCAAATCTCAACCCACGACAGATCCGCTAGTTGGACTATCTGGAGTCCAACTTTCACTACACGATCACGTACAAAAAGGGCGCATCCAACATCGCCGACGCACTCACACGCCCCACCGCCCAACTCCACGCCATCCTACTCGCCCAAACCAATGCACTGTTAACAGGCCTATTCACCCACGGATACAGTACCGACCCATTTTTCACGACCGGAAATTCACAGCAACTGGCAGAGGCCAGAGGAGTCTATTACGTAAAAACAGGCACCAACCGCATCTGGGTACCCGCGTACTCACTACTGAGGGAACTGTTACTGCAGGAGGCACACGACGAGATTACCTCCGGACATTTCAGGGTAGAAAAAACGCGACAGCAACTGCAACAGTATTACTACTGGCCGGAGCTGTTGACCGACGTACAGCACCACGTGGGCTCGTGTCCTACGTGTCAGCTGATGAAGAGCTCGCGAAAAAAGAAAGGCGGGTCAGTTGCAGCCGATTCCACCGCCTAAGCGCGCCCGGCAGCAGGTTACCATGGATTTCGTCACAGGGTTACCTTCGAACCCTGGGGGTAACGACGTGGTTATGGTCGTCGTTGACAGGTTGACGAAGATGGCACACTTCGCTGCGTGCAAGAAATCGATCTCAGCCGAAGAAACCGCTCGCCTGTTCATAGCAGCCGTCGTTCGACTGCACGGGATACTAGCCGCGATAATCAGCGACCGCGACACGAAGTTCACCAGCAACTTCTGGAAGAACCTTTGGGGGCAGTTCGGGACAAGGCTACAGTTCAGCTCGTCGTACCACCCCGAGACCGACGGTCAAACAGAGCGGATGAATCAGACGATGGAGCAGTTGATTCGTGCCACGTGCGACGACCGGACCACTTGGGAGCAGCAGCTGCCGCTGATCGAGTTCGCGTACAACAACGCCACGCCAGCAATGACGCAGCAGTCCCCTTTCTACCTGAACTACGGGCAAAACCCTATAGTGCCCATGACGCCGAGCCCGGACAACCCAAGACCACGTGCACAGCAATTCGCCGAAATTATGCAAGCTGCCCGCACCAGAGCCGCCGAAGCAATTAAAAAGGCCAATGTCATCGCTAAGCGCAACGCTGACCGCCACCGCCGCCCAGTCACGTACCAGTCAGGGGATTACGTACTGCTTGACACACAGGATTTAAGACTGCCCATCGTACTGAAATTACGACCCCGCTACTGTGGATCATTCCAAATCAGCCACATGATTACCCCGGTGACAGCCCACCTACTGTTGCCGACAGACTGGTACATCAGCCCTTCGTTCCACGTCAGCCTGCTTCGCCCATACATCCCAACCACAAGCCAACTGCCCCGTCACTGCCCGCCATCCATGACTCGCCATGCATCGGAGCCGATCATCGAACCCGAAAAAATCTTGAGCCATCGGATTCGACACCCCACGGAAATCAGGAGGATTGAATTACTCGTTCGCTGGAAGGATCGCACGCCAACTGAAGATAGCTGGGTGCCCCTGGCCAATATCGAAAACCACCCTGCCCTGCAAGTGTACCTGAGGAGCCGGGGTTTCCGCGATATACACGCACTCGCGTAGCGGAGGGGGCTTCTTGAGGGGGGGGCTAGTGTAAGGGATTTTCTCGATATTCCTTAGCGCGCCCTCCAACATCGCGTACAGCAGCAGCCGTTGTTTGCCCGTTACTGCTAACGGGGCTTCGCCGAGTTCGCGCGCACTGTTTTCACCAAACCTCGCACTGCTGGCCCGGCCGTGTCGGCCTACGCTTCGGGACTAGCCCGAGCCTCGCTTCCAGCATAGCACTAGCTAGCTCGCACGCACCGCGTTACCGTTTGCATGTTTCGCGTATAAATGTTCGCTCATGCCTTCGCTCACATTTTGTACTCGTTTGACACCTTAGTGCAATTCTCGCTACTTCGATTCATTACACCCGTAACACCAAGACACGGATGATGTTACGAGTTATATAACAAAGTTGCGTGGAATAACAAATAACGAGGCTGTGACTAATGAACTTACAATACAATGAAGGTGAGGTAATAATATAATGGCAAACCTAGCAAGTAGGGAAACTCTGAAATGCGAGGTTGGGTGCAGGTTGAGTGAGCGGAAATCCGAAGGCGACGCAAAGAGGCATCGGAATCGTATATGTTGGCCGAACGTGCGAAGTCTGAAATGTCGGGGTTGTACGCGTATGTCAGCCTCGTGCGGTTACTGGTTAGTCAAGGGTTACGACCGTTGACTGTCTTCGACTGTTGACCTTCTTATGAGCTATTGCGGTACTGATATATGCGCTTTACTTCGTTATGAAGTGACGCGAGAGTGGAGAGCCTTCGGGAATGCTTACGATAACCTTTCGGTTATTCCAACACTCCCCTTCATTCCTGAAGGCGAGCCACGTGGGACTTCTTTGTGATCCCGCAGAGATTGGCGCAGTGCTGAAATTGTTGAATTGGCCGTTTCTTTGTCTGAAAGTCCGCCGCCATGTCACTAGTTGGGCAGTACGTGAGCTTGACCTTGCCTTTGTCAATTTCATCTTTGACGAAAAAGTAGCGAAGGGCGATGTGTTTCGTGCGGTTCGCGATCTTGATCGCGCTTTAGTTGTCGCAGAGTAACGTGAAGTGCCCGTTCATAGTCACTTTCGCTTCCTACAGGAGCTCCATCAGGTACAGTCCTTCGCGAACAGCTGCGCTGGCTGCGAAGAACTCAGCTTCGGCTGACGAAAGGGCAATGAGTTCCTACTTCTAAGAGTTCCATGAGATGAGTCCAGCAGGTTAGAGTTGGAAATGAATCCTGTGAAGGAGCGTCTGTTGTCAACGTCTCCCGCGTGGTCTGCATGTACCTAGCCATGCAGCTGCAGGGTAGCCGTTAAGTTAGCTTCGTAGGTGAGGCCGACGTCGGGAGTAGAGACAAAGCATTGGAGTGCTCGGCGTAGATCCAGTAGATTCTTCCCTTCAGGTCGCTTCATGTACTGAGCGAGCTGGCTTGCGACGTAGGAGAGATCGGGCCGGCACGTGACGGCGGCGAACAGGAGGCGCCCCAGCTGCTGCTGATAGAGCCGATGATTTTCGAGAGAGAGAGAGAGAGAGAGAGAGAGAGAGAGAGAGAGAGAGAGAGAGAGAGAGAGAGAGAGAGAGAGAGAGAGAGAGAGAGGTGGATGGAGGTTGCGGACTGGGTGATGTCAGAACCATATTGTAGGCTGTAGTGGGGAACTCCTTATGGGGTACAGTATTGTTAGGTTTTGCATATACAAACCTTGTACTGCCCTGTTTCTAGTCATTCCCTCGCTATTATTTCTCACATGGTATTAGAGGAGAATCGTTCCTAGGGCCCACCGAACGTTCCGCCCTGCCCTAACTGATTTTTTTTTAGCTGCCCCTGCAGCCGCGCTGCCCTTGCAGCCCGCGTGCTGCCTCTGGAACCGTGCTGCCCCTGCAACCATGCCTGCCCCTGCAACCGTGCTGCCCCTGCGACCATGCTGCTCCTGCCGAGCCGCATGTCGCCCCTGCAGCCCGTGGGCACTGCCTCTACAGCCCGCGCACCACCCTGCCGAGTCGCGTGCAGCCACTGCAGCCCGTGGGCGCTGCCCCTACGACCCGCGCGCCGCCCTGCCGAGCCGCGCGTCGCTCCTACTCGTCGCGACGCCCCTGCGGGACCCGTGCGGCGTCCCCCCCTGCACGTCGCGGCGCCCTCTGGACGCCGCCCCTACCCGTCGCGGCGCCCTCGGGGCGTCGCCCCTGCTTGTCGCGGCGCCCCCTGGGTGCCGTCCCTACTCGTCGCGGCGCCCGCGGGGCGTCGCCCTTGCTCGTCGCGGCGCCCTCTGGGCGCCGTCCCTACCCGTCCCGGCGCCCCCTGGGCACCGTCCCTACCCGCCGCGGCGCCCCCGGGGCGTCGCCCCTGCTCGTCGCGGCGCCCCCTGGGCGCCGCCCCTGCTCGTCGCGGAGCCCGCCCTGCAGCAGCTGCCACGGTGCCTCCTGCCGCCGTCGCGGCCCCGCCCTACAGCAGCTGCCGCGGAGCCGCCTGCAGCAATCGCGGCCCCGACCTGTAGCAGCTGCCGCGGAGCCCCCGGCCGCAGTCGCGGATCCGCCCTGTAGCAGCTGCCGCGGAGCCCCCTCTGCCGCAGTCGCGGCCCCGCCCTGCAGCAGCTGCCGCGTAGAATTTCTGCCGCCGTCACGGCCCCGCCCTGCCGCTGTCGCGGACCCTCCCTGCAGCTGTCGTGTCCTCACCGTCGTCGCTGTCGGCCCTTCCCGCCACTGGTGAGCACCTGCCCTACCAGCGCTTCCCGCGCGCCTGCCTTGCTAACGCGCTGCCGCGCCGGCCTGCTTGCCTGCCTGCCGCGCCTGCCTGCCAGCCAAGCCGCATCGCCCAGCTGAGCCGCACTGCTCAGCCACGCCCGAGCCGCCCAGCCATGCCGTGTCGTGCTGCCGAGCTGTGCAGCCCTGCTCTACTGAGCCGCGCTGCCCTGCCCGCGCTGCTACTGCTGCTACTGCAGTTCTTGCTGCTGCTACTGCAACTACTGCTACGGCGGCAACTGGCGGTGGCCAGATGCAGCTCCAGCGACGTCCGCGTGAGTCCCTTTCGCCCCAGCAGCTTCGTGAGTGGTACGCTAGTTGGGGTTGTAGGGGTGGCCGTGGTGGGAGTTGCCCTGGAGCGGGTCGTTCGGGAGCTTCTTGTAGTGACCAGGTGCAGCTGCAGCACCGTCCGCGTGCGGTCCTTTCGCCCCAGCAGCTTCGTGAGTGGTACGCTCAGAGTAGAGGGTCACGGAGTACTGCTCGCTGCCCGTACGTCATTCGCACTAGTGCTCGGGCTGGTCAGCCTTGCGGGACGGTTGGTCACACAGAGTCCCGCTGTTTCTCCTGTCTGAGCGACGCCTGGCGTACAGACTTTGGCGACGACGCTTAGCTCCCCTCCTGGCTGGAGCTGCTTAGGCAGAGGGTAGATATCTTTGCTCTTGACTATGATGCTATCCTCACTGCCATGTATGCATTGCTTACTAGTGCTGAGGGTGCTTGTTCCCTGTGTGTGCCGTCTGACCCAAGTATAGAGTCTGCTGTTCTAGGTGCTGGTGAGGCTGCTGCTCTAGGTGCTGGTGTGTCTCCTGCTCCAGGTGCTGGTGAGGCTGCTGCTCTAGGCGCTAGTGAGTCCACTGCTCCAGGTGCTGGTGAGTCTGCTCTTTCTGGTACTGCGCCTGCTGCGGCCTTGCACATTTTCACCCTTGACTCGGGTGCTTCCCGCTCCTTCTTTCGCGACTGCACCACACTCTCGCCGCTCGGTCGGCCGGTGGCAGTCTCTCTGGCTGACCCCTCTGGGGGTCCGGTCCTTGCACACTCCTCCACGGTTCTGCCGTGTCCGGCGGTCCCGTCTGGCTCTCTGTCTGGTCTCCACTTCCCCTCGTTCTCCACGAACTTGGTGAGTGGAGCTGACCTTCAGGACGCGTGGGTTGACCAGTTCACTCCTGGAGGTCAGCGGGTGACCCACTCTGTTCGTGTACTCGGACGGGCCGGCACCTGGCTACGTTCACCCGTCAGCTTGGGTCGAGCCTGTACACCCAGACTACCGTGTCTCCTCCTGTTGCTGAGTCTGGTCAGGTAGCCGCGTCGGGTTGGGTGTTTGCTGCAGCTTCCCGTTCTAGTCCTGAGTTCCCCCTCTGCTCGTGTCGCCTCCTGTCTCACCAGGCTCTCCTCTGGCACCACCGCCTTGATCACCCCTCCCTGCCTCGTCTCCGAGGCATGGCCTCCCGTGTCCTTGTCATTGGTCTTCCCCCGTCTCTCCCTCCCCTTCCCCCGGGGCCTGCCCCTACCTGCGTTCCTTGCGTCGAGGGGCGGCAGCGCGCCGCTCCTCACTCCTCCGAGTTCCCTCCAATGGAGGCTCCCCTGCAGACTCTTCACATGGACGTGTGGGGCCCAGCCCGTGTCCGTGGACAGGGTCACGAGCGCTACTTTCTGCTGGTCGTTGATGACTACTCGCATTACACAACCGTCTTCCCCTTGAGCCACAAGGGTGAGGTCACTGAGGTGCTGATCGACTGGATCCGCGCAGCCCGGCGCCAGCTCAGCGAGAGTTTCGGCTCGGACCTTCCTGTTCTGCGTCTGCACTCCGACAAAGGTGGAGAGTTTTCCTCCGACCTTCTACGAGCCTTCTGTCGTGCGGAGGGCATCCGCCAGACGTTCATGCTTCCGGCCTCTCCACAGCAAAAATGGGATTGTTGAGCGCCGCATTGGCATGGTCATGGACGTCGCTCGTACGTCCATGATCCATGCGGCTGCTCCCCATTTTCTGTGGCCGTTCGCGGTTCAGTACGCGGCGCATCAGATCAACCTCCAGCCCCGGGTCTCCATGCCGGAGACCACACCTACTCTGCGGTGGACGGGGAGGGTTGGCGATGCGTCTGCGTTCCGTGTCTAGGGATCTCGAGCTTTTGTCCGCGACATGTCTGCGGACAAGCTGTCCTCCCGTGCTGTTCCCTGCGTCTTCATTGGCTCCCCCCATGACGCGCCTGGTTGGCAGTTTTACCACCCCACCTTGCGCCGTGTTCTGTCCTCTCAGGACATCACGTTTGACGAGTCGGTTTCTTACTACCGTCTCTTCCCCTACCGCACTGCCCCCCTCCCCCCCCCCGCCGCTCTTCCTTACGCCAGGTCCCCCACCGGAAGACCTCCTCCCCCCTCAGGGTCCTGCCCCCTCAGGTGTGTCCCAGGTAGACGCACTCGAGCCTGTCGAGGTAGCTGTTGACTCTGGTGCTGCTAGGGGTGCTCAGCCTGCGGGTGCCGGGTCTGGGGGTGCTGAGCCTGAGAGTGCGGAGCCTGGGGGTGCTGCGTCTGGGGGTGCTGAGCCTGGGGTTGCTGAGCCTGGGGGTGCTGAGTCTGGGGGTGCTGAGTCTGGGGGTGCGGAGCTTGAGGGTGCTGAGCCTGCGCGTGTGGAGTCTGGAGGTGCTGAGCCTGCTCGTGTGGAGTCTGGAGGTGCTGAGCCTGGCGGTCCTTCGGGTGCTTCGTCCCGTCGGGAGCCACTCTCTCCACAGCAGCTGCGCGAGTGGTTTGCTCGGCGATGGAGTCGTGCTGCTGGAGCTGGTGGTGCTACGGGCGCTGGAGGTCCTACTGCTGCTGGAGGTCCTGCTGCTGCTGGAGCTGCTGGGCATGGTGGTGCTGCTGGAGCTGGAGCTGCATACGGTACTGGAGCTGGCGGTGCTGCTGGAGCAGGTGCAGCTGGAGGCACTAGAGCTGGAGCTGCTGGGGCTGCTGGGTCTTCTGGTGGTACTGCTGGAGCTGGAGCTGCTGGAGGTGCTGGAGCTGGAGGTGCTGCTGGAGCCGGTGCTCCTGTGGGTGCTGGAGTTGGCGCAACTGTAGCAGCTGGAGGTACTGCTGGAGCTGGTGCCACTGCAGGAGTTGGAGCTCCCGCTGGGGGTGCTGGTGCTGTCCCTGCTGGTCCTGGAGGCGCTGCGCGGCCGCGGCCGTACTACGTTCCGCTCCTTCAGCAGGTTCTTGGTCTTCCGCCTTCTACTGGTCCTGCTCCTTCCTTAGAGTGTCTACCGCCTGTCTCGCCGCAGTTACAATTACAGCCCGCCTCCCCACTTTCTGCTCCTTCTCCTTGCACTGGTCCGACTGGAGGTCTTGCTGAGCGTCGTGAGCCTGCGTCTCGTCCTGCATCGCCTGTTCGTGCTGCTAGCACTAGTCGTCGTGGTTCGCGTCAGCGTCCTCCTCCTGTCCCTAGCATGTACCGGATGGCTCTGTGCCCTTCCACTCCTCCGCAGCGTGTCCCTCTGCCGTCTCCTCCTGCGTCCTCTCTTCCTGCCCTTTCTGACCCGGAGTTTGACTCCCTTCGTGCTGCTAGTCCTACTGTCACACGTCTCCTGGCCACTGTTGTCACTGACCCTTCCTTTGAGTCCACTGCTGCGTCTGCCTTAGTTGCTGAGCTTGTCAACTTTGCTGCTAACTGTCGTCTAGACTACGCAGCGAGTCTTGTTGCTGAGTCTAAGTGTGTCTGTCCTCCGTCCGTCGAGGGTGAGTGTGCTCTTGGCACGGACGTCCTTGAGGACAGGCAGGAGGACTTTGAGTGCTTTGCAGCCGCTGTACCTCATCTCGTGTCCATGCTGATTGCACCTGAAGGAGACCCGGATGCACCAGACATCCCGACCCCGCGCTCTTACGCAGAGGCGATAGAGGGTCCCTACTCCTCTCAGTGGCAGTCAGCCATGGACGCAGAGATGGCATCCTGGAAGTCCACATGCACCTACGTCGACGAGGTTCCCCCTCCTGGGGTGAACATCGTCAGTGGCATGTGGATTTTCAGGGTGAAGCGGCCGCCGAGTTCTCCACCTGTCTTCAAGGCGCGTTACGTTGCTCGAGGCTTCAGTCAGCGACAGGGAGTTGACTTCTTCCAGACCTTCTCCCCGACCCCGAAGATGACCACTCTTCGGGTTCTGCTGCACGTCGCCGCTCAGCGTGACTACGAGCTTCAATCTCTTGACTTCAGCACTGCTTTTCTGCTGAGGACTACGCTTGCTGCTCTTGGGTTTGCTCCTTCTACTGCTGACCCGTCGCTGTTTCTCCGCACCGACACTACTCTGCCGCCATTCTACATCCTCATGTACGTCGACGACTTGGTTTTTGCTACTGCTGACACTGCTGATTTGGCCCACGTGAAGTCGGAGCTGCAGAAGAGACACACGTGCACAGACCTAGGTGAGCTGCGCAGATATCTTGGCTTGCAGATCACCCGTGACAGAGCACGGCGCACTATTACCTTGACTCAGTCACACATGGTGCAGCTGGTCCTTCAGCCCTTCAACTTCACGTACTCCTCGCCTCAGGCCACTCCTCTGTCTACTCGCCACTCGCTCTCAGCTCTTCCTTCGGATGAGTTCCGTAGAGCCGAGTGGCCCGTACCCAGAGCTTGTTGGCTACCTAATGTACCTGATGACTTGCACTCAACCTGACTTGGCATACCCTCTTAGCATCTTGGCTCGCTATGTTGCTCCTGGGAGACACCGACCAGAGCACATGGATGCAGCTAAGAGGGTGTTGCGCTACCTGTGCAGTACGTCGGGCATGGGGCTCGTGCTTGGAGGACGGGCTCGAGTGTCCTCACTGGTCACGCAGACGCTTTTTGGGTTGACGACTAGGCTACGCAGCGGTCGTCACAGGGTTACACCTTCAGCCTTGGTTCCGGCTCTGTGTCGTGCCGGTCTACCCACTCGTCTTCTGTTCTCAGCTCCAGTTGTGAGGCTGAGATCTACGCTGGGGCCATGGCTGCACAGGAGTTACGCTGGCTCACCTACCTGCTGACCGACTTGGGAGAGGCGCCTCGTTCTCCTCCAGTTCTGTACGTCGATAACAAGGCCATGCTGGCCTTGTGTCAGGAGCACAGAACGAAGCAAATTGCTCTGCGCTACTTCCTTGCTCGAGAGTTGCAGCAGCGTGGTCAGCTTCGTCTTGCTTACATGGCCACTCGGTCCAACACTGCTTATATCTTTACTAAGGCACTTCAGCGTTGTGATCATCAGCACTTTTGTACTATGCTAGGTCTTGTGCCTACTTGGCCTCACTTGCTCACTTCTTGACTTTGCTTGTACTGTGATCTATATATAGCTGCACCTGCATGCTTACCCTTGCTAGGTTGAGATCACTGTCTTGCTTGTTCACCTTGATATATAACTCTGCATATGAACTGGCCTTGTGGCCTTGTGCTTCTGCTCAGAATGCGTGGTGACGTCGTGATCCACCCAGAGCTTGCCTTGCTTTGCTTGACTGGTCTTGTGACCGGTTGTTCTCCCCCACTTTGCCTATGGGGGTGTGTCAAACATATATGATATAGCCTGTGTAGGCTGTAGTGGGGTAGACATTATGGGGTACAGCTTTTCTAGGTTACTTGTACCCCTCTCCTTTCTAGTCCACACCATTCCTCGTTTATTATTCACAACGAAATCACGTGACTGCATCTTCTACGAGAAGCTGACTCTACCACTGTTCAACGAACACCGCGAAGCTGACAGGGCACCGGAAAGGGTTTTCGAGGGACACCGCAGCTTCGCAACTCCACACGATGAAGCTGACCTAGCAGAAGACGCGAACGCAGCAACTGTTACCCAACGCCGGAACGCGCTATGTGTGTATCGTGAACGTCGAAACACGCGACAGAGCCTATGAGGTGTTTCGCCTCTGGCTTGCGCACGCGCAGCGGCAATCTGGGGAGAAGCTGAAAATCTGGCAATCTTACGGCGCAAAGGAGTTCAGGAGCAACCAGATGCAGAGTTACCTCGCGCGAAAGGGGATCGAGCACCATATCTCTCTCCCCTACGCACACCAGCAGCAGTGCGTAGCTGAGCGGACGAACCGCACGCTGATGACGAAGGTGCGAGCATTGATGAAGCAGCCAAAACTGCCGCCGATTTACTGGACTTACGCGATGCACCACGCCGTGCGGGTGCACAACCTACTGTCAACTACCGCCATCACCGGCAACCTATCCCCGCATATGAAGTGGACCGGGACCAAGGGGGACACGTCCATGCTCCGCGTGTGGGGGTGCATGGTCCAATACCGCCCGCCAACATCAACCATCGGCGAATTCGCCAGTCGCGCGCGTTGGGGCATTCACCTCGGCATCAGCCACGAGCACAAGGCATGGATCGTGCTGGACCTACTCAGTCAGAAGACCACCCACGCTTGCGACGTGATTTTCTACGAACGCCTCTTCCTCGACCAGTTCCGCCACGATGAGCAAACGAATGCAAATCGCGTTTATGCGAATGATGGGCACAGCTATGCAACGCTCAAGGACGAAGCTGCGGCAACACTCTTGGAGCAGGACACCAGGGGTGAGTTCACACGGGGAGATCGCAACAACGACGACGACGACGATGATTCCTCTGGAGGAGGAATGGGTGGAACAGGGGGAAGCGGCAGTGGCGCAGCACCATCTGCACCACCTGAACCGGAGAGCGATGACGACGATGTGCAGGAAGTCATCCCGCAACGTCGCCACGACAGTACCGTCTCAGGATTGCAGCTACTCGGGCTTCACACCGAAGCCTCGAAGGCGCCACGTGTCATCGAGCCCCAAAACCCGCGCCAAGCTCTCACTGGACCACACAGCAAAGAATGGCGTGAGGCGATGGACGCCGAAATCAAGGCGCTTGAAGCCCGGGACACCTGGGTGCTAGTCAACCGTGCGGCAATCAAAGGAGCAAGAGATCTTTCGTGAAAATGGGTCTTCCGCGTGAAGACCGCAGCGGATGGAACAATAGAGCGCTTCAAGGCGCGTTGGGTGGTACGAGGATACGACCAGAGGCACGGCATCGACTTCGATCAGACGTTCGCCCCAGTCAGCCGCCACACCTCTGTCCGAATCCTGCTCGCCATCGCAGCCGCAAGGCACCTGCCTCTCCGCCAGATCGACGTCAAGAACGCGTTCCTGTACGTGCTAGTAGACGCTGTGATCTACGTGGAGCAGCCGCATGCATACGGTGAAGGGGATTCGCGCGTATGCCAGCTGCGAAATCCCTTTACGGGATAAAACAGGCACCGAGACTTTGGCAGCAGTATCTGCATAACATCCTGCTCGAAATCGGGTTCAAGCAGATGCCGCACGACCCAGGAATGTACTGCCGCAACTTTCGCGGCGAATACATTCTTCTCACGGTCTACGTCGACGACCTGCTTCACACGGGATCAAGCAACGAGTTACTTGAGCAGTTCGAGAAAAGCCTGGCGGGGCGCGTCGACATCACGTGCAACTACGAGGTGAAACAGTTCTTAGGCCTCAACATCTCCTACGCACCTGAGGCCATTCACCTTTCAGCGGCTAAGTACGCAGAGGAGCTAGGGAAGCGGTTCAACATTTCACCTGCACCGCTCTCCACCCCCTATCGAACCCCGGGACCGAACCTCAAACCCGACAACAAGGACCTATCCCCTGCTGGAATTCAGACTTACCAGCAGCAGCTGGGATGCCTGCTCTTCGCCTCTGTCACCGACAGGCCAGACCTCTCCTACATTGCAAGAAAGCTGGCCCAGTACTCACGCAAACCATGTCAGAATGAACAAGAGTGATTGCAGTAGGAAAGTGTTGGGTACAAGTAGGAAACGCTAACTTACTGTACCCCATAGTAACTACCCCACTACAGCCTAAACCAACTGTAGCAGATATAACATTTGACACACCCCCATAGGCAAAGTGGGGGAGAGCAAGGGGTCACAAGACCAGTCAAGAGAGACAAAGCAAGCTCAGGGTGGATCACAACGTCACCACACACTTTGAGCACAAGCAAAGGGCCACAAAGCCAGTTCACAAGCAGAGGCATAAATGGAACACAAACATCACAGTGATCTCTAGCTAGCAAAGCAAGTATGCAGGTATATATATACATAGATCACAGTACAAACAAAGCCTACAGCAAGTGAGGAAAAGTGGGCACAAGCCCTAGCAAAGTGCAGAAACGCTGATGATCACCAGACTGAAGTGCCTTGGTGAATATATCAGCAGTATTGGCCCGAGTGGCCACGTAACGCAGACGAAGCTGACCACGCTGCTGCAACTCACGAGCCAGGAAGTAACGTAGAGCGATGTGCTTCGTTCTGTGCTCCAGTCTGTGCTCCTCACACAAGGCAATGGCTGCCTTGTTGCCGACGTACAGCACTGGAGGAGAACGAGGTCGCTCTCCCAAGTCGGTCGGCAGGTAGGTAAGCCAGCGTAACTCCTGTGCAGCCATGGCTGTGGCGTAGATCTCAGCCTCACAACTGGAGCTGAGAACTGAAGACGAGCGTGTAGAACGCCAAGAAACTGAACCAGAGCCAAGACTGAAGGTGTAACCCTGTGACGACCGCTGAGTAGCCTGGTCGTCAACCCAAGAAGCGTCTGAGTGCCAAGTGAGAACAACCGAGCTCCTCCCTCCAAGCACGAGCCCCATGCCTAATGTACTGCACAAGTAGCGCAGTAACCTCTTAGCGGCATCCATGTGCACCTTTCGGTGCCGACCAGGAGCCACGTAGCGAGCCAGAAGGCCAAGAGGGTACGCGAGGTCAGGACGAGTGCAAGTCATCAGGTACATGAGGCAGCCAACTAGCTCTGGGTAAGGACCACTCGGCTCTACGGACTCGTCCGAAGGTGGAGCTGAGAGCAAGTGACCTGTAGCCAGAGAAGTGGTCTGTGCCGAGGACCAGGTGAAGCCGAAGCGCTGAAGGACCTGCTGCACCATGTGTGACTGAGTCAGTGTGATGGTGCGGCGTGCTCTGTCCCGGGTGATCTGCAAGCCAAGGTAGCTGCGCAGTTCACCCAGGTCTGTGCACGTGTGTCTCTTCTGCAGCTCCGACTTCACCAGGGCGAGAGCCTCAGTGTCAGCAGTGGCAAAGACCAAGTCGTCGACGTACACGAGGATGTAGAACGTCGGCAGCGAAGTGTCGGTGCGCAGAAACAGAGACGGGTCAGCAGTAGAAGGTGCGAACCCAAGAGCCGCAAGTGTAGTCCTCAGTGTGTCGTGCCACTCACGTGGCGCCTGGCGGAGACCGTAGACTGGCTGCCGGAGGCTCCACTGGGTACCAGGAGGGAACGACCCAGTGAAGCCAGGAGGGCGGCACAGCCAGATCTCCTCGTGCAGGCTGCCCTGCAAGAAAGCAGTGCTGAAGTCAAGAGAGTGAAGCTCGTAGTCACGCTGAGCGGCAACGTGCAGCAGCACCCGAAGAGTGGTCATCTTCGGGGTGGGGGAGAAGGTCTGGAAGAAGTCAACTCCCCCTCGCTGACTGAAGCCTCGAGCAACGTAACGAGCCTTGAAGACAGGCGGAGAACCTGGCGGCCGCTTCACCCTGAAAATCCACATGCCACTAACGATGTTCGCCCCAGGAGGGGGAACCTCGTCGACGTAAGTGCCAGTGGATTTCCAGGATGCCATCTCTGCGTCCATGGCCGACTGCCACTGAGAGGAGTACTCACCCGCGATCGCCTCAGCGTAAGAGCGCGGGGTCGGGATGTCTGGTGCATCCGGGTCTCCCTCAGGTGCAATCAGCATGGACACGAGATGAGGTACAGCAGCGGCAAAGCACTCAAACTCCTCCTGCCTGTCCTCAAGGACGTCCGTGCCAAGAGCACACTCACCCCCGACGGACGGAGGACAGACAGACTCAGACTCAGCAACAAGACTCGCAGCATAGTCTAGACGACAGTGAGCAACAAAGTCGACAAGCTCAGCAAGGAAGGCAGACGCAGCAACCGACTCAAAGGAAGGGTCAGTGACAGCAGTGGCCAGGAGACGCGTGACTGTAGGACTAGCCGCACGAAGAGAGTCAGAGTCCGGGTCAGCCAAGGCAGGAAGGGAGGACGCAGGAGGAGAAGGCAGAGGGACACGCTGTGGAGCAGTGGAAGGACGAAGCGTCATCTGGTGAGTGCCTGGGACAGCAGGAGGACGCTGACGCGGGACACGACGACCAGTGCGAGCAGCACGAACAGGGGACGCCGAACGAGACGCAGGCGACACAGGACGAGACTCGGGCTCACGACGCTCCGTAAGACCTCTTGTCGGACCAGTGTAGGGAGAAGGACCAGGGAGCGGCGAGGCAGGCTGTAGCTGTGACTGCGACTGGACAGGCGGAGGACACTCTAAGGAGGGAGCAGGACAAGGAGGAGGCGGCTGACCAAGAACCTGCTGAAGGAGCGGAACAAAGTACGGTCGCGGCCGTGAAGTGCCCCCAGAACCAGCAGAGACAGCACCACCAGCAGCTCCAACTCCTGCAGCACCACCAGCAGCTCCAGCAGCGCCAACTCCAGTACCCCCAGTAGCACCAGCACCAGCCGCACCGTCGGCTCCAGTACCTGCAGGAGGACGAGCGTCAGCACCTCCAGCTCCAGCCCCTGCAGCACCACCAGCCCCAGTACCAGTAGCACCTCCAACGGCTCCAGTAGCACCCCCAGTCCCAGCAGCTCCAGTACCGCTAGTACGAGCACCTCCAGGACCAGTAGCTCCAGCACCTCCAGCGCCAACCCCAGGGTCAGCAGCTACACCAACTCCAGTAGGCCCAGCGCCCTCAGCTCCAGCTCCAGTAGCACCTCCAGCGCCCACAGTACCACGGCAGCGGCGACAGTACCGAGAGTACCACTCACGCAGCTGCTAGGAAGAGAGAGCGCCTCCAGGCGCAGCACCCCCAGGCTCAGGACCTCCAGGCTCAGCACCCCCAGGCTCCGCACCCCCAGGCTCAGTACCCCAAGGCGCAGCACCCCCAGTCTCAGCACCCCCAGGCTCAGCACCCCCAGGCTCAGCACCCGTAGTCTCCGCACCCCCAGGCTCCGCACCCCCAGTCTCCGCACCCCCAGGCTCAGCACCCCCAGTCTCAGTACCCCCAGACCCAGCACCACCAGGCTCAGCACGCTCAGGCTCATCACGCTCAGTACCTCGCGCAGGACCAGAGTCGACAGCTACCTCGACAGGCTCGACCGGGTCTACCTGGGAAACACCTGAGGGAGCAGGACCCTGGGGAGGCAGGGGGTCTACCAAAGCAGCACCTGGCGTGAGGAAGAGCGGCGGAGGGGGGAGCGGGGCAGTGCGGTAGGGGAAGAGACGGTAAAAGGGGACCGACTCGTCAAACGTGACGTCCTGAGAGGGGAAGACACGGCGCGAGGTGGGGTGGTAAAACTGCCAGCCAGGCGCGTCAGGGACAAAGCCCAGGAAGACACAGGGAACGACGCGGGAGGAGAGCTTGTCCGCGGACGTATCGCGGACAAAGGCACGAGAACCCCAGACCCGGAACACGGACGCATCGCCAACCTCTCCCGTCCAACGCAGTGTCGGCGAGGTCTCCGGAACGGAGACACGGGGCCAGAGGTTGAGCTGATGCGCGGCGTACCGGACCGCAAACGGCCACAGAAAATGGGGGGCAGCCGCATGGATCAAGGAGGTACGAGCGACCTCCATGACTAAGCCAATGCGGCGCTCAGCAACCCCATTCTGCTGTGGAGAGGCGGAAGCGTGAACGTCTGGCGAATGCCCGCCCCCTGACAGAAGGTCTCCAAGAGGCCAGAGGAAAACTCACCACCTCTGTCAGAGTGCAGTCGCAGGACGGGAAGGTCCGTGCGAAAGCGCCTCTCCAGCTAGAGACGAGTAGCGCGGATCCAAGGGATCAAGACAGCAGGGACCTCTCCCTTGGTGCGCAAGGGGAAGACCGTGGTGTAACGCGTGTAGTCGTCAACTACCAGCAGGAAGTAGCGCTCTCCGCCCTGTCCACGGACGCGGGCCGGGCCCCACACGTCCATGTGAAGGGTCTGCAGAGGAGCCCTTGTCGGGGGGAACTCAGAGGAGTGAGGGGTGGCACGCTGCCGCCCCTCGACACACGGAAGGCAAGGAGGGGCAGGGGACGGTGGCAGGGGAGGCAGTGACCTGGGGAGACCAGAGACGAGGAAACGAGAGTGCATGCCACGAAGGCGCTGCATCGAAGGGTGACCAAGGCGGTGGTGCTAGAGGACCATCCGGTGCGACAGGGTGCGACACGAGCAGGAGGCGGACAACTGACCTGACGCAGACGCAAACGCCGCGGCTGCTCCAGGGACCAGGGGCGGCTGCTGCAGTGGCGGCTGCTCCAGGGGCGGCTGCTCCAGGGGCGGCTGCTCCAGGGGCCAGGGGCGGCTCCTGCAGTGGCGGCTGCTCCAGTGGCCAGGGGCGGCTGTTGCAAGGGCGGGCGCTCCAGGGGCCAGGGGCGGCTGCAGGTGCGGCTGCTCCAGGGGCCAGGGGCGGCTGCTCCAGTGGCGGCTGCTGCAGGGGCCAGGCGCGGGGTAGGTCAGGGCGACGCGGCGGGCAGGGCGACGCGGCGGGCAGGGCGACGTGGCGGGCAGGGGCGACGCGGCGGGCAGGGCGACGCGGCGGGCAGGGGCGACGCCACGGGCAGGGCGACGTGGCGGGCAGGGCGACGCAGCGGGCAGGGGCGACGCTGCGGGCAGGGCGACGTGGCGGGCAGCTGGGCGCGGCCGCGTCAGTAGCAGGGCGCGGCCGCGTCAGTAGAAGAGCGCGGCCGCGTCAGCAGTAGGGCGCGGCCGCGTCACTGCAGGGCGGGGCCGCGTCCGCGTCGGCGGCAGGGCGGGGCCGCGACCGCGGCAGGGTGGGGCCGCGTCAGCGACCTGACGGGGCCGCTACTGCGACCTGACAGGGTCGCGCGCTGGCCTGACGGGCCTGCAGAGGCTGCGTGCGGGCGGCGAGGGCCTGCAGGGGCGGCGCGCGGTCGGGCAGAGGCTGCGCGCGGGCCTGACGGGCCTGCAGGGGCGGCTCTCGGGCCTGACGGGCCTGCAGAGGCGGCTTGGGGGCCTGACGGGTCTGCAGAGGCGGCACGGGGGCCTGACGGACCTGCAGGGGCGGCTCGAGGGCCTTAATAGCTTGCAGGGGCGTCGCACTGGCCTAGGGCAGCAGGAGGCGGCGCGAGGGCTGCAGGACGGCACGCGGGCAAAACGAAGGGCGGGGCGCATGAGGGCGCACTAGCAGAAAAAGGGCGCACGAGGGCGCACGAGCAGAGAAAGGCGCACGAGGGCGCACGTGAGGTAGGGCGCACGAGGGCGCTTCTAGCGGAATAGTGGGCCCGTAGTAGTAAGCGGTCCTAGGTGGCAACCTAGGCTCGTGATACCATGTCAGAATGAACAAGAGTGATTGCAGTAGGAAAGTGTTGGGTACAAGTAGGAAACCCTAACTTACTGTACCCCATAGTAACTACCCCACTACAGCCTAAACCAACTGTAGCAGATATAACATTTGACAAACCAACGGCCGAGAATCTTCTGGACTTGCAGCGCGCCCTACAGTTCTTCGTCTCAACGCCCAAGATTGGGCTGTGCTACTCAACCGCACCAACCCCATCCTTCAATCTCATCGGCTACGTGGACGCCGATCACGCAGCAGATCCCGACAATCGACGGTCGAGGACTGGCTTCCTGTTCCGACTCGAACCAACGGGACCAATCTCCTGGAATTCGCAGAAGCAGGAGTTGGTTGCCCTGTCATCAGCCGAAGCGGAATTTATCGCAGCAACTGCAGCAGTTCGCGAAGGCCTCTACCTACAGGAACTTCTGCAGGAAGCGAAAATTCCAGCTTCGCCCACCTTTCGCCTTCACTGTCACAACCAGAGCGCGATCCGAATCGCGAACAAGCCTGGCTTCGTCAACCGCACCAAGCACATTGCGCTGCGGTATTTCTTCGTGAAGGACGAAGTGGACAAAGGCAAGGTCAACTTGACCTACTGCCCGACTAGTAACATGGAAGCGGACTTTCTTACGAAGCGACTGCCACGCCAGCAATATCAGCATTGCTCCGAACTCAACGGGGTGGTCAAGCAGGTCAAGTCGAGCTGCGGCCAGGAGTGAAGGGGGGTGTTACAAATAGCAATGAATGAAGATTACAGTGCACTCCCGACCATAGCTAAAGGAGCGTGCAGTATCGAGAACGAATGCGAAGAGTCAGAGTTGACTCGAAGCGTCAGACGGTTGGGGTGCATCTGGACCGTCGGAGCATACGGCATCGGGCAGCTGCAGGCAGGAGGGTTCTGGCGGGAACAGTTTCGTAACTGTACGTGCCGCATGGTTGGGAATGGATTTGAATAAGGGAATGTACCCCTTAGAGTACATGGCTAGCTAGGACGATTCGTATTCCCCTGTACTCATATTTATATCGTTGTATTTTGCATGTTTTATCATCTCAAGCATTTTACATTCACTCTGTTATTGAGGTCAAGGGCCCACCACCACTAGACTAGAAGTGTGCGAACCTTCCTGAGGTGATCCTGGTTACGATCAACTTCTGATCGCAACAACATCACTGTCTGAGGCGCGAATGTGAGTTTCAGCCACGAACTTCATCACCCCCACGAAAATGCCATGTGGCGCCTCACTTGCCACTTGCAGCGGAAGATTCGCCTGCACGTGGCGACAGCGAAGTAATGGGAGGGGAGAAATCTCGGTAGATTGTAAGTGAATGTACCACGAAATTTCATTTAGGGAGAATTTTTTGCGATATTCTTCTGTATTGGAGCTACTCGTTAACGACTATAATAACGAATTCGTAAGAAAAGGGGGGTGTTATAGAAAATCAGCCAAAAAGGGGGGTATAGTAGAAAAGAGGTCTATCATAACACCCATCCCGCACAAGCTACCCGGGGGTGTACAATTACGGGGGGGTGTTTTGTCTGGGAGAATACAGTATTAGGGTTAGTACTTGTACCCCACTCATTCCTGCTTGCTATCTTGACAGGCGAAGCCACGTTAGTAGCAACGGGCGAAGAAACGGTCGGTCCTATTTACGGTCTTGAGTCACGCTGAAAGGAATTATGAAATTTTCCTTACGGTATTTGAGACCTTATGCAAGGAATTTTCTCGATATTCCTTAGCGCGCCCTGCAACATCGCATACAGCAGCAGCCGTTGTTTGCCCGTTACTGCTAACGGAGCTTCGCCGACTTCGCGCGCACTGCTGGCCTGGCCGTGTCGGCCTACGCTTCGGGACTAGCCCGAGCCTCGTTTCCAGCGTAGCACTAGCTAGCTCGCACGCACCGCGTTACCGTTTGCATGTTTCGCGTATAAATGTTCGCTCATGCCTTCGCTCACATTTTGTACTCGTTTGACACCCTAGTGCAATTCTCGCTACTTCGATTCATTGCACCGGTAACACTTGGTATCAGAGCCTCTTTCCTTTTCGGACCGCGCATCTCCGCACCCCAGGAAATCAACTTTTGATTTTTTCACTCGAAGGGACTCACGCACCTTAGCACCTAGGAGCCGCTGTCATCGCGTTCTCTCGTAAACGCGTGCAGCCACGACTGCGCCTAGACTAAGACGAGCCGACGCCCTTCGAAATGGCTGAGCATATCGATGTCACGACTCTCACGCAGGAGCACTTGAACGAACTGCTGCGCCAAATCCGCGAAAGCTCTGAAGAAGTCGCGGCGCTGACGGCAGAACGCACGTCCCTGCAAAACGACCTCGCACGAACACCATCACAAGCACCTGGCACTCCGATTCAGCCCGCACCATAGGCATCACAGCACGGAAGTGTGGGGCAACCCGCGAGCGCCGCAAGTGATGGCGTCGTCTGCCATGACGGAGACGACGACCACGGCACGACAAACCCCGACGCGACGAATGCGGCCAGGAATCAGCCTCGAGTCACGATTTCAGTGCCGGCCGGCGAATCAGCTCTTCCGTCGCCGATGCCGCTAAAGCCGCAGCGTCCGGCATGTTTTCACCCGAGTCAGCGGGGTGGTCCTACCGTTCAGGCGCGGCTTTTCACGTTGAACGTTTTCTTCGACGCGAACTACGTCTCGGAGGATACGGCGAAGATTCGTTACGCCGTGTCGTTGCTGCGAGGACCCGCCATGGACTGATGGCGTGTCATCGTCACGAAGCCGGTGGACTACGTGACTCTACCGACACGGGAAGGACAAACCGGACCCTGGGCGCCGTCGTATTTCGTGGAGGTGCCCCAGTATCGCACGTGGGACGCGTGGTGTGCAGGTCTGCGCGCTCGTTTCGAGCCAATTGCGGCTTCGATCGCGGCGCGACAGAGGCTCCGCACTTGGCGCCAACTCGGTTCCGTCCAAGACTACACGAGCGGGTTTCTGGCGCTATGCGAGCAAGTAGGTTATACGCACAAGTGCGAACGCATCGACCGCTACATCGGCGGCCTGAAGCAGGACATCGCTCAGGAAATCCAGCTTCGCGGCGTCACCGATTTTCAGGAGATTCTCGCCATGGCGGAGAAACTCGATTTCTTCCGCCGATCGAGACCAGGGTCCTACGGAAGCAGCAATTGGGGACATCGGCCTCGTGGGACGAACGAAAGCGCTACGATACGTGCCGTCGCCGCAAATGCCGCTGCCGCACCATTCAAAGGGCGCTGCTTTGCGTGCAATCGGCCGGGACACCGTAAGAGCGAATGCCCGGAAAATGCTAAGGGAAAAGGGGAAGCTGAGCAGCAGAAATAGACCAAGCAGCAGGGAAACGCTGGGAGTCAGTAGCAGACGGGCCCTCTACTAACAGGTCACGCCGCTCGCCCGACCCAACCGGCCCTCACCGAGTGATTGTGCCGGTTCACGCAATCGACCACACCCGGCCGAATAAGGAGGGTACTACAGTAGACAGCCCTATACTGCTTAGTGGGAAAATCGGGACTGACTTAGTTAAAATATTCGTAGATGAAGGGGCCAGCCACAGCCTTATCAACACTGCCACAGCACGAAAACTGCGACTGCCACTGGACAGGTGTTTACCTGAGATCGACGCAAGACTGGTCGACGGTACGCCACTGGCGATACGGGAACATGTGGACCGAGTTCGGATTCGATGCGGGGGTAACTTCACGTTTAGTCAGGAAATGCTCGCAACGACCCTCGACGGAACCGATATTTTACTCGGGCGTGATTGGCTGCGACGACACAACCCACGAATCGACTGGATGACGGGTGACTGCACTGTGCGAGTGAACGGTAACAACATTGCCTTACCTCGCTGGGGCTCACCTGAGTCTTCGTCGGTGCGTGTCAACGCGATCACGATGAAACGCGCCGTAGCGGCAGGAGCTGACGTGTACGCGGTTGACATTCGGGAAGCTGAGGCAGCAACAAAGGAGGGGATTTACAGAAACTGCTAACCGACGTACCGAGTGATTTGGCAGCACTGTTGAAGCAGTACAGTGACATCTTCCCGCACGACCTACCGACGGGACTGCCACCTCAGCGACCGCACGACCACAGGATAGAACTAGAACCGGGGGCATTGCCGACTGTACAGCGACAGTTCCGACTGACCCAACCCGAACTGGACGAACTGAGGAAGCAACTGGATTACCTGCTCGAGAAGGAATTCATTCGCCCTAGTTCGTCACCCTTCGCAACACCGATACTGTTCACACCGGAAAAAGACGGGGGATTTCGCATGTGCATAGATTATAGAGCACTGAACAGGGTTACCATCAAATCCCGTTACCCCATCCCGCGAGCCGACGAACTGATCGACCAACTGCGCACAGCCCGGGTTTTCTCGAAAATCGACCTTCGAGGAGGTTACCACCAGATTTGCGTCAACCCACCCGACTGCCCTAAGACAGCTTTCCGAACACGCTACGGATCCTTCGAATACACCGTCATGCCCTTCGGACTGACCAACGCCCCCGCCACTTTTCAAATGACCATGAACGAAGCCTTCCGCCTGCTTTTAGATAAGTGTGTCATCGTATACCTGGACGACATACTGATTTACAGCCCCGATAGAGCACAGCACTTACAGGACATCGAAGCAGTTTTTACGATACTGAGTGAGAACCGCCTACTGACCAAAGCGTCTAAGTGTGAGTTTTTTACAAGACCGACTGGAGTTTTTGGGACACATTATTTCAGCTGCAGGAGTGGAAATAGACCCGAAAAAGATCGCGACAATTCAAGCATGGCACGCGCCGACCAACTTGACCGAGTTGCAGAGTTTTTTGGGGTTCGTCAACTACGTGCGCCGGTTCGTCCCCGACATGGCAAAGCTGACTGCCCCGTTGACTGACCTGCTGAGAAAGGGGGTTGAGTACATGTGGGGGGAGAAAGAGCAAGCTGCCTTCTCGGCCCTCAAAAACATTTTGTGCTCACCGCCCGTGCTTCACATCGCAGATCCACACCGTCCGTTCGAGCTCGTCACCGACGCTAGCGACATCGCTGTGGGAGCAGTACTGTTGCAGGACTTCGGGAACGGCCTTCAGCCAATCGCGTACGAGTCCCGCAAGCTTCACCCGCCCGAACGCAACTACCCGATACACGACCGCGAGATGCTGGCGATCGTGCACGCGTTCAAGGTGTGGCGATGTTACCTCACGGGAGCAGACGTGACAGTACGGACAGACCACCGATCCCTACAGTACCTTCGCGCCCAACCGAATCTCAACCCACGACAGATCCGCTGGTTGGACTATCTGGAGTCCAACTTCCACTATACGGTCAAGTACATCGCCGGCGCGCTCACACGCCCCACCGCCCAACTCCACGCCATCCTACTCGCCCAAACCAGCGCACTGTTAACAGGCCTATTCACCCACGGATACAGTACTGACCCATTTTTCACGACCGAAAATTCACAGCAACTGGCAGAGGCCAGAGGAGTCTATTACGTAAAAACAGGCACCAACTGCATCTGGGTACCCGCGTACTCACTACTGAGGGAACTGTTACTGCAGGAGGCACACGACGGGATCACCTCAGGACATTTCGGGGTAGAAAAAACGCGACAGCAACTGCAGCGGTATTACTACTGGCCCGAAGCTGTTGACCGACGTACAGCACCACGTGGGCTCGTGTCCTACGTGTCAGGTGATGAAGAGCTCGCGAAAAAGAAAGGCGGGTCAGTTGCAGCCGACTCCACCGCCTGAGCGCGCCTGGCAGCAGGTTACTATGGATTTCGTCACAGGGTTACCTTCGAACCCTGGGGGTAACGACGCGGTTATGGTCGTCGTTGACAGGTTGACGAAGATGGCACACTTCGCTGCATGCAAGAAATCGATCTCAGCCGAAGAAACCGCTCGCCTGTTCATCGCAGCCGTCGTGCGACTTCACGGGATACCAGCTGCGATAATCAGCGACCGCGACACGAAGTTCACCAGCAACTTCTGGAAGAACCTCTGGGAGCAGTTCGGGACAAGGCTACAGTTCAACTCGTCGTACCACCCCGAGACCGACGGTCAAACGGGGCGTACGAATCAGACGATGGAGCAGTTGATTCGTGCCACGTGCGACGACCCGACCACTTGGGAGCAGCAGCTGCCGCTGATCGAGTTCGCGTACAACAACGCCACGTCATCGACGACGCAGCAGTCCCCCTTCTACCTGAACTACGGGCAAAACCCTACAGTGCCCATGACGCCAAGTCCGGACAACCCAACACCACGTGCAAGTTCCCACTGCTCGCCGAGGTCGACGAGGCTGCTGACGAGGACGCCGAGGATGTTCATCCTTCTCCTCCTCCTCCTGTCCCTGCTGCACCACCTCTTGTCACCGACTTGCCTGAGCCGACACCTTCGTCGGCCACCGGCGACGAGGGGAGCCTGCGGACGTTGCCTGTGGCACCGACCAGTGGCGTCGCCAGCGGCCGAAGTGATGTCAAGCTCGTCGACGAGGGTGTGAAGCCGCCGACGACAGGGGAGCAGCGGGCGGAAGAGATGCCGCCGACAGGGGAGCTGTTGACGAAGGAAGCGGCTGCAGAGGATCCGCCGACAGGGGAGCAGCTCGACGATAGTTCGTCGAGCGACGTTGTGGAGGTCATTGGTGAACCCGACGACGATGAAGGGGAGCTGTCTGCAGGAGAGCAGTCCACTGACAGCGATGTGGTGGAAGTCAAAGCAGACGAGCCTCCGCAGCGACGTTCCACTCGTGTCAACTTTGGCAAGCCTCGCGAGAAGCTGAGCTACCATGCTTGCCTGCCACCGACCTCCTACAGCACGTTGCTTGACGATGCGCAGGACGACGTCAACCTGCCAGAGCTCGACCCCGACGTGCACGCCGACCCAGAGCATCGCTGGGACATCGCGACGATGACAGTGAAGGAGGCGCTGGCGAGCTGGATGAAGGCTGCCATGGACGAGGAGATTCGCAGCCTCATTGCCAACGGCACATGGGAGCTGGTCGAACGTCCGCGCGGGGTGAACATCATGAAGAACCGGTAGGTGCTGACGACGAAGTACCACATCGACGATACGGTCGCTCGCGAGAAGGCACGCTTGGTCGTGAAGGGCTTCACGCAGGTGTACGGCGCCGACTACGATGAGACGTACGCGCCGGTCAGCAGCTACGTCACGCTGAGGATCTTCCTCAGCATCGTCGCCGTCCTCGACTTGCACCTGATGCAGCTCGACATGAAGAATGCCTTCCTGCAGAGTAAGCTGGACAGGGTGCTGTACATGTACCAGCCAGACTACTATGACGATGGAACTGGCCGGGTGTGCATGCTGCTGAAGCGCATCTTCGGCCTGAACCAGTCGCCGCTGCTGTGGTACAGGGCTCTTGACGGAGTGCTGCTGGACGCCGGCTGGAAGAAGATCCAGGTCGACGAGGCTCTCTACTTCAAGGTCGGGGACGGAGGAGTGATGTGCTGGGTGCTCGTTTACGTCGACGACCTGCTCGCCGCTACCAGCAGCCTCGGGATGCTGAAGGAGCTGAAGGAGCTGCTGGAGGCTGCCTTTGAGCTGCGCGAGATCAGCCCGGTTGAGAAGTACCTCGGGCTGGAGATTGTGCGCGACAGGTCTGCAAGGAAGCCGTGGCTGCACCAGCAGTCGTACGCCGACAAGCTGCGAAGGCGTTTCCTCGACGAGGAGCAGACCGGGCGTATCCCGAAGATGCCGGTCTCTGTCGACGCCTACGCGGAGCTGACATTCGATGACGAGGATGCTCAGGCGCGTGAGGAGAAGGAGTACAGGCAGAAGGTCAGCTCGCTGCAGTTCGCGGCGACGACGACGAGGCCGGACATCGCGTTCGCGTGCAGCAAGCTGGGAAGCGGCCTGACGGTGCGGAGCGACAACCACTGGCGCGAGGTCGACCGTTATCTGCACTACCTCGCCGACACCCGTGACACCGCCCTGGAGTTTGGAGGTAGACCAGAGTCGCTGTGTCTGGTTGGCTACGTGGACGCCGACGACGCAAGCGACAAGCAGAACCGGACGAGCACGGGCGGCTACGTGTTCGTCCTCGGAGGGGCCGCAGTCTCTGTCAGAGGTCTCTGGAGATACCCGATTGATCCTAGGGAAGGGTTACAGGCACGTTGGCCTGGGGGGTTATGGGCGCACTCACCCGCTACACAAACAAGCCCTTTTATCCCATTGGTTAGTGGCTGGGATTCTGACATGGTATCAGAGCGAAGGTCTCGGGTTCCAATCCTAGTGTGTGCACCTCGGGCATCTCAGTGAGGGGGGGTGTCAGAGGTCCACTGGAGATCCCCGCTTGATCCTAGGGAAGGGTTACAGGCACGTTGGCCTGGGGGGTTATGGGCGCACTCACCCGCTACACAAACAAGCCCTATTATCCCAGTGGTTAGTGGTTGGGATTCTGACAGTCTCCTGGTCGAGCCAGCGCATCAAGTGCGCGACGCTCTCCTCGACCGAGTCGGAGTACGTCGCGGCCACGGAAGCTGGCAAGGAGGCTCGTCGACTCCGGTTCCTCCTTGCAGAGTTCAAGCTGTTAGACCCTGGGACGCCGACTTTCCTTCGTGTGGACAACCAGTCGGCCATCACTGTCGCGGAAGGCTTGGGGATGAAGGGCAACCTCAAGCACATGGAGCGGCGTTATGCCTGGCTGCAGCAGATGGTGAAGCGTGGGAAGATTGCGCTGAAGTACATCCCCACCTCTGAGCAGCCGGCAGACTTCCTGACGAAGGGGCTGCACTTTCCGGCCTTCAACCGGTGCTCCGTCGCGATCGGCCAAGTTCGTCTGGCTGACGTCGGCGACGGTGACGACGATGTGGAGCAGTGGGCGCCGTGCCCTTCTGCACGGCTGGTGCGGTGACGGCGTGCTGTGTGTTGTGTGCACGCCGAAGGATTTTCCCTGTGTATTCTACCCCTTGGGTTCTGGGTGGACCTTGTGCGATGGGTGCCCAAGCATGAGCTTGGCAGGGGAGTGTTGAAGGAAGTTGGCCCCGCCCTCGCATGGGCAAAACTGACTTCGTGGTCGGGTGTGCGGGAGGTGCAGCCGACCTTCTGCAGGTGTACAAGGGTTGCCTGTACACGAGGTGTACTAGGGAATCCATGCAAGAGTAGCTGAAGCATCCGCGAGTGCATCACAGACGTCCCGTGCCTCGGCCCTTGCCTCTGGAGTTGTCGACGTCCTTCGTCGACGACGTCTTCTTCGACGTCTGCTTCTCTTTGCCCGGCTTCTCATCTCGACGGGGGCGACGGCTGGTCAACCGGCCACGACCTCCTTGGTGTGTCCTCGTCGCTGTCGTCGCGGTGAGGGCACTCGTAGGAAAGGTGGTCCGGGTCGTGGCAGATCCAGCACTCCCGCCGTCGACCACCACCTCCACGGCCCTTGCCCCTCGTCGACCTCTTCTCGTCGACGTCCTTCGTCGACCGCCCACCTCCGCTACAACCTCCACCCGGCTTCCCGCGTTGCTCTGCTGACGATTCGGCTTCGTCGGTGCAGCGTAACTCGCCTGCGTAAGGAGCTCCGTGGGCTGCTCTGCCTCCTGCATCGCCTCATCTTGGAGAATGTAGCTGGTGAGGGAGTCCTCGTCGAGGGACTCCAGTATGCCGGGCACCATCGTCATCCTCTTCATGAGGCTGTAGCTGCGCAGCAGGCCCTTGAGGACGTGGGTGATGTAGGACGCCGTCGAGTATTCGGCGCCCGCCATCCGTCGCCGACTCCTGCTCGCCCATCCGAATGTGTGTCATCTTCTCCTCCAGCTGTCCGATGTACAGGTCGTCCTTCACCTGGTACGTCGACAGGATGAAGTGCCATGCCTGGTGACCAGCATCGAGTCGCTCTCGACAGCTCCTGAGCGCTAGCTGCATCACCGGCGAGCAGCACCTCGAGATGACCATGAAGGTGAGCAGGTGAGTAGCACGAAACTCACTGCGCAGCTCGACATCCTCCTCGGGCGGAGTGGGAACAGTGCCGTCGGCGAAGCCCTTCAGCCCGGCGACCTTTAGCTGAGATTCTATTGACTCCCTCCAGGTGATGAGGTTTCGTCGACCTTGTTAGAATGTAGAACTGAACGAGAATGGATGAAACTAGGCAGCAGGGTGATACAAGTAGGAAACCCTAGCAATGATGTACCCTCTAAGGCTAAACCCACTATAGCCTACACAATATAAACATGTATAATGTTTGACACACCCCCATAGGCTAAGTGGGAGACAACCAGATGGTCACAAGACCAGTCAAAGCAAAGGAAAGCAAGCTCAGGGTGGATCTCAAGGAAACCACACAAATTCCGAGCACAAGCAAGCGGTCACAAGACCAGTTCACATGCAGTTTGATAATATAACACGAGGTACAGTGATCACAACCTAGCAAGTGTAAGCATGCAGGTATATATATATAGAGATCACAGTACAAGCAGAGTCAAGAAGTAAGCAAGTGAGGCACAGTAGGCACAAGGCCTAGAACAGTACAGAAACGCTGATGATCACAAGGCTGAAGCGCCTTGGTGAACACATCAGCAGTGTTGGCCCGAGTGGACACGTAAGCAAGACGAAGCTGACCACGCTGCTGCAGCTCTCGAGCAAGGAAGTAGCGCAGAGCGATGTGCTTCGTTCTGTGCTCCAGTCTGTGCTCCTGACACAAGGCAATGGCAGCCTTGTTGTCGACGTACAGCACTGGAGGAGAACGAGGCCGCTCTCCCAGGTCGGTCAGCAGGTAGGTGAGCCAGCGTAACTCCTGTGCAGCCATGGCTGTGGCGTAGATCTCAGCCTCACAACTGGAGCTGAGAACTGAAGACGAGCGTGTAGAACGCCAAGAAACTGAACCAGAGCCAAGGCTGAAGGTGTAACCCTGAGACGACCGCTGCGTAGCCTGGTCGTCAACCCAAGAAGCGTCTGAGTGTCCAGTGAGGACAACGTCGCTCCGTCCTCCAAGCACAAGCCCCATGCCCGACGTACTGCACAAGTAGCGCAACACCCTCTTAGCGGCATCCATGTGCTCCTTCCGGTGACGGCCAGGAGCGACATAGCGTGCTAGGATGCTAAGAGGGTATGCAAGGTCAGGTCGAGTGCAGGTCATCAGGTACATGAGGCAGCCCACAAGCTCTGGATACGGGCCACTCGGCTCTACGGACTCATCCGAAGGCAGAGCTGAGAGCGAGTGACCGGTAGGCAGAGGAGTGGCCTGAGGCGAGGAGCGCTGAAGGACCTGCTGCACCATGTGTGACTGAGTCAAGGTGATGGTGCGCTGTGCTCTGTCCCGGGTGATCCGCAAGCCAAGATAGCTTGTCAGCTCACCCAGGTCTGTGCACGTGTGTCTCTTCTGCAGCTCCGACTTCACGTGGGCGAGTGCCTCAGTGTCAGCAGTGGCAAAGACCAAGTCGTCTACGTACACGAGAACGTAGAACGCCGGCAGAGTGGTGTCGGTGCGTAGAAACAGCGACGGGTCAGCAGTAGAAGGAGCAAACCCAAGAGCAGCAAGAGTAGTCCTCAGTGTGTCGTGCCACTCACGGGGTGCCTGGCGGAGACCGTAGACTGGCCGCCGGAGGCTCCACTGGGTACCAGCAGGGAACGACCCAGTGAAACCAGGTGGGCGGCGCAGCCAGATCTCCTCGTGCAGGCTCCTCTGTAGGAAAGCAGTGCTGAAGTCAAGAGAGTGGAGCTCGTAGTCACGCTGAGCGGCGACGTGCAGCAGAACCCGAAGAGTGGTCATCTTCGGGGTCGGGGAGAAGTTCTGGAAGAAGTCAACTCCCTCTCGCTGACTGAAGCCTCGTGCAACGTAACGCGCCTTGAAGACAGGCGGAGAACCCGGCGGCCGCTTCACCCTAAAAATCCACATGCCACTGACGATGTTCGCCCCACGTGGGGGAACCTCGTCGACGTAGGTGCCTGTGGACTTCCAGGAAGCCATCTCTGCGTCCATGGCTGTCTGCCACTGAGAGGAGTAGGGACCATCCATCGCCTCTGCGTAAGAGCGTGGGGTCGGGATGTCTGGTGCATCCGGGTCTCCCTCAGGGGCAATCAGCATGGACACGAGATGAGGTAAAGCAGCGGCAAAGCACTCAAACTCCTCCTGTCTGTCCTCGAGGACGTCCGTGCCAAGAGCACACTCACCCCCGACGGACGGAGGGCAGACAGACTCGGGCTCAGCAACAAGGCTAGCGGCGTAGTCTAGACGACAGGCGGCAGCAAAGTCAACAAGCTCAGCGACAAGAGCAGACGCAGCAGAGGACTCAAAGGTAGGGTCAGTGACAACAGTGGCGAGAAATGCGTGACAGTAGGACTGGCAGCACGAAGAGAGTCAGACTCTGGGTCCGGACCGTCAAGAAGAGAGGACGCAGGAGGAGACGGCAGAGGGACACGCTGTGGAGCAGTGGAAGGACGCAGGGTCATATAGAGAGTGCCAAGGACAGGAGGAGGACGCTGACGCGGAGCACGACGACCAGCGCGGACAGCGCGGACAGGCGACTCTGGACGCGACTCAGGCTCACGACGCTCCGTAAGACCTCCCGTCGGCTCAGCGTAAGGAGAAGGACCAGGCAGCGGAGAGGCTGGCTGTAACTGTGACTGCGACTGGATAGGCGGTGGACTCAGTAGAGGAGGAGTAGGACCAGGAGAGGGCAGGAGGCCAAGAACCTGCTGAAGGAGCGGAACGTAGTACGGCCGCGGCCGCTCAGCACCTCCTGAGCCAGCAGAGACAGCACCAGCACCCTCAGCCCCAGGGTCTCCAGCTCCAACTCCCACAGCACCACCAGTAACCCCAGTAGCTCCAGTACCTCCAGCTCCAACTCCCGCAGCCGCTCCAGTCCCAGCAGCTCCAGTACCTCCAGTACGAGCACCTCCAGAACCAGCGGCTCAAGTAGCTCCAGCACCAACAGCCCCTCCAGCAGCGCCAGCACCAGCAGCACCTCCAGCAGCAGCAGTGCCTCCAGCAGCTCCAGCACCAGGAGCACCTCCAGCACCAGCAGCGTCTCCAGCAGCTCCAGCAGCACCACCAGCAGCTCCCGCGTCAGCAGCACCAGCACCAGCTCCAGCTCCAGGGTCCGCGGCACCAGTAGCGCCACTCCTGAGACTGCAGCGCCGAGCGTACCACTCTCGGAGCCGCTGGGGAGAGGGCGGCTCCCGCCTAGGCGGGGAACCACGAGCACCAGCTCCAGCACCCCTAGCCCCAGAAGCGCCCCTCCTGAGGCTGCAGTACTGCGAGTACCACTCCCGCAGCTGCTGTGAAGAGGGAGCGCCTCCAGGCGCAGCACGGTCAGTCGCAGCACCCCCAGGCTCAGTACCCTCAGACGTAGCACTCTCAGGCTCAGCACCCCCAGACTCAGCACCCCCAGGCTCAGCACCCCCAGACTCCGTACCCGCAGGCTCAGCACCCCCAGGCTCCTCACGCTCAGGCTCAGCACCCCCAGGCTCCGCGCCCCCAGGCTCCGCACCCCCAGGCTCCGCACCCCTAGCAGGACGAGAGTTGACAGCTACCTCGACAGGCTCAACCGGGTCTACCTGGGACACACCTGAGGGAGCGGCACCCTGAGGGGGGAGGGGGTCTACCACAGCAGCACCTGGTGCGAGGAAGAGAGGCGGGGGGGGGAGCGGGGCAGTGCGGTAGGGGAAGAGGCGGTAGTAGGGGACCGACTCGTCGAAAGTGACGTCCTGAGAGGGCAGGACACGGCGCGAGGTGGCGTGGTAAAACTGCCAACCAGACGCGTCCGGGACAAAGCCAAGGAAGACACAAGGAACAGCGCGGGAGGAGAGCTTGTCCGCGGACGTATCGCGGACAAAAGCACGAGATCCCCAGACTCGGAACACCGACGCATCGCCAACCTCTCCCGTCCAACGCAGTGTCGGCGAAGTCTCCGGAACGGAGACACGGGGCCAGAGGTTGAGCTGATGCGCAGCGTATCGGACCGCAAACGGCCACAGAAAGTGGGGGGCAGCCGCATGGATCAAGGAGGTACGAGCGACCTCCATGACCAAGCCAATGCGGCGCTCAGCAACCCCATTCTGCTGTGGAGAAGCCGGAAGCGTGAACGACTGCTCAATGCCCTCCCCCTGACAGAAGGCCCTCAAGAGGTCGGAGGAAAACTCCCCACCTCTGTCAGAGTGCAGACGCAGGACAGGAAAGTCCGAGTGAAACCTCTCGCTGAGCTGGAGACGGGCAGCGCGGATCCAAGGGATCAAAACATCAGGGACTTCACCCTTGGTGCGCAAGGGGAAGACCGTGATGTAGCGCGAGTAGTCGTCAACAACTATCAAGAAGTACCTCTCGTGACCCTGTCCACGGACGCGGGCTGGGCCACACACGTCCATGTGGAGCGTCTGCAGGGGAGCAGTCGTCGGGGGAAACGAGGAGGAGTGAGGAGCGGCGCGCTGCCGCCCCTCGACACAGGGAAGACAGGGAGGAGCAGGCGAGGGTGGGAGGGGAGGGAGAACCCTGGGAAGACCAGAGACAAGGTACCGGGAGTGCATGCCACGGAGGCGCTGCACTGACGGGTGACCAAGGCGGCGGTGCCAGAGGACGGTCTCGTGCGCCAGGGAGCAGCACGAGCAGGGAGCCGACAGCTGACCTGACGCAGACGCAGATGCAGCTACCTGAGGGGACTCAGTGGTCAGTGTGTACAGGTCCGACCCCGGCTGCCGAGTGAAGGTAGCCAGGTGGCGACCCGTCCGAGCACACGTGCAGTGTGTCACGCGCTCGTAGGCAGGGGTGAACTGGTGGACACCCCCGTCCTGGAGCGCACGACCCGTCACTAAGTTCGTAGAGAACGAGGGGAGGTAGAGGCCTGACAGTGTGCCCGACTGGACCGCAGGACAAGGGAGAACAGTGGAGGAGGTCGCAATGACCGGACCCCCAGAGGGGTCAGCGAGGGAGATTGCAACTGGCCGAGCAAGCTGCTCAAGGGCAGTGCGGTCACGAAAGAAACAGCGAGAAGCACCTGAGTCCAGTGTGAAGGTGTGCAGTGCCTCAGTAGACGCAGTACCAGCAGGCGCAGACTCACGAGCACCTAGAGCAGCAGCCTCACCAGCACCTGGGGCAGCAGACACACTAGCACCTAGTGCGGCAGCCTCACTGGTCCTAATGCCCGGGTCGGGCGGGACACGCAGGTAACAGTCACCCTCTCCACTAGCAGACAACACATACATGTCACCAAGGATAGCATCAAAGTCAAGAGCATAGACATCAGTGTTCTTCTTGATCAGATCAAACCAGCGGGGCAGCTCAGTAGCAGCAGGAAACTGAGTGCGCCAGGCGTCGTCGAGGCGGGAGAAGCAGCGCTGCTGGGTGTGCGCCCTCCCACACGTCTGACCAGTGCGGTCACCTGTGCGGATGACGTACGGGCAGCTAAGGCCACCCCCCCCACGCTGAGAGTACCACTCACGAAGCTCCTGGGGCGACAGGGTCTGCTGCTGGCGCTGGCCACCGCCAGAGCCTCCACGAGCTCCACCGCCGCCGCCGCCACCACGAGCACCACCGCCACCACCGCCACCACCGCCACCGCGTCCACTGCCGCCACCACCACCACCCCAACCCCGGCCACCTCCTCCACCACTGCCGCCACCACCCCCGCCGCTGCCGCCACCACCCCCGCCGCTGCCGCCACCACCCCCACCGCTGCCACTGGCCCCTCCAGCCCCGCCACCACCCCCACCGCCGCCACCGCCCCCACCACCGCCTCCCCCATCATCACCGCCGCCCCCCTTGCCCCCTTTGCCCTTGCCGCTGCGGCGCCCCGCACTCGCAGTGGACGCAGTCCCGACCTTCTGAGCACCAAGAAGGTCGACAGCAGCAGCAGAGGCAACAGAGGGGAGAAGAGGGGAGGGGGAACACCCCTCGAAGAAAGGGGTGCGGGGGTCGCCGCGAGACGCACCGACAGCGACTATGCTAGTCTCAGCTGCCAGCAGGTGCTTCTCAAGCAGGTCAATGGTGAGCTCGGTGGGGCAGAGAGCAAGGAAGGTGTCCCTGACCGCACGAAGGGAGTCAGGGAGACGGGTGACCAGGTGGTAAAGAGTGAGCCACAGCGGGGGGGGGTTCTTGGCAAGAAACTCAGCGGGCATGGCAGCACGGAAGCGGATCTCAGTAGTGCGGAGGTGAGTAATGAGGTCAGCGACGGTAGAGAAGGCGGACAGGTCTGGGAACAGATAGGGCAGTGAGAGGCGGCCTAGCGAAGCAGAGGCAGGCGAGGAGTAGCGCGCAACTACAGTAGTGTGCAGTGACTGAGCAGTCTTCTGCTTGCTAAAGTGCTCGCGTTCATCTACCAGCAGGGAGTTGCGAATGGCGAAGCGAGAGTGGGCGTCACGAGTCTGCCACTGTGAGCGGGCAGTACTATCAACAGTCGCAGCAGGGGCAGGAGCGAGGCCTAACGCATGGTCATACAGCGAAATATCCTCCTTAGCAGTGAGCTGGAGGAACAGATAGAGGTCCTCGAGCCAGGTGTCAAAACGCAGCGGGCGGCCCTCAGCATTGAAAGCTAGCACTGCAGGACTAGCCATAGTTTCAGTAGGAGCAATACGAACTGTAGTAGGAGTAGCAGCAGCAGTAGCACAGCGCGGCTCGGGCAGGGCGGCGCGGGGCGGCTCGGGCAAGGCGGCGCGGCGCGGCTCGGCTCGGGCAGGGCGGCGCGGCGGTGTGCGGTCGCGCGGGCGGCCGTGCGTGCGTGCGCGCGGTCGTGCGTGCGTGCGGCCGTGCGGCCTCGCGTGCGGCCGTGCGTGAGTGCGGCCGTGCGTGCGGCCGTGCGTGCGTGCGGCCGTGCAAGCTGCCGTGCGTGCGCGCGGTCGTGCGTGCGTGCGGCCGTGCGGCCGTGCGTGCGGTCGTGCGGGCAGTCGTGCGGGCGGCCGTGCGGCCGTGCGGCCGTGCGTGCGGTTGCGCGTGCGGCTGTACGTGCGGCTGCTCGTGCGGCCTAACGTGCGGCTGCGCGTGCGGCCTAATCGTGCGGCTGCGCGGGCGGCCTAACGTGCGGCTGCGACGGGCGGGCGGCTACGCGCGCGGCGGTCCCGAGAGGGCGCTCGACGGCGCGCTAGGAGTGGCGCTCGACGGCGCGCTAGGAGTGGCGCTCGACGGCGCGCTAGGTAGGGCGCTCGACGGCGCGAGAGGAGGGGCGCTCGACGGCGCGCTAGGAGGGGCGCTCGACGGCGTTAGAAGGGGCGCAAGGGCGCGACGGAACGGTGGGCCCTAACCAACGTCGGTCCTAGGTCCTGACCTAGGCGTCGGATACCATGTTAGAATGTAGAACTGAACGAGAATGGATGAAACTAGGCAGCAGGGTGATACAAGTAGGAAACCCTAGCAATGTTGTACCCTCTAAGGCCAAACCCACTATAGCCTACACAATATAAACATGTATAATGTTTGACATACCTTGCAGCGGTGCGATGGTGATCCGGTCCGGCGAGAACTTGAAGTAGCCATACGCCGGTGCGATCCCGCCCGCCGTCACGTGCGTCGTCGCCGAGAGCCCTCCACCGCTTCGTAGAGGAGATCGACGTCGACTATCGACATCAACACGCGAGCTGCCTGCAGCCGCCGTCGACCGCTGCACTCGCGCCTGAATCCTGTCGACGCCACCGTCGACCTTGATCACCCCTCTCTGCTTCGTGCCTTCGTTGCCGCTGTCTCGTGCACCACCTTCGACCTCGTCATCGACGCCACCTTCGTTTCGCACCGGTCGAGGAGATGCAGGACGGGAAGGGTGTTCCGTCGCTTATTGCGACCGGATGCCCAACTCGGCGATCATCAAGGGGATCGTCTCGTCCTCCCCATCCGCCTGGCGTTTCCTCGCGTCAGCCAAACGTGCCTCCAAGGTGTCCGCTATGCTCGTATCAACTACGGGGTCGACCGTATGGCGACTAACGCTGCTGTCGGCCTACGAACGACTTAGTAGGTGAAAAACTCTGCTCATATCTGAAGGTAATATGCGGGGCCGTCAACGCTCACCGCACCATGCAGAGAGTCACTCGACAAAGGTAGTGAGCTAGACAACGGGGGGTTGGGACGAACTACTAGGAGTGATCGTAGCTTTGCTTAGTTCCTTAGTGAAAAGGGCCCAAATTTCAAGGGTATTTTACCCTTTTTGCCCTGATGATAGGCCACTTTTTCGCAGTTACCCTTTTGAAATCAGGGTATGGAGATTTTTACCCTAGTGAAATCAGGATACGCTAAAAGGTACTCTTGTAGTTTTTTTTGTTACACTGACTGTATCAGGGTAGGGGTTCAACTACCCATTTACCGGAACTCTGTTGTACCGCGGATTCCGCCACAGTACGCGCCACGACAAAATGCACCACGGTCCCACTGGACCATTTGTTCGATACACCCACTGGCGCGCCAACGCAAATTCAGTAGGGATGCCCGCGCACACCTACGATTGGTCCGTTGAGCAACATCAAAGCCAGCGCACCCGGTTTCCGTGCGTTCCCGAAGCACCGCTCACTGCCAACGTTGCCAAATTGCGCGCCAGGTGGGGTACGTGCTGTCGTTTCCACCACCTGGCAGTCATTGTGGCCTTGCATCCTATGCCATGCAGTTCCCTACCAGAGCGGGAACCGTGCTGCCTGAGGCCCCTTGGGCTTTGTGATTCCCAAGGGGTCTCTCAGACTCTCGCCATTCTCTCGCTTCCCTCTCGTTTGTTGTTCCGAATGCCTGCCTCAGAGCCAGATCCGCCTGGTAGCACCAGGAACGGTCTCTCCGTTCTCGGTGTGTTACCTCGGCTGGCTGAGAACTATAGCGTTCCTATCTCTCAGCCTGCGCGTGAGCCATCCCCTGAATGTCTTGTCGGCACCGTTTTCCCGTGCGAGCGCTCAGCCTCGCCAAAGTCCCGGGAGCCACACCCGTCTGTCGAGCTTGTTCCCGATGGCGGCGAAGGCCCGTCGAAGCCAGCCACTGCAGCCCCGTCCACAATTAGCTCAGCGCCCGTGAAGCGACAGCGTGTGGGCGGGACATACAAGCAGCAGAGGCTCTGGGGCGCCCCTCCTCCACGACAAGCGGCATCATCACCACGCCGTGCTGCTCCTGCCGAGCCGAAGCCTCCAACCGCTGCAGCAGAAGCTGAGTACGAAGCGGTAAAAGCAACTTTCGATTCCCAATGGTCTGGTAAATTCAGATGTCTTCGCTTAATGCGTATGACTAACGGCAGGCCGTCATTGAAATGTGCCATCTGCATCAAGCACGGAGATCCAAACGCGCACACTGCCTACGGCGTCAGAGGTGAGGGTGCGCGAGACATGCAGCTCGGGAGCATCCGCGCACACACATCCAGCAGAGCCCACAAACAGGCCTTGGAAAACGAGGCCAAAGCAGACGCGGAAAAGGCGAAGCAAGTCACACTAACAAGGTGGCAGAGCACCGACGCAGCTACACGGCACATCATCCGCTGCCTCCACATCGCGCTCTTCATCTGCAAGGCTGACGCACCAATAGCCATGTTTGTTCCATTGTGCTGGTTTTTGGCTAAGGAAGGAATGCCGGACCTTCCTCCGTCTGGAGGGTACGGCGCCTACTACACCGAGTAAGTGCGGTTTCTGGCGCTTGTGTTTGTTCCATGACTCAAGCTGACGAGATGCTAATGCAATGTGTGTTCGTGTGCCATGTGTTTTGTCCTCGCAGTTACGGATTCAAAGAGATGCTGCGCGCCACCTAGAGACTCAACGCGGCCACCTGCTGGAATCCCCATGGATAGGGATCTGTCTCGACGAGAGCACCGACCGGGTGAATGGCAAGCACCTGATTCTGTATGCGACATTCTTCAAAGGGACCGCACCGGTGACAGAGTTCTTAACTCTGATTACCGTGGACCGTGCCGATGCGGCCTCGCTAACCTCCGCTGTTGTGCAGTACCTTACAGGAATCGGGGTAGATCTCCAGAAGATTTCCGGAATATCTACGGACGGGGCCAGTGTGATGACCGGCAAGAACAACGGGGTCGTGGCGAGGCTTAGACTGCGCATTCCACACTTGGCTTCGACTCACTGCGTCGCTCACAGGTACGGAGGTTTAATTTGAGTTTTTTTAAGAACCAGATATGCGACTAAGTAACGTTGTGACATGCTCTACTTGAATGCGCAGGGAGGCATTGGCAGCTAAGGATGCCGCGGAGGCAGTCCTCGAGCTCGGCATGGTGGACGACGTGGTGCGTGCTTTCTCCGAGCACATCGGCCGCAGCAGTGTGGATTACACCAAGTTTCAGAATCTGCAGCGCGTCTGCTGCCAGACGAATCTGGAGGCGCAGGGCATACACGACGTGCGCTGGCTCTCCCGTGGCGAGGCGATCCAGCGGTTCCTTGACGTTCTGCCTGCAGCCATCGTCGTGCTGAAGGATTACAAGAAAGACTTGTACGAGGTAGTCACCTCGTTCAAGTTCCACTGGCTCATCCGCTTCCTCGCGGATGTGCTTCGGGAGCTCAACCAACTCAATCTCCGCTTTCAGCAACGTCAGGTAACATACTGACAAGCAAATATGTACTTACACGCACGCCTGTACTTCTCGTTCTGACCTCATGTTTTGTATGTGTGCAGGTGGACGTCACCCTCGTGGCGCACCTTGTACAACAGACGCGGATGCGCCTGAAGATGCGCTACTTCGACAGGTCCCCTGGTCACTCCTTTGGCAGCGGAGAGAAGATGCAGCTGCCTGACTTCATCAAGGCTCACCAGAAGCTGGATAAGCGTGAAATGAAAGCGGAAGGCGTGGACGCGGATGGCAACGCCGTCTCCTTCGAATTCACCCTGCACGAACGCCCCCTGCCAGGCCATGAGACTGAGGGTGATGTAACCGCGTGCTTTGAGCTTTCGCTCAAGTTCATCCGCAAAGTGGACGAGGAGCTGGAGTGGCGCATGCGCGACCTCAACCTCCTGGAAGGCGCCAAGCTGTTTCGGACGGCGTCGTATGTGTCCGATGACACCAAGCGGCTGGAGTCCTTCAGGAAGTGGCTTGGCCAGCTCCACAAGCTGTACAACCACAAGCTGCCTGGTAAGCGTGATTGTCTGATGTGTCGGGTATTTGAGATTGACTTGCCGGCAACAACTTAGCACCAGCTTGTTTCCTATTGCGCTTGTTGCTGCTCATCACCCGGCCCTGTATTTTTGGACTAATGCCTCCCACTCCTACCCGTATGTATGAGCATATGCCAATCCTCAACCCCTTCCGCACTACCAGGGTTCGACTACAAGCGTGCCGGCCAGGAGCTCTGGATGTTTACCTCGACCATGTTCTCCCAGCACAACGGCGAGGAGTTTCATCAGGCGCTGGGGAACATGCTGCGCGACGAGGCGTGGCGTGCTTCGTTTCCCAACATCGTCCGGATGTGGCAGTCTGTCGCCGTGCTACCACTGAGCACGGTTGAATGTGAGCGCGGCTTCAGCAAGCTGAACCTGATCAAGACGTGGGACCGCGGCAGCCTCGGCGACACAAGCCTTGAGCACCTGATGCGGTGCTCCCTCCTGCAGTACGACATAGACTGGTACGAGGTGGTCGCCATAGTCCGCGGTGAGAAGCTCAGGCGATCCACCAAGGACTTCTCCGGCTTGAAGGCCAGCACTGCACAATTTGCGAACGAGGCAGTTGCTAGTGCAGCAGACGTTGACTAGTGGCTTTAGGATGGTTTATTTATCTAGATAGTAAAGCTTGTGTGCACAACACTTTAGTGAGTTGTAACTGTTGGTGTAGTAAAGATTTGTGCGTAGGAAGGCAACTGAGTATGGGATATATTACCCTGCTGAAATCAGCGTACCAGAACTTTTAGGCTGCTACAATCAGTGTACGAGAAAAATTACCCTAACAGTCAGGGTACGGGGGGCCTACCACCCTGATTTGAAAGAGTGAGCTAAAACCTATTTTGGGCCCTGTTAGTGAACGGTAGCAATGCCTGTAAAATTGTTATAATAAGGGAATGTACCCCTTAGAGTGCATGGCTAGTTAGATCTATTTTGTGTGTGTGATTTATCTTTTAATATAATCTGTCAGAATATATTTCTGTAAAACTGCATGTAGTTCTAGCTGTAGTGTAGTTCTATTGCTGTCCTGTTAGGTGGTGCACCCTTTGGCTTGCTATAACTTGTAACTCTTCTCATAGTGAACACACATTCTTGTTTCTCCCTTGGTCAACACCCTCGACCTCACCCTTGCTACTCTCGTTCTAACTAAACCCTAGGCTACTAAGCCTACTAAGTTAAGAACCTATATCAACATGTTATCAGAGCTGGTCCTTCCCAGGACCAAATTTTCATGGGCCCACCAGTCGCGCTGCCCGTCATGCAGCGCCCCTGCCCGTCACGCGCCCCGAGCGCGTGGTGGTTTCTGCCCGTCGCACGCCCCGGGCGTGTGGCGGTTTTCTGCCCGTCGCACGCCCTGAGCGCGTCGCGGTTTCTGCCCGTCGCACGCCCCGGGCGTGCGTCGGTTTCTGCCCGTCGCGCGCCCCCAGCATGCGACGGTGTTCTGCCCGTCGCTCGCCCCCAGCGTGCGACGGTTTTCTGCTCGTCGCGCGGGGGCCCCGTCGCAGGCAAGCACGCGCACTGCTGCAACCGCCCGTACGCCGCAGCCCTCATCCGCAGCCCGCGATCGCCGCTGCTGCAGCCCGCCGCCGCTGCGCTGCAGCTCCCCGCTCGTACGAGCCCGCCGCCGCTGCAGCCGCGACTGGAGCAGGCAGCATCGAGGGGGTTAGTGGTGGTCGGAGCCGCCAGTCCCCAACGCCCGTGCCAGCACCAGCGCCAGCACAAGCGCGCGGAGCTGCACCAGCCTCACCTCCCCGCCGTCGCCTACGCCCTGCTCACCGCCCCGCCGCCCGCTTCCTCCTCCCTCTCCTGCTTCGCGTGCAGAAGTTTTGGGGGGGGGGGGGAGGGGGGGAGGGTGTTGGGGGGACGCAGGAGTGGCGGTGGGGTGGTTGCACCTCCAGCGCCCCGCTGCTCTGCTTCGTCACCAAGCCAGCAGCCCCCCCCCCTCCGCCTCTTTTTCCCCATTCTGCTGCTCCTACTGCAGCGGCGGTTTCTGCCCGGCGCCTCGTGCGCCCTGCCCATCCGCGCCCGCCCCACCAGATCGCGCACCTCGCCCCCCCTCCCTTCTCTGCCCTCTCCCTACTGCGTGTGCATCAGTTTGGGGGGAGGGGGAGGTGGTGTAAGGGGGAGGTGGCACCAACGGCACCACCCTGCCTCCTCTGTTTCACGGCCGCACATGCTGCTGTGGGGGGGAGGATGGAGTGGTGGGAGTGGTGGGAGTGGCGGGAGGAGCTATTGCCGCTGCCGCTCGCCTTCCCCTCTCTCTCCCTGCTGTGCGTGCAACAGTGGGGGGGTGGGTAAGGGGTGGCGGGTGTGAGCACCCAGCTGCCGCCCCTCCTCCTCTCTCTCTCACTGCCGCACGTGCCGCTGTGGGGGGGAGGGTAAGGGGGTGGCAGGCTTCTGGCCGCCGTGTGAAGGCTTGAGCAGGGGCCACCGTGGGTGGGGAAGGCGTTGGAGGAAGGGTGGGGGGGAAGGTGTGAGGTTTCAGGGGGCGGTTGACAAGCGGAGTGAGGTTGAGGGGGGTGGCTGAAAGGGGGCGTGGAATTAGGGGGTTAGTAAGAGGGGCTCGCCGCGCTAGGCTCCCCCCCACCTCCTCTCCTCCCTCTCTCACCCTCCCCCCTTTGTAAAACGGGGGTTCGTAAGAGGGGTTCGCCGCGTGGCTCCCCCCACCTCCTCTCCTCATCCCTCTCTCACCCCCCTCCCTTTGTAAAACGGGGGTTCGTAAGAGGGGCTCGCCGCGTGGCTCCCCCTGTCAGACTTATATGATATAGCCTATGTAGGCTGTAGTGGGGTAGACAATATGGGGTACATCTTTCTTAGGGTTTCATACTTGTACCCTCCTCATTCCTAGTCAATCCATTCCTCGTAATTATCACATGGTATAGAGCGGGTTCCCTAGTGGGACCGTTTCTTCCTAAGGGCCCACCATTAAAAAAAAAAAAATTCCCTAACCTGCCCGAAGCGCGCTTCGCGCTCTGACCTGCCCTACCCTTTCGCGGCCCCTTAGCGGCCTGCCCTGCTCCTGAGGCCCGTCGCGGCCCCCCTTCGCGGCCCCTTCGCGGCCCCTTAGCGGCCCCTTCGCGGCCCCTTCGTGGCCCCTTAGCGGCCCCTTCGCGGCCCCTTCACGGCCCCTTCGCGGCCCCTTAGCGGCCCCTTCGCGGCCCCTTCGCGGCCCCTTCGCGGCCCCTTAGCGGCCCCGTCGCGGCCCCGCCTCGTTGCCCGTAGCGGCCCCGCCCCGTCGCCAGTCGCGGCCCCGTCCCGTCGCCACCCGGGTGTCGCCCCTGCCTCGTCGCGACGCCTCGCGGGACCCGCGCGTCGCCCCTGCCTCGTCGCGACGCCTCAGCGGGACCCGCGCGTCGCCCCCGCCTCGTCGCGACGCCCCTGCGGGACCCGCGAGGCGCGGCTCCTGCACGTCGCGACGCCCGAACGGGACCCGGGCGTCGCCCCCGCTCGTCGCGACGCCCCTGCGGGACCCGCGCAGCGTCGCCCCTGCCCGCCGCGGCGCCCTGCCCTAACCCGCGCCCGACCTTCGGACGGCCGCCCCTGCCCCCCCCCCTACAGCAGCCGCCCCTGGCCCCTGGAGCAGCCGCCCTTGCAGCAGCCGCCCCTGCAGCAGCCGCCCCTGGCCCCTGGAGCAGCCGCCCCTGGCCCCTGGAGCAGCCGCCCCTGCAGCAGCCGCCCCTGGCCACTGGAGCAGCCGCCCCTGCAGCAGCCGCCCCTGGCCCCTGGGGCAGCCGCCCCTGCAGCAGCCGCCCCTGGCCCCTGGAGCAGCCGCCCCTGCAGCAGCCGCCCCTGGCCCCTGGAGCAGCCGCCCCTGGCCCCTGGAGCAGCCGCCCTTGCAGCTGCCGCGGAGCCCTCGCCCTGCAGTGGTAGCGGCCTCGCCGTTGCCGCCGTCGTACGCCTGCCCTTCTCGCCACTGGTGAGCACTGCCCTGCCCTTACTGCTGTTACTGCTGCTCCTGCTGCTACTGCTCTTTCTACTGCTACTGCTGCTCCTGGCGTGGCCAGATGCAGCTCCAGCGCCGTCCGCGTGAGTCCCTCACGCCCCAACAGCTTCGTGAGTGGTACGCTAGTTGGGGTTGTAGGGGTGGCCGCGCTGCTACTGCTGCTACTGCTGCTACTGCTGCTACTGCGGCTACTACTGCTACTGCTGCTCCTGGCGGTTCCCAGATGCAGCTCCAGCGACGTCCGCGTGAGTCCCTCACGCCCCAGCAGCTTCGTGAGTGGTACGCTAGTTGGGGTTGTCGGGGTGGCCGTAGTGGGAGTCGTCCTGGAGTGAGTAGTTCAGGAGTTTCTTGTAGTGGCCAGGTGCAGCTGCAGCGTCGTCTGCGCGCGGCCCTTTCGCCCCAGCAGCTTCGTGAGTGGTACGCTCAGCGTGGAGGGTCACGGGGTACTGCTCGCTGCTCGTACGTCATTCGCACTGGTGCTCGGACTGGTCAGCCTTGCGGGACGTTTGGTCACACAGAGTCCCGCTGCTTCGCCCGTCTGAGCGACGCCTGGCGTACAGAGTTTGGCGACGCGGCTGAGCTCCCCGACTGGGTGGAGCTGCTTAGGCAGAGGGTAGATATCTATGCTCTTGACTATGATGCTATCCTCACTGCCATGTATGCATTGCCTACTAGTGCTGAGGGTGCCTGTTACCTGTGTGTGCCACCTGACCCCGGTATCCAGTCTGCTGCTATAGGTACTGGTGAGGCTGCTGCTCTAGGTGCTGGTACGTCTCCTGCTCCAGGTGCCGGTGAGGCTGCTGCTCTAGGTGCTCGTGAGTCTACTGCTCCAGGTGCTGGTGAGTCTGCTCTCTCTGGTACTGTGCCTGCTGCGGTCGTACACACCTTCACCCTTGACTCGGGTGCTTCCCGCTCCTTCTTTCGAGACCGCACCACACTCACGCCGCTTAGTCGGCCGGTTGCAGTCTCCCTGGCAGACCCCTCTGGGGGTCCTGTCCTTGCCCACTACTCCACTGTCCTACCGTGCACGGCGGCCCCGTCCGGCTCCCTGTCAGGTCTTTACCTCCCCTCGTTCTCTACGAACTTGGTGAGTGGTGCTGACCTTCAGGATGGGGGGGTTGACCAGTTCACTCCTGCGAGTCAGCGGGTGACCCACTGCACGTGTGCTCGGACGGGCCGACACTTGGCCACGTTTACCCGTCAGCCGGGGTCGAGCCTGTACACACCGACTACCGAGTCTCCTCCGTTTCCTGCGTCTGGCCAGGTAGCTGCGTCGGGTCAGGTGTTTGCTGCAGCGTCCAGGTCTGGTCCTGAGTCTGCCCCCTACTCGTGTCGTCTCCTGTCTCACCAGACTCTCCTCTGGCACCACCGCCTTGGTCACCCCTCCCTGCCTCGTCTCAGAGGCATGGCCTCCCGTGTCCTTGTCTCTGGTCTCCCCCCTTCCCTTCCTCCCCTTCCTCCGGGGCCTGCCCCTACCTGCGTTCCCTGCGTCGAGGGCCGGTAGTGCGCCGCTCCTCACTCCTCTGAGTTTCCTCCGACAGAGGCTCCCCTGCAGACTCTTCACATGGACGTGTGGGGCCCAGCCCGCGTCCGTGGACAGGGTCACGAGCGCTACTTCCTGCTGGTTGTTGACAACTACTCGCGTTACACCACAGTCTTCCCCTTGCGCCGCAAGGGTGAGGTCACTGAGGTGTTGATCGATTGGATCCGCGCTGCTCGTCTTTAGCTCAGAGAGAGTTTTGGCTCGGACTTTCCTGTTGGGCGTTAGCACTCAGACAGAGGTGGAGAGTTTTCCTCCGACCTTCTGCAGGCCTACTGTCGGGCGGAGGGCATCCGCCAGACGTAAACGCTTCCGGCCTCTCCACAGCAAAATGGGATTGCTGAGCGCCGCATTGGCATGGTCATGGATGTCGCTCGTACGTCCATGATCCATGCGGCTGCTCCCCATTTTTTGTGGCCGTTCGCGGTTCAGTACGCGGCGCGTCAGATCAACCTCCAGCCCCGGGTCTCCATTCCGGAGACCACTCCCACTCTGCGGTGGACGGGGAAGGTTGGCGATGCGTCTGCGTTCCGTGTCTGGGGATCTCGAGCTTTCGTCCGCGACTTGTCTGCGGACAAGCTGTCCTCCCGTGCCGTTCCCTGCGTCTTCCTTGGCTTCCCTCCTGACGCGCCTGGCTGGCAGTTTTACCACCCCGCCTCGCGCCGTGTTCTGTCCTCTCATGACGTCACGTTTGACGAGTCGGTTCCCTACTACCGTCTCTTCCCCTACCGCACTGCCCCCCTCCCCCCCCCGCCGCTCTTCCCCACGCCAGGTCCTCCCCAGGTAGACCCCCTCCCCCCTCAGGGTCCTGCCCCCTCAGGTGTGTCCCAGGTAGACGCAGTCGAGCCTGTCGAGGTAGCTGTTGACTCTGGTGCTGCTGGGGGTGCTGAGCCTGCGGGTGCTGGGTCTGGGGGTGCTGAGCCTGAGCGTGCGGAGCCTGGGGGTGCTGAGTCTGGGGGTGCTGAGCCTGGGGGTGCTGAGCCTGGGGGTGCTGAGCCTGGGGTTGCTGAGTCTGGGGGTGCTGAGACTGGAGGTCCTCCGAGTGTCCCGTTGCGGCGGGAGCCTCTCTCTCCACGACAGCTTCGTGAGTGGTACGCTCGGCGCGGTAGCCGTGCTGCTGGTGCTGGAGCTGCTGGAGGTGCTGCTGGTGCTGGAGCTGCTGGAGGTGCTGCTGGTGCTGGAGCTACTGGAGGTGCTGCTGGTGCTGGAGGTGCTGCTGGTGCTGGAGCTGCTGGAGGTGCTGCTGGTGCTGGAGCTGCTGGAGGTGCTGCTGGTGCTGGAGCTACTGGAGGTGCTGCTGCTGCTGGAGGTGCTGCTGGTGCTGGAGATGCTGGAGGTGCTGCTGGTGCTGGAGCTCCTGGAGGTGCTGCTGCTGCTGGAGGTGCTGCTGCTGGTGCTGGAGCTGCTGGGGCCGCTGGCCTTGGAGGTGCTCGTACTGGAGGTTCTGGAGCGACTGGTGCTGGAGCTGCTGGAGCTGCTGGTGGTGCTGCGGGAGTTGTAGCTGGAGACCCTGGAGCTGAGAGTGCTGGTGGTGTCTCTGCTGGTTCTGGAGGCGCTGAGCGGCCGCGGCCGTACTTCGTTCCGCTCCTTCAGCAGGTTCTTGGTCTCCCGCCTGCTCCTGGTCCCACTCCCTCTTTAGAGTGTCCTCTGCCTGTCCAGTCGCAGTCACAGTTACAGCCTGCCTCGCCACTCCCTGGTCCTTCTCCCTACACTGGTCCGACCGGAGGTCTTACGGAGCGTCGTGAGCTTGAGTCTCGTCCTGCGTCGCCTGAGTCTCGTCGTGCGTCGCCTGTTCGTGCTGCTCGCACTGGTCGTCGTGCTCCGCGTCAGCGTCCTCCTGCTGTCCCAGGCACACACCAGATGGCGCTTCATCCTTCCACTGCTCCACAGCGTGTCCCTCTGCCGTCTCCTCCTGCGTCCTCTCTTCCTGCTCTTGCTGACCCGGAGTCTGACTCCCTTCGTGCTGCTAGTCCTACTGTCACGCGTCTTCTCGCTACTGTTGTCACTGACCCTGCCTTTGAGTCTACTGCTGCGTCTACTCTTGTTGCTGAGCTTGTCGACTTTGCTGCTCACTGTCGTCTCGACTACGCCGCTAGTCTAGTTGCTGAGTCTGAGTCTGTCTGTCCTCCGTCCGTCGGGGGTGAGTGTGCTCTTGGCACGAACGTCCTTGAGGACAGGCAGGAGGAGTTTGAGTGCTTTGCCGCTGCTTTACCTCATCTCGTGTCCATGCTGATTGCCCCTGAGGGAGACCCGGATGCACCAGACATCCCGACCCCGCGCTCTTACGCAGAGGCGATAGAGGGTCCCTACTCCTCTCAGTGGCAGTCAGCCATGGACGCAGAGATGGCTTCCTGGAAGTCCACAGGCACCTACGTCGACGAGGTTCCCCCGCCTGGGGCGAACATCGTCAGTGGCATGTGGATTTTCAGGGTGAAGCGGCCGCCGGGTTCTCCGCCTGTCTTCAAGGCGCGTTACGTTGCACGAGGCTTCAGTCAGCGTGAGGGAGTTGACTTCTTTCAGACCTTCTCCCCTACCCCGAAGATGACCACTCTTCGGGTTCTGCTGCACGTCGCCGCTCAGCGTGACTACGAGCTTCACTCTCTTGACTTCAGCACTGCTTTCCTACAGGGCAGCCTGCACGAGGAGATCTGGCTGCGCCGCCCACCTGGCTTCACTGGGTCGTTTCCTCCTAGTACCTAGTGGAGCCTCCGGCGGCCAGTCTACGGTCTCCGCCAGGCGCCTCGTGCGTGGCACGACACACTGAGGACGACTCTTGCGGCTCTTGGGTTTGCACCTTCTAGTGCTGACCCGTCGCTGTTTCTACGCACCGACACTTCTCTGCCGCCGTTCTACGTTCTCGTGTACGTAGACGACCTGGTCTTTGCTACTGCTGACACTGAGGCACTCGCCCACGTGAAGTCGGAGCTGCAGAAGAGACACACGTGCACAGACCTGGGTGAGCTGACAAGCTATCTTGGCTTGCGGATCACCCGGGACAGAGCACAGCGCACCATTACCTTGACTCAGTCACACATGGTGCAGCAGGTCCTTCAGCGCTTCCGCTTCACATACTCCTCGCCATAGCCCACTCCTTTGCCTACCCGCCACTCGCTCTCAGCTCTGCCTTCGGATGAGTCCGTAGAGCCGAGTGGCCCGTATCCAGAGCTTGTGGGCTGCCTCATGTACCTGATGACCTGCACTCGACCTGACCTAGCCTACCCTCTTAGCATCCTAGCACGCTATGTTGCTCCTGGCCGACACAGGAAGGAGCACATGGATGCTGCTAAGAGGGTGTTGCGCTACTTGTGCAGTACATCGAGCATGGGGCTCGTGCTTGGAGGACGGGCTCGAGTTGTCCTCACTGGTCACGCAGACGCTTCTTGGGCTGACGACCTGGCTACTCAGCGGTCGTCACAGGGTTACACGTTCAGCCTTGGTTCCGGCTCTGTTTCGTGGCGGTCTACCCGCTCGTCTTCTGTTCTCGGCTCCAGCTGTGAGGCCGAGATCTACGCAGGGGCCATGGCTGCACAGGAGTTACGCTGGCTCACCTACCTGCTGACCGACCTGGGAGAGCCGCCTCGTTCTCCTCCAGTTCTGTACGTAGACAACAAGGCCATGCTGGCCTTGTGTCAGGAGCACAGACTGGAGCACAGAACGAAGCATATTGCTCTTCGCTACTTCCTTGCACGTGAGCTGCAGCAGCGTGGTCAGCTGCGCCTTGCGTACGTGGCCTCTCAGGCCAACACTGCTGATATCTTTACCAAGGCACTTCAGCCTTGTGATCATCAGCGGTTCTGTACTATGTTAGGTCTTGTGCATACCTGGCCTCACTTGCTTACCTCTTTACTTTGTTTGTACTGTGATCTATATATACCTGCACCTGCATGCTTACCCTTGCTAGGTTGTGATCACTGTCTTGCTTGTTCACCCTGATTTATAATCCTGCATGTGAACTGGCCTTGTGGCCGTTGAACTTGTGCTCGGAATGTGTGGTGACGTTGTGATCCACCCTCAGCTTGCTTTGCTTTGCTTGACTGGTCTTGTGACCCCTTGTTCTCCCCCACTTTGCCTATGGGGGTGTGTCAGACTTGTATATAGCCTATGTAGGCTGTAGTGGGGTAGACAATATGGGGTACATCTTTCTTAGGGTTTCATACTTGTACCCTCCTCATTCCTAGTCAATCCATTCCTCGTAATTATCACACCCCCCACCTCCTCTCCTCATTCCTCTCCGCTCCCCTCTCTCTCTCTCTCGACTCCTCCTAGCATTCCTCTCTGTTGTCTTCCGCTGCGCAGGGTGTATTCCTCCAGGGGGTGTTATGCGCATGGCTATTCCTGCATGCAGTTAGGGGGTGTGTCAGAATATATTTCTGTATAACTGCATGTAGTTCTAGCTGTAGTGTAGTTCTATTGCTGTCCTGTTAGGTGGTGCACCCTTTGGCTTGCTATAACTTGTAACTCTTCTCATAGTGAACACACATTCTTGTTTCTCCCTTGGTCAACACCCTCGACCTCACCCTTGCTACTCTCGTTCTAACTAAACCCTAGGCTACTAAGCCTACTAAGTTAAGAACCTATATCAACATAATCGTGTCATCTACATCCACTATGCACAAGGTTCATACCACAAAGACTTCCGCTACCAATTCTCTAAAGGAGACTGATCATATCCAAGATCTGTATCCTAACAGCGACCACATTCGCGAACTCGTTAAATACAGACAAATTGTTTTCTTATACCAGCAGCTCAGTTAAATTCTTGACGAGTCGCGAATCAGCTTAATTAATGTAAACGGCATAGCTGTCTACAAACATCTTAATTAATGTAAACGACATTTTTTTATTAACCTAGAACGTCCTTAGAATAAATACGAAAAACATAGCATTCATACCAGTGGCTTTCGGTATCAACCCTAAACGCATTGTCGTATGGAGCTTATGGTTGATGCCCCCTCAAATGGTATGGCATCCGAGCAGTTTTACTATAAGTTTTTTTTTTTAGCGCAAACTCATACGCAAATTCCTTTAATACTCGCCTCCACGGCTTGCTACGAAAATAATCAGAATGCACATATAGGACAAGACCGGTTGTGAGTTAAAGGTCATAAATCTCAACAGTTTAAGGCCGTTTCAGCTTGGAGACCGCACGTTTTTTCTTCTGACGGAAGATGGTAATTTTGTGGGGTAGCGTGTGACTATCCGTAATAGAATTCCAGAATTTATTACCATCCGTGATAGATTTCTAGATTCTGTAACTGTTCGTAACGGCTGAGTGACTTTCTGTGCTAACGAACCCCTGTTTGTGACCACTATATAATAACCCTTCCATGCCTATCTCACCACATCCAGACAAATCTGTTGACCTAAATGACGAAGGGCCGAGGAGTTCCTCCGGGACAAAACTGTTGACCTAAATGACGAAGGGCCGAGGACTTCCGCCAGGAGAGAGCACAGTTGAGGAGGAGAGGGGGGGGAAGGGGGGCCTTGGGGGTCGGGGCGGCGTGTACAGTCGTGTGGGGGGGAGGGGGGTGGTAGATGGGAGTCGGGTGTGGAGTGGGGTGGGGTGGGGTGGGGTGGGGTGGGGTGGGGATCAATGACCACATCTCTTGCTCCGTCACTCCTAGCTGGCTGGCGTGGCGGGTGGTTTCCCGTTCTCGCACCCCTCCTCGTGTCGCCTGCTAGGGGGAACTGAAGAAGCGGGAACTGAATGCAGTGGAGGGATCCCTTGCGTCTTTCCGCCGAGGAGACGCTATTCTATGGGACATTCATCCGTTCGTGCTCTTCCAAATATGAGGCTTGCAAAAATACGAATCAGAAGTCTCGTCGTTTGGCCTTTAGTATTCGGGAACTATCCGCCAACATGTGGCTGCAATTTTCCTAGAGAATATTCAACCATTGATGAAACTGAAGTGAATAATGACGAACGACAATATCTTCTAGAAACTACAGTACCCGCCTAATCAAGCAGCAATTACAGGTGGAAATGCTCAACCAAATTCTCTCTGTAATAACGAAACTTCCTTTGACTTCCAAGCACCTGTCACCTCTCGCCCATGACTGTCCTTCTTGTGCCTGCCTTTCTCTCGTCCGATCGTAGCTTGCCTTGTTCCTGCTCTGCTTCTGGTGGCGTTTATGGTCCCTGCCGGCTTTTTTTAAGGCACAGTATGCCCTCATGGTCACTGCTGTGCTACAAGTCTCCAGACAGCTGGTGGTATGCCTCAAGTGGTTGGGATAAATCCAAGGTTCGTAGACTGACGCGAAGACATGCGATGCGATGTGAGAACTGGAGGAATTCATTGGTGAGGAGAAAAGACGGTTGCGGAAAATGCATGCCGCGCACGACTCCGCAGGAAGTAAACGCGGGATTCCGCCAAGGGGTACGAGAATACATATAGTCGCCGTGTGTTCCTTTGAACGTCCAGCTTCACTCGTTCCATCCGGGCGATGAGAATATAGCCCACCCTCCTTTTTTGAGACGTAGTCGACCTCTACGTCGAGAGAGTTCAGGGCCGTTAGTCTCGCTACTACTAGGACGCATGGTCACTCGTTGCACTGTCTCACGAGTACTACGTGACACTCGCGACCTACTATACTAGTACTCGAGGCGGCAGAAGTACCGATCCTCGATATCTGAATCTTGTGAGACAGAGAAACGCTCTCGCCGGTCGACTTGGTCTCAACGACACTCACTCAGGACAACCATGACGGCGCGACGTGTCGCCTTGCTCCTGCCGGTTCTGCTGTTGCTCGTCGTCGGCCTTCCTCCACCCACAATAAACGCCACGCGGCAGATTTGGCCATCGCTTGCTTGGGGGTGTGTGATAAGATCATGTTTGCTGCTTGTTTTACCTTTCCTCAAAGGACTCTCTTTCTCTTATTCCTAAAATCACATTAACTTAGAGATGCCACAAGCTGCTTATTCCTATCCTCGATTGCCTTCTCGTTCCGACTTGTCCCTGTGAGTCCTCAACCTGCTTACCCGCTTTCCCTTGCTCTTGTTTTCCTGAACTTTTGCAGCAAGCACTTTTGGCCTGAGGTTGTGGGAATGACAGGAATTAAGGCTCGCGAGTATATTATTGCTTCCACGCCCCAGTGCCATTGGCAAGTGCAAATAATCCCTTTCCACGCATATACCACCCCCGAATGTCGAGGAAAGCTTGTTCGGCTTTTTATCAATAAGCATGGGGTTGTACGGACGGTGCCAAGAACAACCCCTTGCTAAGATGAGATGTACTGAGTATTGGGTTAAAGGTTGAAAAAAAAAGTAGCAGAATAATAATATTCTCCATCCGTGAAGGGTTTCATTCTGAAATAATCTGTGTTTGTTTGCTCATGTGATTCGTATAAATACTGGCAAGAAGTGTCAGATGTTATAGTCTTAGTGATGTGTGTCATATGGGGTACAACTGTTAGGGTTAGATTTATGTACCCCAACCAACCTTAGTGAACATCACCATTCCGTTCTTGACATGGTATCACCTAGGTTAGGATCCTCTAGGATCCCGTTCCTCCCGTACCGTCTCCTAGCGCCTGTCACGCTGGTTCGTCTCGTACCCTAGCGCCCGTTACGCCCGTATCGTCCCCTAGCGCCTCTCACGCCGGTTCGTCTCGTTCCCTAGCTCCCGTTGCGCCTAGCCTACCGCGCCCGACGCCCGTAGCGCCCGCAGCGCCCGTAGCGCCCATAGCGCCCGTAGCGCCCGTAGCGCCCGTCCCGTCGCGTCGCGTCCCGTCCCGTCCCGTCGTCCCGTCCCGTCGTCCTGTCCCGTCGTCCCGTCCCGTCCCGTCCCGTCCCGTCCCGTCCCGTCCCGTCGCGTCGCGTCCCGTTCCGTCCCGTCGTCCCGTCCCGTCGTCCCGTCCCGTCCAGTCGCGTCGCGCTCGTCCCGTCCCGTCGTCCCGTCCCGTCGTCCCGTCGCGTCGCGTCAGTCCCGTCTAGCTCGTCGCGTCCGTCCCGTCTGTCCCGTCGCATGCGCCGTGCCTGCCCGTCCCGCAGCGCCACGCCGCGCCCGTCCCGTTCTGCCTGCCGCGCGGCGCCGAGCCGCGCGCGTCCCGTTCTGCCTGCCGCGCGGCGCCGAGCTGCGCGCGTCCCGTCCTGCCTGCCGCGTAGCGCCTCGTGGCGCCCTACCCTAGCGTCCTGCAGTGCCTTGAGCCTGACCCATTGCCTGTCACGCCCTCCTTAGGTCCTTTACGCGTTTAGGGTTTCGGCAGCAGCAGTTCCCACCTCTTCGCTTCCGCTATGGCGACCCCTAGGGCCCTGCGCTTTGACGCCGAGGGTAGGCCACTCGAGTTCTCGGTCTGGCTCCAGTGTGTGCGCCGCCTCCTAGAGATCAGGTTCAGGCAGACGAGTCTTTGTGGGCGCACGCTTCCGGTGACCTTCCTGCGCCCCCCGCCCCTGCACCCTTAGGCGCTGACGCTAGCACTGCAGACAGAGACCGTTATGCACGCCAGCGTGCTGACTTGACAGCGTGGAAGTCGCGTGACGCTGCGACCTTCATCGCCCTTAGCAACCTCCTCCCTAAGTCTGAGGAGGCCCACTTCACTCAGGTTCCCACTGCTAGTGAGTTCCTGACTGCGATCAAGGCCCGCTACGCTACTCCCACCACTGTCTATCTTGGTCGACTTTTCCTCCCGTTCCTGTTTCCTGACTTCGCCTCGTTTGAGCGCTCTGCTGACTTGATCGCTCACCCGCGCTCGCTTGATTCTAGCTACAGCGCTGCCTGCACTGACGCACAGCTTGCACTGCTCCCTCCCCCTATGGCGATTACGATCTATTTCATCGCCACTAGTCTCCCTGACCGCCTTGCCTCGGTTCGTGACGCGCTTCTTCTGAAGCACCCTAGCGAGCTCACTATCGAGGTCCTTGAGTCTGCCCTCAAGGACGTCGAGAGCAACCTCCGCTCGGTAGCCTCCGCCTCTGGTCCTGTGCCCCCTCCACTGTTTCACGGGTGCACTGTCCCTCAGCTGCCCACCTTTACTGCCTCCCTCGCCACTGCCGCTACTGACGTGACCGCAGCTGCTGTTACGACTTCTTTGCGGTCTAGGGGTAGGAGTGGCAGGAGGGGTGGTTAGGGTGCGTGTTAATATGAGAGTGGTAGCCATGGCTAGCAAGATAGGTTGAAGAGATTGATTAGGAAAAAGTGTCGAGAGACAAAAGTAGGAAACCCTAATTGAACTTAGGGTGTGTGCAGTTTGTGCTAGAAACTAAGAAATGAACCTAAATTGAATCGGAAGTGTAACTCGCTCTAAACATGGCGAAATAACAAAGGAACACCATGATAAATGCCAAAGCGAGCTCTAGCCTACTCCAACACACCCCCAGGCTAGGTGAAGCTCTGGAGCAAAACACCTAGCGAACCGGCACACCCCCAGAAGTAGAGAGACGCGCGAGCCCAAGCTCGCGCACGTAGAAACGGTGTGGCGCACGTAGGAGGGCCTTGGTGAAAATATCAGCAAGGTTGGCAGTAGCGTCCACCTTGCAAAGACGTAAGAAGCCAGACTGCACCAGCTCGCGCACGAAGAAGTAGCGGACCTCGATGTGTTTGCTGCGAGCTTGATAGACAGGGTTTTCAGTGAGGTGAATCATGCTCGCACTGTCACAGGAGAGCGTCACAGAGGGCTGAGAGTGACCAAGTTCAGCAAGGAGAAACGAGAGCCAGCGAGCCTCCTGAGCCGCCAGTGTGCCTCCGTACAATTCAGCCTCGCAAGTGGAAAGACAGACAGAGGATGAACGAGTGGAGCGCCAGCTGACGAGGCCACTGCCAAGAGTGAAACCATAACCCTGAGAGGAGCAGCGATCAGGGCGAGAATCAGCGTAGGAGGAATCACTGTAACCGGAAAGAACGGGGGGAGAAGAGCCACCAAGAGTGAGTGCAAGATCAGAGGTAGCGCGGAGATAGCGGAGAACACGCTTGGCTGCCGCCCAGTGCACGTCAGTGTGGCGGCCTAGACCGACAAAGCAAGAGAGAACACTGAGGGGGTAAGCAAGGTCGGGGCGAGTGCACATCATAGCATACATAAGAGACCCAACGAGCTCAGGATAAGGCCGCAGCTCAGAGGAGGGAGCAGGGGCGCAGCTGATGGTTAGCGGGAAGAGGGGTGGAAACGGGCTTGGCCTGCGACATATCAAAACGCTCAAGAATGGAGTGGATGTAGAAACTTTGAGAGAGAGAAATGGTGCGGGCAGCACGATCACGACGGATCTCCATGCCGAGGTAATGACGAAGCTCGCCAAGATCCTTGCAGAGGAGACGCACCTGGAGGGCCTGCTTGACAGCGGCAAGGTCGGCAGAATCTTCAGCGAGGAGCACCAAGTCATCGATGTATGCAAGAATGTAAAGCCTGTGGGGGGAGGTGCGAATGAAGAGACTGGGGTCGGAGGTGGAGGTAGAGAAGCCAAGAGAGTGAAAAGTGGAGGCGAGCTTGGCGTGCCACTCGCGCGGGGCCTGTTTAAGGCCATACACAGGTCGCTTTAATTCCCAAACAGTGCCTGGAGGGAAAGGGCGAGGAAAGCCAGCAGGACGCTCAAGGAATATGCGCTCATGCAGCTCGCCCTGAAGGAAAGCGTTGGAAACGTCCATGGAATGGATCTCCCAATTCCAGCGAGCACCTAAGTCAAGAAGGAGGCGGAGAGTGGGGAGACGGGCTGTGGGGGAGTAAGTGGCAAAGTAGTCAATGCCTTCACGCTGAGTGAAGCCCTTGGCGCAGCAACGGGCTTTGAAGACAGGGAGCTCCCCAGGCAGCTGTTTGACACGAAAGACCCATTTGCCCTTGACAATGGTGGCGCCAGGGGGGGGGACAGAGTCAATGTAAGATTGAGTTCGGGTGAATGCCTCACACTCGGCAATGATGGCACCCATCCACTCAGTTGCATGAAAACCAGACACTGCCTCGGAATAGGTCTGAGGGGTGGGAATAGCGGCAGTGTCAACGGAGAGAAGAGTGGGAGAATTGGAGAAATCGCCAATGGTGACACAGAGGAGGGGTGAAACGGGATGAACAGAGAACAACTCTTCAAATCGATCCTCGAGAAGATCGACGTTTGGAGAGGGAGAGAGACGAGTAAAGAGAGCAGAGTGTTGAAAATTGGACAATGCACGGGTCATGGAGCGGGTGAGACGTGGAGAGGGTGGGGGGGGCAGGTGCAGAAGGGAGGGTAGCAGAAGGAGGTGATGAGGGAGGGGCCATGGGAGCAGAAGATGAAGAGGCAGGAGGAGAGGTGCCAGAGATGACAGCAGAGGGGGGAGTGGAGGGTGCAAGGAGGGGAGCAGATCAAAGTCAGACCAATGAAGAGAGGGAGGAGGAGGGGTGGGAGGGGGAGTGATGAATGGAGAACGAGTTTCATCAAAGATAACATCCTGGCTGCGAAGGAGCTGCTGAGAGGAGGGAGCATAGAAAAGATAGCCAGGACAGTCAGCGTTGATGCCAATGAACGCACAGAGCTGCGTCTTGGGAGCGAGCTTCCCACCCTGACGTGCTCGATCGGCGGGATTGATAAGGACATGAGCGACACAGCCCCACACCCGAAGAGGGCGGGCGGAGGGTTGGCGGCCAGTCCAGAGCTGGAAGGGAGTAATGGAAGGGCGAAGGGGATGGGGGCGAAGGTTGGAAAGAAGAGTGGCATGAACAAGAGCGTAGCTCCAAAGAGAGTATGGAGCAGAAGCATGAGTAAGAAGACAGCGGGAGATCTCCATGAGAGTGCGAATACGACGCTCGGCAACACCATTTTGTTTAGGAGAATGCGGAAGGGTGGAGGTTTGACGAATGCCATGAGAGGAGTAGTAAGAAAGGAGAGAGTGGTTAAAGAACTCGCCACCACCATCAGAGTGGAAGTGTGCGACAGGACGGCCAAAGCAAAGGTGTGCCTGCTCAGCCCAGCGAATGATGAGGGAGGGGGCGTCAGATTTGGCACGAAGGGGATAGACAGTGGCAAAGCGAGAGTGGTCATCGACAAGAAGGAGAAAGTAACGATGACCTTGACGGGAGGCAATGGGAGAGGGACCCCAGAGGTCCATATGCACAAGATCAAGGGGTTTGGGGGAGGCAGAAGGGGGAGAAGGATGAGGAGATTGAGATAGCTTGGCTTGAACACAAGGGGTGCATGGAGGAGCGGGAGAGGGGGGAAGGGGTGGGAGAGAGGGAGGGAGATCATGAAGCAGCTTCGAAGTGACCATGCTGCGAAGGAGAGGGAAGTTGGGGTGGCCAAGACGATGATGAAGAAGAAGGGTAGGTTGGGTGAGAGAGCGACAGTCGCAAGAGGAGACGGGAGGGGCAGAAGAAGAAGAAGAAGAAATGTGATGGACAGATGAGGGGAGGGGAACACGAAGGGTGTAGAGGCGAGTAATAGGAGAAAGGGTGAAACGAGCAAGGTGCCGGTCGCGGTAATGAAGATCACAATAGAGTTCACCTGCAGGGAAGAGTGCTCGCACACCCAGGCGTTGGAGGGCAGGGAGGGAGAGGAGGTTATGACGGCAAGAGGGAACATAAAGGCCAGTGACAGCGCCAGAGGGAGAGGCAGGACAGGGAAGAGAGGAAGTGCTAGTGCATATGATGGTCATGGTCTCCCCAGCCCCATCAATAGAGAGGGGACGAGGAAAATTGCGAAGGACACCAGCATCACGAAAGACAGAGTCAGTAGCAGCACTGTCAAGGACAAAATCCAAGGTGCGAGGAAGTGAGAGAGCGGCAGCCGTAGGGCTGGGAGAGTGAGAGACAGTGCTGTGAACGAATGGAGAAAGTGGAACAACAAAACGAGGGTCCATAAGAGGAGAAGCACCAAGGATGCTATCCTGAGATGGCATGGTCACACTGAAGACAGAGGCCAGAGAACCAATACCAGAGGTGACAACGGCACAAGAGCGGCGACGTTGATGGGACAGCGGAATCCAAGCAGAGGGGCGGAGAAGAGGGGAGGTCCAACGGCAAGTAGGAGAGGTGCAAGGGGAGGAATGGGCAGCGAAAGGAGCGGAGAGCAGGGAAGGCAAGGGTAGGAGAGGAGGTACGGCAGGAGACAGGTGAGGGCGGAAGCACAGAGGGGGAGAGGTAAGAGTGAGAATAGGCCCCATCTGGGGAAGGGGATAGCAATAGAGCAGATGTGGGGAGATAAAATAGGAGGAGGAATAGGGGCGAGAGAGTCAGCTGCTGAGCCGTTGAGGGGAGACATAAGAGGAGGAGGAATAACGGCGGAGTAGTCTGCTGCTGCGCCGCTGAGGGGAGAAATAAGAGGAGGAGGGATAATGGCGGAGTAGTCTGCTGCTGCGCCGCTAAGGGGAGAAATAAGAGGAGGGATAATGGCGGAGTAGTCCGCTGCTGCGCCGCGGAGGGGAGAAATAAGAGGAGGAGGGATAATGGCGGAGTAGTCTGCTGCTGCGCCGCAGAGGGGAGAAAATATAGGAGGAGGAACACAGTGGGGAAGGAGCACGGCTACGAAGCAGGGCCGGCAACCAGCCGCAGCAGTAGAGGAGAGGAGAGAGAGGCGGAGGAGAGAATGAGATGGAGAGGGGAATGAAAGGAGAGAAGAGAGGAGGAGGAGGGTGAAGGGGCGGATGGTGAGGACGGGTAGGTATTGATGAGCAAGATTACGAAGCAAAGCCGGCAACCGGCTGCAGCAGTAGACGAGAGGAGAGAGGCGGAGGAGAGAGTGAGATGGGGAAGGGAATGAAGGGAGAGAAGAGAGGAGGAGGAGGGTGAAGGGGCGGATGGTGGGGAAGGGTAGTAGATAAGGAGAGAAAATAGGAGGAGGAAGAGGTGGGGTGGTGCTTGACGCACAAAGGAGAGTGGAGGAAGGGAGGAGGAGCACGAAGGGTAGGGAGGAGAGAAGAGAGGGGGAGGAGTGTAAGAGGCGAATGTGATGAGCGGAGAGGGAGGAGGTGGTGCGAAGGAGGCAGGAGAAGGGGGGAGGTGGGAGGAGGAGTTCGGCGCACCACGAAGGGGGAGGAAGATGCCCGCGAAAAGGGGGGGGGGGGGGGAAGGGAGGGCGACCGCGGAAAGGAGAGAATGGGCGGCGGGGAGAGTGACGGTGGTGGGCAGGCCGTGCGCGCGCGACGGCGGCGGACAAGGCGCGCGAGCGCGCGACGTCGGCGGAGAGGGCGTGCGCGCGACGGCAGAGGAAGGGCTCTTGCGCGCGACGGGAGGGCAGGACGCACGACGGGAGGGCAGGGCGCACGACGAGGCAGGGCAGGGCGTACGCGACGAGGGGAAATGGCGTGCGACTAGGCGACGAGGCGCGCGATGGGGTGGGGAGGCCGCGGGGGATGGATAAGGGGTCCGCGAGTTGAAAATGAGGGAAAGAGAAAGAATAAACGAAGGTCGAGATGGTAAGAAACGAAAACCTACACTAAGTGTGAAGTGGCGCCCCGGATGCGTAAGGTCTAAAGCGTCCTAAGAGATGTAGATAAGCAGAAAACGCCAAGGATTAGGCTCTGGATACCATGTTAATATGAGAGTGGTAGCCATGGCTAGCAAGATAGGTTGAAGAGATTGATTAGGAAAAAGTGTCAAGAGACAAAAGTAGGAAACCCTAATTGAACTTAGGGTGTGTTCAGTTTGTGCTAGAAACTAAGAAATGAACCTAAACTGAACCGGAAGTGTAACTCGCTCTAAACATGGCGAAATAACAAAGGAACACCATGATAAATGCCAGAGCGAGCTCTAGCCTACTCCAACAGTGCGGGCGGAGGCGGCGGAGGCAGCGGAGGTGGCGTGGCGAGCGGCGGTGGCGGCAGTACATCGGCTATTAGCTCCTCTACTGCAGCTGGTGGAGGTGACGCTCGGGTTCGTCAGGCACCTGCTGGTCCGCCAGCTGCAGGTGCTGGAGTGGCGGCTTGGTACCTGGCTCAGCGGCAGCAGCAGCAGCAGCAGCAGCCCCTCCTCTCGCAGCAGCCGCAGCAGCAGCAGCGGCAGCAGCAGGCTCCGGGGCAGGGGTCAGGACCGCGTCAGCTGTCGCGTGGCGTCGTCCACCCTCCCTGCACCTACCTCGTTCAGACAGGTGCTCGCCGAGGCCTCCCCTGTGGCCGCACCCACCCACCGGGTCAGTGCTTTGCTCAGCTCACTGACAGACTTCGTGCGGCCTACGGCGTTGACGGCCCTGCCCCTGACTGGCTTCCCCTTGTTGAGTCGTACGGCCCTGCTCTGTGGGGCATGTCGACTTCTCAGTTGCTTGATCTCTTAGCAACTCCTCATGCTATGTATGCTGTTGTTGATCCTAGTGCTTCTGACTCTATTTACTCGAGTGTTGTTAGCTTAGGTGCTAGTGTTGCTGAGGTGCATGTGGCTAGCGTAGGTACTTGTGTAGACACTAGTCCAGGAGCTGCTCCGGAGGACACTTCGCTGTCTTTCACTCTGGACTCCGGAGCTTCGTACTGTTTCTTCCGCGACCACACGACGCTTACTCCGCTTCCTGCCCCGGTCTCTGTGGCACTGGCTGATCCCACTTCGGGACCAGTCACTGCTCGCTACACTACTACGCTTCCATGCCCGGCTGTTCCCTCCGGTTCTCTGACCGGCTTCCACGTCCCCTCGTTCTCGAGGAACTTGGTGGGCGTGAGGCCGCTCGTGAGTCAGCACATGGGTGTGTGGATTGAGCCTTCTGACGAGACTGCGGTTTGTGTCGACGGGGACACGTACGCGCCTCTCGCCACCTTTACCGCTGAGCCGGGCTCTGGTCTCTACACACTTCACACTGTGCCTCGGCAGCAGCAGCAGCAGCAGCAGCAGCAGCAGCCGTGACAGCAGCAGCAGCTACTGCCCCCGACCACTGTCACTGCCCCCCGTCAGGTCCCCCCCCCTTCACCAGGTTGCCGCTTCTCACCAGGTAGCTGTGTCTGGTCAGGTTCCCGTGTTGGTCCAGTTGCTGCGTCTTGCTCCTGCCGGTCACTTGCCCACCCCACCGTTCTGTGGCACCACCGGATGGGGCACCCGTCCATTCCTCGTCTGCGCGCTATGTCTAGTTAGCGTCTTGTCTTAGGCCTCCCGCGAGTCTTGCCGTCGATGCCGCCTTCGCTTGCACCACCTTGCGGTCCCTGCGTCGAGGGTCAGCTGCACGCCACCCCTCACTCCTCCTCCCTTCGTCCGGCCACCGAGCCCTTTGAGACTCTCCACTTGGACGTCTGGGGCCCCGCCCTTCACCCTGGCCCTGAGCGAGAGAGTTTCTTTCTGGTGGTCGTTGACGACTACTCTCGCTACACCACAGTGTTCCCCCTGGCGAAGAAGTCTGAGGTGACTTCTACGCTGATCCGGTGGTTACTTACCACTGCGGACACTCGTGGTCGTCGTGTCAGCTGTCTTCACTCCGACCGTGGGGGTGAGTTTCGCTCCGGCATTCTCGCTGGATTCTGTCGCGAGCAGGGCATCCGTCAGTTCTGGACGCTTCCAGAGTCCCCACAGCAGAATGGGGTTACTGAGCGCCGCATAGGCTTGGTCATGGAGATTGCACGCACCTCCATGATTCACGCCCGTGCGCCCCATTTTCTGTGGCTCTACGCGGTTCGGTACGCCGCTCACCAGCTGAACCTCTGGCCACATGTCTATCGGCCAGAGGCTTCACCGACCAGTCTTTGGACCGGGTCCCCTGATGCTGCGTCGCGTTTTCGTGTCTGGGGCTGCTTGGCGCTTGTTCGCGACACCTCCGCGGATAAGCTCTCTCCTCGCGCCCTTCCCTGTGTCTTCCTTGGTTTCCCCGAGGACTCCTCTGGCTTCACCTTTTACCACCCTCCCCTTCACAGGTTCTTTGACTCCCGCAACGTTCGTTTTGTGGAGTCCGTCCCCTACTACACCCGGTACCCCTGTCGAGGTCTTTCGGTTCCTCCTCCCCCTCTCTTCCTGACTCCCGCCCCCTCTCCTGCCCCCCCGGTACAGCCCCCCCCCCTTGGTCCAGCCCCGTCATGTGTGTCACACGCTACCCCCCCCCCCCCCCTCGGTCGCCCCTCAGGTACCGTCCACTTCCCCACAGTCCTCCTCCCAGCCTACTGCAGACCCTGCGGGAGCAGGTGCTCGTGTCGAGGACCTTGGAGGTGCTACCTCTGGAGGTGTTGGAGTTGGAGCTGAGCCCGTGTCTGCAGGAGGTTCTCGTGTTCGGGGAGCTGGTGTTGGTCGAGCTGTCCCTGGGGGTGCTACGACTGGGGGTGCGGGTGCACCCACTGCGGGACCTGGAGAGTCTGGGACTGGTCGTGTTGCTGCTGGTGGTGCTGGCTCTGGGGGTGGTGCGACTGGTGCTTTGGAGAGCGGTCCTGGGGCTACCACCGCCCCGGACATACTCCTCCCCCCCACCCCTACCCGACCCGGCACCTGGCCCGTGTTCGCCGTGCCCGTGAGGAGCAGCTGGAGTTGGAGCGAGAGGAGCGAGAGTTCGAGCGGCAGCAGCTGGAGCTACAGCGGCTGGAGGAGCAGCAGCAGGAGCAGCGGTTGCAGCCGGAGCAGGAGCAGCAGCCGCAGCGACAGCCGCAGCAGCAGCAGGAGCCGCAGCTGGATGAGCAGCGGCAGCAGGAGGAGCTGCAGCAGGAGCAGCAGCAGCCACCGCAGCAGCAGGAGCAGCAGCAGCAGCTGCCGCAGCAGGAGCAGCTGCAGCAGCCGCCGCAGCAGCAGCAGCAGCCGCCTCCTCCGCCTCCCGCCTTTGGCCTTCGGGCCCTCGGTCTCCCCTCTCCCTCTCCTCCCTCCTCTCCCTCTCCTCCTGTCTACGGTCCCACGTTTCCTCCTCCTGACCCCTCCCCAGTTGTTTTCACTCCTTCTCCTCTGTTGTCCCCTCCTCTTTCTCACGCTTGGCCTTCCCGTCGCTCTCCTCGTGCTCGTCCGTCGTCCCCTGTGCCCTTGACTGGCCTTCGTACTGTCCTGTGTCGTTCTAGTCCGCCTCGTTCGTCTCAGTCTGTGCTTCCTTCTCCTCCTGAGTCGGCCTTCACTGCTTCCCTCTCTACTCCTGTCACTGACTACTACCGCACGTACCAACCTGTTCTCTCTCGTGTTCTCGGCTCTCTTGTTACGGACCCTCGTGCCTCTCTGTCATCTGTCTCCGCCCTTACTGTCGCCGTCACTGAGTTCGCCACTACTCGCCGCCTTGACTGCGCCACTTGTCTCGTGGCTGCTCCTCCTACCAGTCCTCTGGCCGTCGGGGGTGAGTCTGCCCTTGGCTGTGACGCCCTAGAGAACAGGTAGTTTGAGCTGGAGTTCTTGGCAGCCGCTTCCCCTCATCTCTGTGCCATGCTGCTCGCCCCTGAGGGAGACCCCGACGCCCTTGACATGCCTACTCCTCGCACTTACGCTGAGGCAGTGTCAGGGCCTTGGGCCTCTCAGTGGAGAGCTGCCATGGACTCAGAGATGGCCTCCTACAAATCCACAGGCACTTACGTCGACGAGGTTCCCCCCCTTGGGGCGAACGTAGTCGATAGCATATGGATCTTCAGGGTGAAGCGGCCACCGGGATCTCCTCCGGTCTTCAAGGCGCGCTATGTGGCTAGAGGTTTCAGTCAGCGTGAGGGAGTTGACTTTTTTCAGACCTTCGCGCCTACCCCGAAGATGACCACTCTTCGGGTGTTACTGCACGTAGCAGCACAGAGAGACTACGAGCTACACTCTCTCGACTTCTCCACTGCCTTCCTTCAGGGTAGCTTACACGAGGAGGTCTGGTTGCGTCGTCCCTCTGCCTTCACTGGCACTTTCCCTCCTGGGACCCAGTGGAGGCTGAGGCGACCGGTCTACGGTCTCCGTCAGGCTCCTCGTGAGTGGCACGACACCCTTCGTTCTACCCTGTCTGACCTCGGTTTCCAACCGTCTTCTGCTGACCCGTCGCTATTTGTTCGTCGTGGCTCCACACCGTTCTTTGTACTGGTCTACGTCGACGACCTGGTTTTCGCCACTGCTGACAGGGTTGCTTTGGCTGACGTGAAGCGCGAACTGCAGAAGAGACACACGTGCACTGACCTTGGTGAGCTGCGCCACTACCTTGGCCTGCAGAATACCAGGGACAGAGCCGCTCGCACCATTACACTCTCACAGTCACACATGGTGCAGCAGGTCCTTCAGCGGTTCGAGCTTCAGCACTCCACAGTACAGCGCACACCTCTTGCTGTTGACCACAGACTCACTGGACCCTTTCCTGACGAGCCATTTGAGCCTAGTGGTCCCTACACAGAGCTTGTGGGCTGCCTCATGTACCTGATAACTTGTACTCGCCCGGACCTCGCCTTCTCTCTCAGCATCCTTGCTCGCTTTGTTGCGCGCGGGAGACACCGTCCAGTTCACTGGACAGCTGCTGTGAGGGTGGCGAAGTACCTAGCGACGACATCAGGCGTGGGGCTGGTTCTTGGAGGGAGACAGTCTGTCGTGCTTACTGGACACTGTGACTCTTCTTACGCTTACGACGCTGAGACTCACAGGTCCACTCAGGGGCACTGCTTCAGCCTGGGCTCTGGAGCTGTTTCGCGGAGGTCCACGCGTTCCTCCTCGGTCTCGACCTCTACCGCTGAGGCTGAGATCTACGCTGGAGCCATGGCTGCACATGAGTTGCGTTGGTTGACCTTCTTGCTCACCGACCTTGGTGAGCGGCCGAGCTCTGCGCCGACCTTGTTCACTGACAACAAGGCGTCGATTCTCCTCTGTCGAGAGCCACGACTGGAGAGCAGAGTGAAGCACATCAACGTGAGGTACTTTCTTCTGCGAGAGTTGCAGAGGCGCGGGCAGGCTCGCTTCGACTTTGTGGAGTCCGAGGCCAACACTGCAGACATCTTCACCAAGGCCCTTCCGCCTTGTGACCACCAGAGGTGTTGTGTGCAGTTAGGTCTCGTTGACACAGGTTCTCGCCTTGCTTAGTCTTGAGTTCTCTTCTCTGCTTGCTTTGTTTGTTTGCTTTATATATACCACTGTGAACTCTTGAACTGCCCTTGTGGCTCTTTTGCTTGTGCTCAGAGTGTGTAGTGACATTGTGATCCACCCTGAGCTTTGTTGCTTTGTGACTGGTCTTGTGACCGTACGTTGTTGGTTTTGCTTGACACCCCTCACTTAGGCTATGGGGGTGTGTCAGATGTTATAGTCTTAGTGATGTGTGTCATATGGGGTACAACAGTTAGGGTTAGATTTATGTACCCCAACCAACCTTAGTGAACATCACCATTCCGTTGGTGCTGGAGGTGCTGGAGGTGCTGCTGGTGCTGGAGCTGCTGGAGGTGCTGCTGGTGCTGGAGCTACTGGAGGTGCTGCTGGTGCTGGAGGTGCTGCTGGTGCTGGAGCTGCTGGAGGTGCTGCTGGTGCTGGAGCTGCTGGAGGTGCTGCTGGTGCTGGAGCTACTGGAGGTGCTGCTGCTGCTGGAGGTGCTGCTGGTGCTGGAGATGCTGGAGGTGCTGCTGGTGCTGGAGCTCCTGGAGGTGCTGCTGCTGCTGGAGGTGCTGCTGCTGGTGCTGGAGCTGCTGGGGCCGCTGGCCTTGGAGGTGCTCGTACTGGAGGTTCTGGAGCGACTGGTGCTGGAGCTGCTGGAGCTGCTGGTGGTGCTGCGGGAGTTGTAGCTGGAGACCCTGGAGCTGAGAGTGCTGGTGGTGTCTCTGCTGGTTCTGGAGGCGCTGAGCGGCCGCGGCCGTACTTCGTTCCGCTCCTTCAGCAGGTTCTTGGTCTCCCGCCTGCTCCTGGTCCCACTCCCTCTTTAGAGTGTCCTCTGCCTGTCCAGTCGCAGTCACAGTTACAGCCTGCCTCGCCACTCCCTGGTCCTTCTCCCTACACTGGTCCGACCGGAGGTCTTACGGAGCGTCGTGAGCTTGAGTCTCGTCCTGCGTCGCCTGAGTCTCGTCGTGCGTCGCCTGTTCGTGCTGCTCGCACTGGTCGTCGTGCTCCGCGTCAGCGTCCTCCTGCTGTCCCAGGCACACACCAGATGGCGCTTCATCCTTCCACTGCTCCACAGCGTGTCCCTCTGCCGTCTCCTCCTGCGTCCTCTCTTCCTGCTCTTGCTGACCCGGAGTCTGACTCCCTTCGTGCTGCTAGTCCTACTGTCACGCGTCTTCTCGCTACTGTTGTCACTGACCCTGCCTTTGAGTCTACTGCTGCGTCTACTCTTGTTGCTGAGCTTGTCGACTTTGCTGCTCACTGTCGTCTCGACTACGCCGCTAGTCTAGTTGCTGAGTCTGAGTCTGTCTGTCCTCCGTCCGTCGGGGGTGAGTGTGCTCTTGGCACGAACGTCCTTGAGGACAGGCAGGAGGAGTTTGAGTGCTTTGCCGCTGCTTTACCTCATCTCGTGTCCATGCTGATTGCCCCTGAGGGAGACCCGGATGCACCAGACATCCCGACCCCGCGCTCTTACGCAGAGGCGATAGAGGGTCCCTACTCCTCTCAGTGGCAGTCAGCCATGGACGCAGAGATGGCTTCCTGGAAGTCCACAGGCACCTACGTCGACGAGGTTCCCCCGCCTGGGGCGAACATCGTCAGTGGCATGTGGATTTTCAGGGTGAAGCGGCCGCCGGGTTCTCCGCCTGTCTTCAAGGCGCGTTACGTTGCACGAGGCTTCAGTCAGCGTGAGGGAGTTGACTTCTTTCAGACCTTCTCCCCTACCCCGAAGATGACCACTCTTCGGGTTCTGCTGCACGTCGCCGCTCAGCGTGACTACGAGCTTCACTCTCTTGACTTCAGCACTGCTTTCCTACAGGGCAGCCTGCACGAGGAGATCTGGCTGCGCCGCCCACCTGGCTTCACTGGGTCGTTTCCTCCTAGTACCTAGTGGAGCCTCCGGCGGCCAGTCTACGGTCTCCGCCAGGCGCCTCGTGCGTGGCACGACACACTGAGGACGACTCTTGCGGCTCTTGGGTTTGCACCTTCTAGTGCTGACCCGTCGCTGTTTCTACGCACCGACACTTCTCTGCCGCCGTTCTACGTTCTCGTGTACGTAGACGACCTGGTCTTTGCTACTGCTGACACTGAGGCACTCGCCCACGTGAAGTCGGAGCTGCAGAAGAGACACACGTGCACAGACCTGGGTGAGCTGACAAGCTATCTTGGCTTGCGGATCACCCGGGACAGAGCACAGCGCACCATTACCTTGACTCAGTCACACATGGTGCAGCAGGTCCTTCAGCGCTTCCGCTTCACATACTCCTCGCCATAGCCCACTCCTTTGCCTACCCGCCACTCGCTCTCAGCTCTGCCTTCGGATGAGTCCGTAGAGCCGAGTGGCCCGTATCCAGAGCTTGTGGGCTGCCTCATGTACCTGATGACCTGCACTCGACCTGACCTAGCCTACCCTCTTAGCATCCTAGCACGCTATGTTGCTCCTGGCCGACACAGGAAGGAGCACATGGATGCTGCTAAGAGGGTGTTGCGCTACTTGTGCAGTACATCGAGCATGGGGCTCGTGCTTGGAGGACGGGCTCGAGTTGTCCTCACTGGTCACGCAGACGCTTCTTGGGCTGACGACCTGGCTACTCAGCGGTCGTCACAGGGTTACACGTTCAGCCTTGGTTCCGGCTCTGTTTCGTGGCGGTCTACCCGCTCGTCTTCTGTTCTCGGCTCCAGCTGTGAGGCCGAGATCTACGCAGGGGCCATGGCTGCACAGGAGTTACGCTGGCTCACCTACCTGCTGACCGACCTGGGAGAGCCGCCTCGTTCTCCTCCAGTTCTGTACGTAGACAACAAGGCCATGCTGGCCTTGTGTCAGGAGCACAGACTGGAGCACAGAACGAAGCATATTGCTCTTCGCTACTTCCTTGCACGTGAGCTGCAGCAGCGTGGTCAGCTGCGCCTTGCGTACGTGGCCTCTCAGGCCAACACTGCTGATATCTTTACCAAGGCACTTCAGCCTTGTGATCATCAGCGGTTCTGTACTATGTTAGGTCTTGTGCATACCTGGCCTCACTTGCTTACCTCTTTACTTTGTTTGTACTGTGATCTATATATACCTGCACCTGCATGCTTACCCTTGCTAGGTTGTGATCACTGTCTTGCTTGTTCACCCTGATTTATAATCCTGCATGTGAACTGGCCTTGTGGCCGTTGAACTTGTGCTCGGAATGTGTGGTGACGTTGTGATCCACCCTCAGCTTGCTTTGCTTTGCTTGACTGGTCTTGTGACCCCTTGTTCTCCCCCACTTTGCCTATGGGGGTGTGTCAGACTTGTATATAGCCTATGTAGGCTGTAGTGGGGTAGACAATATGGGGTACATCTTTCTTAGGGTTTCATACTTGTACCCTCCTCATTCCTAGTCAATCCATTCCTCGTAATTATCACACCCCCCACCTCCTCTCCTCATTCCTCTCCGCTCCCCTCTCTCTCTCTCTCGACTCCTCCTAGCATTCCTCTCTGTTGTCTTCCGCTGCGCAGGGTGTATTCCTCCAGGGGGTGTTATGCGCATGGCTATTCCTGCATGCAGTTAGGGGGTGTGTCAGAATATATTTCTGTATAACTGCATGTAGTTCTAGCTGTAGTGTAGTTCTATTGCTGTCCTGTTAGGTGGTGCACCCTTTGGCTTGCTATAACTTGTAACTCTTCTCATAGTGAACACACATTCTTGTTTCTCCCTTGGTCAACACCCTCGACCTCACCCTTGCTACTCTCGTTCTAACTAAACCCTAGGCTACTAAGCCTACTAAGTTAAGAACCTATATCAACATAATCGTGTCATCTACATCCACTATGCACAAGGTTCATACCACAAAGACTTCCGCTACCAATTCTCTAAAGGAGACTGATCATATCCAAGATCTGTATCCTAACAGCGACCACATTCGCGAACTCGTTAAATACAGACAAATTGTTTTCTTATACCAGCAGCTCAGTTAAATTCTTGACGAGTCGCGAATCAGCTTAATTAATGTAAACGGCATAGCTGTCTACAAACATCTTAATTAATGTAAACGACATTTTTTTATTAACCTAGAACGTCCTTAGAATAAATACGAAAAACATAGCATTCATACCAGTGGCTTTCGGTATCAACCCTAAACGCATTGTCGTATGGAGCTTATGGTTGATGCCCCCTCAAATGGTATGGCATCCGAGCAGTTTTACTATAAGTTTTTTTTTTTAGCGCAAACTCATACGCAAATTCCTTTAATACTCGCCTCCACGGCTTGCTACGAAAATAATCAGAATGCACATATAGGACAAGACCGGTTGTGAGTTAAAGGTCATAAATCTCAACAGTTTAAGGCCGTTTCAGCTTGGAGACCGCACGTTTTTTCTTCTGACGGAAGATGGTAATTTTGTGGGGTAGCGTGTGACTATCCGTGATAGAATTCCAGAATTTATTACCATCCGTGATAGATTTCTAGATTCTGTAACTGTTCGTAACGGCTGAGTGACTTTCTGTGCTAACGAACCCCTGTTTGTGACCACTATATAATAACCCTTCCATGCCTATCTCACCACATCCAGACAAATCTGTTGACCTAAATGACGAAGGGCCGAGGAGTTCCTCCGGGACAAAACTGTTGACCTAAATGACGAAGGGCCGAGGACTTCCGCCAGGAGAGAGCACAGTTGAGGAGGAGAGGGGGGGGAAGGGGGGCCTTGGGGGTCGGGGCGGCGTGTACAGTCGTGTGGGGGGGAGGGGGGTGGTAGATGGGAGTCGGGTGTGGAGTGGGGTGGGGTGGGGTGGGGTGGGGTGGGGTGGGGATCAATGACCACATCTCTTGCTCCGTCACTCCTAGCTGGCTGGCGTGGCGGGTGGTTTCCCGTTCTCGCACCCCTCCTCGTGTCGCCTGCTAGGGGGAACTGAAGAAGCGGGAACTGAATGCAGTGGAGGGATCCCTTGCGTCTTTCCGCCGAGGAGACGCTATTCTATGGGACATTCATCCGTTCGTGCTCTTCCAAATATGAGGCTTGCAAAAATACGAATCAGAAGTCTCGTCGTTTGGCCTTTAGTATTCGGGAACTATCCGCCAACATGTGGCTGCAATTTTCTTAGAGAATATTCAACCATTGATGAAACTGAAGTGAATAATGACGAACGACAATATCTTCTAGAAACTACAGTACCCGCCTAATCAAGCAGCAATTACAGGTGGAAATGCTCAACCAAATTCTCTCTGTAATAACGAAACTTCCTTTGACTTCCAAGCACCTGTCACCTCTCGCCCATGACTGTCCTTCTTGTGCCTGCCTTTCTCTCGTCCGATCGTAGCTTGCCTTGTTCCTGCTCTGCTTCTGGTGGCGTTTATGGTCCCTGCCGGCTTTTTTTAAGGCACAGTATGCCCTCATGGTCACTGCTGTGCTACAAGTCTCCAGACAGCTGGTGGTATGCCTCAAGTGGTTGGGATAAATCCAAGGTTCGTAGACTGACGCGAAGACATGCGATGCGATGTGAGAACTGGAGGAATTCATTGGTGAGGAGAAAAGACGGTTGCGGAAAATGCATGCCGCGCACGACTCCGCAGGAAGTAAACGCGGGATTCCGCCAAGGGGTACGAGAATACATATAGTCGCCGTGTGTTCCTTTGAACGTCCAGCTTCACTCGTTCCATCCGGGCGATGAGAATATAGCCCACCCTCCTTTTTTGATACGTAGTCGACCTCTACGTCGAGAGAGTTCAGGGCCGTTAGTCTCGCTACTACTAGGACGCATGGTCACTCGTTGCACTGTCTCACGAGTACTACGTGACACTCGCGACCTACTATACTAGTACTCGAGGCGGCAGAAGTACCGATCCTCGATATCTGAATCTTGTGAGACAGAGAAACGCTCTCGCCGGTCGACTTGGTCTCAACGACACTCACTCAGGACAACCATGACGGCGCGACGTGTCGCCTTGCTCCTGCCGGTTCTGCTGTTGCTCGTCGTCGGCCTTCCTCCACCCACAATAAACGCCACGCGGCAGATTTGGCCATCGCTTGCTTGGGGGTGTGTGATAAGATCATGTTTGCTGCTTGTTTTACCTTTCCTCAAAGGACTCTCTTTCTCTTATTCCTAAAATCACATTAACTTAGAGATGCCACAAGCTGCTTATTCCTATCCTCGATTGCCTTCTCGTTCCGACTTGTCCCTGTGAGTCCTCAACCTGCTTACCCGCTTTCCCTTGCTCTTGTTTTCCTGAACTTTTGCAGCAAGCACTTTTGGCCTGAGGTTGTGGGAATGACAGGAATTAAGGCTCGCGAGTATATTATTGCTTCCACGCCCCAGTGCCATTGGCAAGTGCAAATAATCCCTTTCCACGCATATACCACCCCCGAATGTCGAGGAAAGCTTGTTCGGCTTTTTATCAATAAGCATGGGGTTGTACGGACGGTGCCAAGAACAACCCCTTGCTAAGATGAGATGTACTGAGTATTGGGTTAAAGGTTGAAAAAAAAAGTAGCAGAATAATAATATTCTCCATCCGTGAAGGGTTTCATTCTGAAATAATCTGTGTTTGTTTGCTCATGTGATTCGTATAAATACTGGCAAGAAGTGTCAGATGTTATAGTCTTAGTGATGTGTGTCATATGGGGTACAACTGTTAGGGTTAGATTTATGTACCCCAACCAACCTTAGTGAACATCACCATTCCGTTCTTGACATGGTATCACCTAGGTTAGGATCCTCTAGGATCCCGTTCCTCCCGTACCGTCTCCTAGCGCCTGTCACGCTGGTTCGTCTCGTACCCTAGCGCCCGTTACGCCCGTATCGTCCCCTAGCGCCTCTCACGCCGGTTCGTCTCGTTCCCTAGCTCCCGTTGCGCCTAGCCTACCGCGCCCGACGCCCGTAGCGCCCGCAGCGCCCGTAGCGCCCATAGCGCCCGTAGCGCCCGTAGCGCCCGTCCCGTCGCGTCGCGTCCCGTCCCGTCCCGTCGTCCCGTCCCGTCGTCCTGTCCCGTCGTCCCGTCCCGTCCCGTCCCGTCCCGTCCCGTCCCGTCGCGTCGCGTCCCGTTCCGTCCCGTCGTCCCGTCCCGTCGTCCCGTCCCGTCCAGTCGCGTCGCGCTCGTCCCGTCCCGTCGTCCCGTCCCGTCGTCCCGTCGCGTCGCGTCAGTCCCGTCTAGCTCGTCGCGTCCGTCCCGTCTGTCCCGTCGCATGCGCCGTGCCTGCCCGTCCCGCAGCGCCACGCCGCGCCCGTCCCGTTCTGCCTGCCGCGCGGCGCCGAGCCGCGCGCGTCCCGTTCTGCCTGCCGCGCGGCGCCGAGCTGCGCGCGTCCCGTCCTGCCTGCCGCGTAGCGCCTCGTGGCGCCCTACCCTAGCGTCCTGCAGTGCCTTGAGCCTGACCCATTGCCTGTCACGCCCTCCTTAGGTCCTTTACGCGTTTAGGGTTTCGGCAGCAGCAGTTCCCACCTCTTCGCTTCCGCTATGGCGACCCCTAGGGCCCTGCGCTTTGACGCCGAGGGTAGGCCACTCGAGTTCTCGGTCTGGCTCCAGTGTGTGCGCCGCCTCCTAGAGATCAGGTTCAGGCAGACGAGTCTTTGTGGGCGCACGCTTCCGGTGACCTTCCTGCGCCCCCCGCCCCTGCACCCTTAGGCGCTGACGCTAGCACTGCAGACAGAGACCGTTATGCACGCCAGCGTGCTGACTTGACAGCGTGGAAGTCGCGTGACGCTGCGACCTTCATCGCCCTTAGCAACCTCCTCCCTAAGTCTGAGGAGGCCCACTTCACTCAGGTTCCCACTGCTAGTGAGTTCCTGACTGCGATCAAGGCCCGCTACGCTACTCCCACCACTGTCTATCTTGGTCGACTTTTCCTCCCGTTCCTGTTTCCTGACTTCGCCTCGTTTGAGCGCTCTGCTGACTTGATCGCTCACCCGCGCTCGCTTGATTCTAGCTACAGCGCTGCCTGCACTGACGCACAGCTTGCACTGCTCCCTCCCCCTATGGCGATTACGATCTATTTCATCGCCACTAGTCTCCCTGACCGCCTTGCCTCGGTTCGTGACGCGCTTCTTCTGAAGCACCCTAGCGAGCTCACTATCGAGGTCCTTGAGTCTGCCCTCAAGGACGTCGAGAGCAACCTCCGCTCGGTAGCCTCCGCCTCTGGTCCTGTGCCCCCTCCACTGTTTCACGGGTGCACTGTCCCTCAGCTGCCCACCTTTACTGCCTCCCTCGCCACTGCCGCTACTGACGTGACCGCAGCTGCTGTTACGACTTCTTTGCGGTCTAGGGGTAGGAGTGGCAGGAGGGGTGGTTAGGGTGCGTGTTAATATGAGAGTGGTAGCCATGGCTAGCAAGATAGGTTGAAGAGATTGATTAGGAAAAAGTGTCGAGAGACAAAAGTAGGAAACCCTAATTGAACTTAGGGTGTGTGCAGTTTGTGCTAGAAACTAAGAAATGAACCTAAATTGAATCGGAAGTGTAACTCGCTCTAAACATGGCGAAATAACAAAGGAACACCATGATAAATGCCAAAGCGAGCTCTAGCCTACTCCAACACACCCCCAGGCTAGGTGAAGCTCTGGAGCAAAACACCTAGCGAACCGGCACACCCCCAGAAGTAGAGAGACGCGCGAGCCCAAGCTCGCGCACGTAGAAACGGTGTGGCGCACGTAGGAGGGCCTTGGTGAAAATATCAGCAAGGTTGGCAGTAGCCTCCACCTTGCAAAGACGTAAGAAGCCAGACTGCACCAGCTCGCGCACGAAGAAGTAGCGGACCTCGATGTGTTTGCTGCGAGCTTGATAGACAGGGTTTTCAGTGAGGTGAATCATGCTCGCACTGTCACAGGAGAGCGTCACAGAGGGCTGAGAGTGACCAAGTTCAGCAAGGAGAAACGAGAGCCAGCGAGCCTCCTGAGCCGCCAGTGTGCCTCCGTACAATTCAGCCTCGCAAGTGGAAAGACAGACAGAGGATGAACGAGTGGAGCGCCAGCTGACGAGGCCACTGCCAAGAGTGAAACCATAACCCTGAGAGGAGCAGCGATCAGGGCGAGAATCAGCGTAGGAGGAATCACTGTAACCGGAAAGAACGGGGGGAGAAGAGCCACCAAGAGTGAGTGCAAGATCAGAGGTAGCGCGGAGATAGCGGAGAACACGCTTGGCTGCCGCCCAGTGCACGTCAGTGTGGCGGCCTAGACCGACAAAGCGAGAGAGAACACTGAGGGGGTAAGCAAGGTCGGGGCGAGTGCACATCATAGCATACATAAGAGACCCAACGAGCTCAGGATAAGGCCGCAGCTCAGAGGAGGGAGCAGGGGCGCAGCTGATGGTTAGCGGGAAGAGGGGTGGAAACGGGCTTGGCCTGCGACATATCAAAACGCTCAAGAATGGAGTGGATGTAGAAACTTTGAGAGAGAGAAATGGTGCGGGCAGCACGATCACGACGGATCTCCATGCCGAGGTAATGACGAAGCTCGCCAAGATCCTTGCAGAGGAGACGCACCTGGAGGGCCTGCTTGACAGCGGCAAGGTCGGCAGAATCTTCAGCGAGGAGCACCAAGTCATCGATGTATGCAAGAATGTAAAGCCTGTGGGGGGAGGTGCGAATGAAGAGACTGGGGTCGGAGGTGGAGGTAGAGAAGCCAAGAGAGTGAAAAGTGGAGGCGAGCTTGGCGTGCCACTCGCGCGGGGCCTGTTTAAGGCCATACACAGGTCGCTTTAATTCCCAAACAGTGCCTGGAGGGAAAGGGCGAGGAAAGCCAGCAGGACGCTCAAGGAATATGCGCTCATGCAGCTCGCCCTGAAGGAAAGCGTTGGAAACGTCCATGGAATGGATCTCCCAATTCCAGCGAGCACCTAAGTCAAGAAGGAGGCGGAGAGTGGGGAGACGGGCTGTGGGGGAGTAAGTGGCAAAGTAGTCAATGCCTTCACGCTGAGTGAAGCCCTTGGCGCAGCAACGGGCTTTGAAGACAGGGAGCTCCCCAGGCAGCTGTTTGACACGAAAGACCCATTTGCCCTTGACAATGGTGGCGCCAGGGGGGGGGACAGAGTCAATGTAAGATTGAGTTCGGGTGAATGCCTCACACTCGGCAATGATGGCACCCATCCACTCAGTTGCATGAAAACCAGACACTGCCTCGGAATAGGTCTGAGGGGTGGGAATAGCGGCAGTGTCAACGGAGAGAAGAGTGGGAGAATTGGAGAAATCGCCAATGGTGACACAGAGGAGGGGTGAAACGGGATGAACAGAGAACAACTCTTCAAATCGATCCTCGAGAAGATCGACGTTTGGAGAGGGAGAGAGACGAGTAAAGAGAGCAGAGTGTTGAAAATTGGACAATGCACGGGTCATGGAGCGGGTGAGACGTGGAGAGGGTGGGGGGGGCAGGTGCAGAAGGGAGGGTAGCAGAAGGAGGTGATGAGGGAGGGGCCATGGGAGCAGAAGATGAAGAGGCAGGAGGAGAGGTGCCAGAGATGACAGCAGAGGGGGGAGTGGAGGGTGCAAGGAGGGGAGCAGATCAAAGTCAGACCAATGAAGAGAGGGAGGAGGAGGGGTGGGAGGGGGAGTGATGAATGGAGAACGAGTTTCATCAAAGATAACATCCTGGCTGCGAAGGAGCTGCTGAGAGGAGGGAGCATAGAAAAGATAGCCAGGACAGTCAGCGTTGATGCCAATGAACGCACAGAGCTGCGTCTTGGGAGCGAGCTTCCCACCCTGACGTGCTCGATCGGCGGGATTGATAAGGACATGAGCGACACAGCCCCACACCCGAAGAGGGCGGGCGGAGGGTTGGCGGCCAGTCCAGAGCTGGAAGGGAGTAATGGAAGGGCGAAGGGGATGGGGGCGAAGGTTGGAAAGAAGAGTGGCATGAACAAGAGCGTAGCTCCAAAGAGAGTATGGAGCAGAAGCATGAGTAAGAAGACAGCGGGAGATCTCCATGAGAGTGCGAATACGACGCTCGGCAACACCATTTTGTTTAGGAGAATGCGGAAGGGTGGAGGTTTGACGAATGCCATGAGAGGAGTAGTAAGAAAGGAGAGAGTGGTTAAAGAACTCGCCACCACCATCAGAGTGGAAGTGTGCGACAGGACGGCCAAAGCAAAGGTGTGCCTGCTCAGCCCAGCGAATGATGAGGGAGGGGGCGTCAGATTTGGCACGAAGGGGATAGACAGTGGCAAAGCGAGAGTGGTCATCGACAAGAAGGAGAAAGTAACGATGACCTTGACGGGAGGCAATGGGAGAGGGACCCCAGAGGTCCATATGCACAAGATCAAGGGGTTTGGGGGAGGCAGAAGGGGGAGAAGGATGAGGAGATTGAGATAGCTTGGCTTGAACACAAGGGGTGCATGGAGGAGCGGGAGAGGGGGGAAGGGGTGGGAGAGAGGGAGGGAGATCATGAAGCAGCTTTGAAGTGACCATGCTGCGAAGGAGAGGGAAGTTGGGGTGGCCAAGACGATGATGAAGAAGAAGGGTAGGTTGGGTGAGAGAGCGACAGTCGCAAGAGGAGACGGGAGGGGCAGAAGAAGAAGAAGAAGAAATGTGATGGACAGATGAGGGGAGGGGAACACGAAGGGTGTAGAGGCGAGTAATAGGAGAAAGGGTGAAACGAGCAAGGTGCCGGTCGCGGTAATGAAGATCACAATAGAGTTCACCTGCAGGGAAGAGTGCTCGCACACCCAGGCGTTGGAGGGCAGGGAGGGAGAGGAGGTTATGACGGCAAGAGGGAACATAAAGGCCAGTGACAGCGCCAGAGGGAGAGGCAGGACAGGGAAGAGAGGAAGTGCTAGTGCATATGATGGTCATGGTCTCCCCAGCCCCATCAATAGAGAGGGGACGAGGAAAATTGCGAAGGACACCAGCATCACGAAAGACAGAGTCAGTAGCAGCACTGTCAAGGACAAAATCCAAGGTGCGAGGAAGTGAGAGAGCGGCAGCCGTAGGGCTGGGAGAGTGAGAGACAGTGCTGTGAACGAATGGAGAAAGTGGAACAACAAAACGAGGGTCCATAAGAGGAGAAGCACCAAGGATGCTATCCTGAGATGGCATGGTCACACTGAAGACAGAGGCCAGAGAACCAATACCAGAGGTGACAACGGCACAAGAGCGGCGACGTTGATGGGACAGCGGAATCCAAGCAGAGGGGCGGAGAAGAGGGGAGGTCCAACGGCAAGTAGGAGAGGTGCAAGGGGAGGAATGGGCAGCGAAAGGAGCGGAGAGCAGGGAAGGCAAGGGTAGGAGAGGAGGTACGGCAGGAGACAGGTGAGGGCGGAAGCACAGAGGGGGAGAGGTAAGAGTGAGAATAGGCCCCATCTGGGGAAGGGGATAGCAATAGAGCAGATGTGGGGAGATAAAATAGGAGGAGGAATAGGGGCGAGAGAGTCAGCTGCTGAGCCGTTGAGGGGAGACATAAGAGGAGGAGGAATAACGGCGGAGTAGTCTGCTGCTGCGCCGCTGAGGGGAGAAATAAGAGGAGGAGGGATAATGGCGGAGTAGTCTGCTGCTGCGCCGCTAAGGGGAGAAATAAGAGGAGGGATAATGGCGGAGTAGTCCGCTGCTGCGCCGCGGAGGGGAGAAATAAGAGGAGGAGGGATAATGGCGGAGTAGTCTGCTGCTGCGCCGCAGAGGGGAGAAAATATAGGAGGAGGAACACAGTGGGGAAGGAGCACGGCTACGAAGCAGGGCCGGCAACCAGCCGCAGCAGTAGAGGAGAGGAGAGAGAGGCGGAGGAGAGAATGAGATGGAGAGGGGAATGAAAGGAGAGAAGAGAGGAGGAGGAGGGTGAAGGGGCGGATGGTGAGGACGGGTAGGTATTGATGAGCAAGATTACGAAGCAAAGCCGGCAACCGGCTGCAGCAGTAGACGAGAGGAGAGAGGCGGAGGAGAGAGTGAGATGGGGAAGGGAATGAAGGGAGAGAAGAGAGGAGGAGGAGGGTGAAGGGGCGGATGGTGGGGAAGGGTAGTAGATAAGGAGAGAAAATAGGAGGAGGAAGAGGTGGGGTGGTGCTTGACGCACAAAGGAGAGTGGAGGAAGGGAGGAGGAGCACGAAGGGTAGGGAGGAGAGAAGAGAGGGGGAGGAGTGTAAGAGGCGAATGTGATGAGCGGAGAGGGAGGAGGTGGTGCGAAGGAGGCAGGAGAAGGGGGGAGGTGGGAGGAGGAGTTCGGCGCACCACGAAGGGGGAGGAAGATGCCCGCGAAAAGGGGGGGGGGGGGGAAGGGAGGGCGACCGCGGAAAGGAGAGAATGGGCGGCGGGGAGAGTGACGGTGGTGGGCAGGCCGTGCGCGCGCGACGGCGGCGGACAAGGCGCGCGAGCGCGCGACGTCGGCGGAGAGGGCGTGCGCGCGACGGCAGAGGAAGGGCTCTTGCGCGCGACGGGAGGGCAGGACGCACGACGGGAGGGCAGGGCGCACGACGAGGCAGGGCAGGGCGTACGCGACGAGGGGAAATGGCGTGCGACTAGGCGACGAGGCGCGCGATGGGGTGGGGAGGCCGCGGGGGATGGATAAGGGGTCCGCGAGTTGAAAATGAGGGAAAGAGAAAGAATAAACGAAGGTCGAGATGGTAAGAAACGAAAACCTACACTAAGTGTGAAGTGGCGCCCCGGATGCGTAAGGTCTAAAGCGTCCTAAGAGATGTAGATAAGCAGAAAACGCCAAGGATTAGGCTCTGGATACCATGTTAATATGAGAGTGGTAGCCATGGCTAGCAAGATAGGTTGAAGAGATTGATTAGGAAAAAGTGTCAAGAGACAAAAGTAGGAAACCCTAATTGAACTTAGGGTGTGTTCAGTTTGTGCTAGAAACTAAGAAATGAACCTAAACTGAACCGGAAGTGTAACTCGCTCTAAACATGGCGAAATAACAAAGGAACACCATGATAAATGCCAGAGCGAGCTCTAGCCTACTCCAACAGTGCGGGCGGAGGCGGCGGAGGCAGCGGAGGTGGCGTGGCGAGCGGCGGTGGCGGCAGTACATCGGCTATTAGCTCCTCTACTGCAGCTGGTGGAGGTGACGCTCGGGTTCGTCAGGCACCTGCTGGTCCGCCAGCTGCAGGTGCTGGAGTGGCGGCTTGGTACCTGGCTCAGCGGCAGCAGCAGCAGCAGCAGCAGCAGCCCCTCCTCTCGCAGCAGCCACAGCAGCAGCAGCAGCGGCAGCAGCAGGCTCCGGGGCAGGGGTCAGGACCGCGTCAGCTGTCGCGTGGCGTCGTCCACCCTCCCTGCACCTACCTCGTTCAGACAGGTGCTCGCCGAGGCCTCCCCTGTGGCCGCACCCACCCACCGGGTCAGTGCTTTGCTCAGCTCACTGACAGACTTCGTGCGGCCTACGGCGTTGACGGCCCTGCCCCTGACTGGCTTCCCCTTGTTGAGTCGTACGGCCCTGCTCTGTGGGGCATGTCGACTTCTCAGTTGCTTGATCTCTTAGCAACTCCTCATGCTATGTATGCTGTTGTTGATCCTAGTGCTTCTGACTCTATTTACTCGAGTGTTGTTAGCTTAGGTGCTAGTGTTGCTGAGGTGCATGTGGCTAGCGTAGGTACTTGTGTAGACACTAGTCCAGGAGCTGCTCCGGAGGACACTTCGCTGTCTTTCACTCTGGACTCCGGAGCTTCGTACTGTTTCTTCCGCGACCACACGACGCTTACTCCGCTTCCTGCCCCGGTCTCTGTGGCACTGGCTGATCCCACTTCGGGACCAGTCACTGCTCGCTACACTACTACGCTTCCATGCCCGGCTGTTCCCTCCGGTTCTCTGACCGGCTTCCACGTCCCCTCGTTCTCGAGGAACTTGGTGGGCGTGAGGCCGCTCGTGAGTCAGCACATGGGTGTGTGGATTGAGCCTTCTGACGAGACTGCGGTTTGTGTCGACGGGGACACGTACGCGCCTCTCGCCACCTTTACCGCTGAGCCGGGCTCTGGTCTCTACACACTTCACACTGTGCCTCGGCAGCAGCAGCAGCAGCAGCAGCAGCAGCAGCCGTGACAGCAGCAGCAGCTACTGCCCCCGACCACTGTCACTGCCCCCCGTCAGGTCCCCCCCCCTTCACCAGGTTGCCGCTTCTCACCAGGTAGCTGTGTCTGGTCAGGTTCCCGTGTTGGTCCAGTTGCTGCGTCTTGCTCCTGCCGGTCACTTGCCCACCCCACCGTTCTGTGGCACCACCGGATGGGGCACCCGTCCATTCCTCGTCTGCGCGCTATGTCTAGTTAGCGTCTTGTCTTAGGCCTCCCGCGAGTCTTGCCGTCGATGCCGCCTTCGCTTGCACCACCTTGCGGTCCCTGCGTCGAGGGTCAGCTGCACGCCACCCCTCACTCCTCCTCCCTTCGTCCGGCCACCGAGCCCTTTGAGACTCTCCACTTGGACGTCTGGGGCCCCGCCCTTCACCCTGGCCCTGAGCGAGAGAGTTTCTTTCTGGTGGTCGTTGACGACTACTCTCGCTACACCACAGTGTTCCCCCTGGCGAAGAAGTCTGAGGTGACTTCTACGCTGATCCGGTGGTTACTTACCACTGCGGACACTCGTGGTCGTCGTGTCAGCTGTCTTCACTCCGACCGTGGGGGTGAGTTTCGCTCCGGCATTCTCGCTGGATTCTGTCGCGAGCAGGGCATCCGTCAGTTCTGGACGCTTCCAGAGTCCCCACAGCAGAATGGGGTTACTGAGCGCCGCATAGGCTTGGTCATGGAGATTGCACGCACCTCCATGATTCACGCCCGTGCGCCCCATTTTCTGTGGCTCTACGCGGTTCGGTACGCCGCTCACCAGCTGAACCTCTGGCCACATGTCTATCGGCCAGAGGCTTCACCGACCAGTCTTTGGACCGGGTCCCCTGATGCTGCGTCGCGTTTTCGTGTCTGGGGCTGCTTGGCGCTTGTTCGCGACACCTCCGCGGATAAGCTCTCTCCTCGCGCCCTTCCCTGTGTCTTCCTTGGTTTCCCCGAGGACTCCTCTGGCTTCACCTTTTACCACCCTCCCCTTCACAGGTTCTTTGACTCCCGCAACGTTCGTTTTGTGGAGTCCGTCCCCTACTACACCCGGTACCCCTGTCGAGGTCTTTCGGTTCCTCCTCCCCCTCTCTTCCTGACTCCCGCCCCCTCTCCTGCCCCCCCGGTACAGCCCCCCCCCCCTTGGTCCAGCCCCGTCATGTGTGTCACACGCTACCCCCCCCCCCCCCCTCGGTCGCCCCTCAGGTACCGTCCACTTCCCCACAGTCCTCCTCCCAGCCTACTGCAGACCCTGCGGGAGCAGGTGCTCGTGTCGAGGACCTTGGAGGTGCTACCTCTGGAGGTGTTGGAGTTGGAGCTGAGCCCGTGTCTGCAGGAGGTTCTCGTGTTCGGGGAGCTGGTGTTGGTCGAGCTGTCCCTGGGGGTGCTACGACTGGGGGTGCGGGTGCACCCACTGCGGGACCTGGAGAGTCTGGGACTGGTCGTGTTGCTGCTGGTGGTGCTGGCTCTGGGGGTGGTGCGACTGGTGCTTTGGAGAGCGGTCCTGGGGCTACCACCGCCCCGGACATACTCCTCCCCCCCACCCCTACCCGACCCGGCACCTGGCCCGTGTTCGCCGTGCCCGTGAGGAGCAGCTGGAGTTGGAGCGAGAGGAGCGAGAGTTCGAGCGGCAGCAGCTGGAGCTACAGCGGCTGGAGGAGCAGCAGCAGGAGCAGCGGTTGCAGCCGGAGCAGGAGCAGCAGCCGCAGCGACAGCCGCAGCAGCAGCAGGAGCCGCAGCTGGATGAGCAGCGGCAGCAGGAGGAGCTGCAGCAGGAGCAGCAGCAGCCACCGCAGCAGCAGGAGCAGCAGCAGCAGCTGCCGCAGCAGGAGCAGCTGCAGCAGCCGCCGCAGCAGCAGCAGCAGCCGCCTCCTCCGCCTCCCGCCTTTGGCCTTCGGGCCCTCGGTCTCCCCTCTCCCTCTCCTCCCTCCTCTCCCTCTCCTCCTGTCTACGGTCCCACGTTTCCTCCTCCTGACCCCTCCCCAGTTGTTTTCACTCCTTCTCCTCTGTTGTCCCCTCCTCTTTCTCACGCTTGGCCTTCCCGTCGCTCTCCTCGTGCTCGTCCGTCGTCCCCTGTGCCCTTGACTGGCCTTCGTACTGTCCTGTGTCGTTCTAGTCCGCCTCGTTCGTCTCAGTCTGTGCTTCCTTCTCCTCCTGAGTCGGCCTTCACTGCTTCCCTCTCTACTCCTGTCACTGACTACTACCGCACGTACCAACCTGTTCTCTCTCGTGTTCTCGGCTCTCTTGTTACGGACCCTCGTGCCTCTCTGTCATCTGTCTCCGCCCTTACTGTCGCCGTCACTGAGTTCGCCACTACTCGCCGCCTTGACTGCGCCACTTGTCTCGTGGCTGCTCCTCCTACCAGTCCTCTGGCCGTCGGGGGTGAGTCTGCCCTTGGCTGTGACGCCCTAGAGAACAGGTAGTTTGAGCTGGAGTTCTTGGCAGCCGCTTCCCCTCATCTCTGTGCCATGCTGCTCGCCCCTGAGGGAGACCCCGACGCCCTTGACATGCCTACTCCTCGCACTTACGCTGAGGCAGTGTCAGGGCCTTGGGCCTCTCAGTGGAGAGCTGCCATGGACTCAGAGATGGCCTCCTACAAATCCACAGGCACTTACGTCGACGAGGTTCCCCCCCTTGGGGCGAACGTAGTCGATAGCATATGGATCTTCAGGGTGAAGCGGCCACCGGGATCTCCTCCGGTCTTCAAGGCGCGCTATGTGGCTAGAGGTTTCAGTCAGCGTGAGGGAGTTGACTTTTTTCAGACCTTCGCGCCTACCCCGAAGATGACCACTCTTCGGGTGTTACTGCACGTAGCAGCACAGAGAGACTACGAGCTACACTCTCTCGACTTCTCCACTGCCTTCCTTCAGGGTAGCTTACACGAGGAGGTCTGGTTGCGTCGTCCCTCTGCCTTCACTGGCACTTTCCCTCCTGGGACCCAGTGGAGGCTGAGGCGACCGGTCTACGGTCTCCGTCAGGCTCCTCGTGAGTGGCACGACACCCTTCGTTCTACCCTGTCTGACCTCGGTTTCCAACCGTCTTCTGCTGACCCGTCGCTATTTGTTCGTCGTGGCTCCACACCGTTCTTTGTACTGGTCTACGTCGACGACCTGGTTTTCGCCACTGCTGACAGGGTTGCTTTGGCTGACGTGAAGCGCGAACTGCAGAAGAGACACACGTGCACTGACCTTGGTGAGCTGCGCCACTACCTTGGCCTGCAGAATACCAGGGACAGAGCCGCTCGCACCATTACACTCTCACAGTCACACATGGTGCAGCAGGTCCTTCAGCGGTTCGAGCTTCAGCACTCCACAGTACAGCGCACACCTCTTGCTGTTGACCACAGACTCACTGGACCCTTTCCTGACGAGCCATTTGAGCCTAGTGGTCCCTACACAGAGCTTGTGGGCTGCCTCATGTACCTGATAACTTGTACTCGCCCGGACCTCGCCTTCTCTCTCAGCATCCTTGCTCGCTTTGTTGCGCGCGGGAGACACCGTCCAGTTCACTGGACAGCTGCTGTGAGGGTGGCGAAGTACCTAGCGACGACATCAGGCGTGGGGCTGGTTCTTGGAGGGAGACAGTCTGTCGTGCTTACTGGACACTGTGACTCTTCTTACGCTTACGACGCTGAGACTCACAGGTCCACTCAGGGGCACTGCTTCAGCCTGGGCTCTGGAGCTGTTTCGCGGAGGTCCACGCGTTCCTCCTCGGTCTCGACCTCTACCGCTGAGGCTGAGATCTACGCTGGAGCCATGGCTGCACATGAGTTGCGTTGGTTGACCTTCTTGCTCACCGACCTTGGTGAGCGGCCGAGCTCTGCGCCGACCTTGTTCACTGACAACAAGGCGTCGATTCTCCTCTGTCGAGAGCCACGACTGGAGAGCAGAGTGAAGCACATCAACGTGAGGTACTTTCTTCTGCGAGAGTTGCAGAGGCGCGGGCAGGCTCGCTTTGACTTTGTGGAGTCCGAGGCCAACACTGCAGACATCTTCACCAAGGCCCTTCCGCCTTGTGACCACCAGAGGTGTTGTGTGCAGTTAGGTCTCGTTGACACAGGTTCTCGCCTTGCTTAGTCTTGAGTTCTCTTCTCTGCTTGCTTTGTTTGTTTGCTTTATATATACCACTGTGAACTCTTGAACTGCCCTTGTGGCTCTTTTGCTTGTGCTCAGAGTGTGTAGTGACATTGTGATCCACCCTGAGCTTTGTTGCTTTGTGACTGGTCTTGTGACCGTACGTTGTTGGTTTTGCTTGACACCCCTCACTTAGGCTATGGGGGTGTGTCAGATGTTATAGTCTTAGTGATGTGTGTCATATGGGGTACAACAGTTAGGGTTAGATTTATGTACCCCAACCAACCTTAGTGAACATCACCATTCCGTTGGTGCTGGAGGTGCTGGAGGTGCTGCTGGTGCTGGAGCTGCTGGAGGTGCTGCTGGTGCTGGAGCTACTGGAGGTGCTGCTGGTGCTGGAGGTGCTGCTGGTGCTGGAGCTGCTGGAGGTGCTGCTGGTGCTGGAGCTGCTGGAGGTGCTGCTGGTGCTGGAGCTACTGGAGGTGCTGCTGCTGCTGGAGGTGCTGCTGGTGCTGGAGATGCTGGAGGTGCTGCTGGTGCTGGAGCTCCTGGAGGTGCTGCTGCTGCTGGAGGTGCTGCTGCTGGTGCTGGAGGTGCTGCTGCGGGTGCTGGAGCTGCTGGGGCCGCTGGCCTTGGAGGTGCTCGTACTGGAGGTTCTGGAGCGACTGGTGCTGGAGCTGCTGGAGCTGCTGGTGGTGCTGCGGGAGTTGTAGCTGGAGACCCTGGAGCTGAGAGTGCTGGTGGTGTCTCTGCTGGTTCTGGAGGCGCTGAGCGGCCGCGGCCGTACTTCGTTCCGCTCCTTCAGCAGGTTCTTGGTCTCCCGCCTGCTCCTGGTCCCACTCCCTCTTTAGAGTGTCCTCTGCCTGTCCAGTCGCAGTCACAGTTACAGCCTGCCTCGCCACTCCCTGGTCCTTCTCCCTACACTGGTCCGACCGGAGGTCTTACGGAGCGTCGTGAGCTTGAGTCTCGTCCTGCGTCGCCTGAGTCTCGTCGTGCGTCGCCTGTTCGTGCTGCTCGCACTGGTCGTCGTGCTCCGCGTCAGCGTCCTCCTGCTGTCCCAGGCACACACCAGATGGCGCTTCATCCTTCCACTGCTCCACAGCGTGTCCCTCTGCCGTCTCCTCCTGCGTCCTCTCTTCCTGCTCTTGCTGACCCGGAGTCTGACTCCCTTCGTGCTGCTAGTCCTACTGTCACGCGTCTTCTCGCTACTGTTGTCACTGACCCTGCCTTTGAGTCTACTGCTGCGTCTACTCTTGTTGCTGAGCTTGTCGACTTTGCTGCTCACTGTCGTCTCGACTACGCCGCTAGTCTAGTTGCTGAGTCTGAGTCTGTCTGTCCTCCGTCCGTCGGGGGTGAGTGTGCTCTTGGCACGAACGTCCTTGAGGACAGGCAGGAGGAGTTTGAGTGCTTTGCCGCTGCTTTACCTCATCTCGTGTCCATGCTGATTGCCCCTGAGGGAGACCCGGATGCACCAGACATCCCGACCCCGCGCTCTTACGCAGAGGCGATAGAGGGTCCCTACTCCTCTCAGTGGCAGTCAGCCATGGACGCAGAGATGGCTTCCTGGAAGTCCACAGGCACCTACGTCGACGAGGTTCCCCCGCCTGGGGCGAACATCGTCAGTGGCATGTGGATTTTCAGGGTGAAGCGGCCGCCGGGTTCTCCGCCTGTCTTCAAGGCGCGTTACGTTGCACGAGGCTTCAGTCAGCGTGAGGGAGTTGACTTCTTTCAGACCTTCTCCCCTACCCCGAAGATGACCACTCTTCGGGTTCTGCTGCACGTCGCCGCTCAGCGTGACTACGAGCTTCACTCTCTTGACTTCAGCACTGCTTTCCTACAGGGCAGCCTGCACGAGGAGATCTGGCTGCGCCGCCCACCTGGCTTCACTGGGTCGTTTCCTCCTAGTACCTAGTGGAGCCTCCGGCGGCCAGTCTACGGTCTCCGCCAGGCGCCTCGTGCGTGGCACGACACACTGAGGACGACTCTTGCGGCTCTTGGGTTTGCACCTTCTAGTGCTGACCCGTCGCTGTTTCTACGCACCGACACTTCTCTGCCGCCGTTCTACGTTCTCGTGTACGTAGACGACCTGGTCTTTGCTACTGCTGACACTGAGGCACTCGCCCACGTGAAGTCGGAGCTGCAGAAGAGACACACGTGCACAGACCTGGGTGAGCTGACAAGCTATCTTGGCTTGCGGATCACCCGGGACAGAGCACAGCGCACCATTACCTTGACTCAGTCACACATGGTGCAGCAGGTCCTTCAGCGCTTCCGCTTCACATACTCCTCGCCATAGCCCACTCCTTTGCCTACCCGCCACTCGCTCTCAGCTCTGCCTTCGGATGAGTCCGTAGAGCCGAGTGGCCCGTATCCAGAGCTTGTGGGCTGCCTCATGTACCTGATGACCTGCACTCGACCTGACCTAGCCTACCCTCTTAGCATCCTAGCACGCTATGTTGCTCCTGGCCGACACAGGAAGGAGCACATGGATGCTGCTAAGAGGGTGTTGCGCTACTTGTGCAGTACATCGAGCATGGGGCTCGTGCTTGGAGGACGGGCTCGAGTTGTCCTCACTGGTCACGCAGACGCTTCTTGGGCTGACGACCTGGCTACTCAGCGGTCGTCACAGGGTTACACGTTCAGCCTTGGTTCCGGCTCTGTTTCGTGGCGGTCTACCCGCTCGTCTTCTGTTCTCGGCTCCAGCTGTGAGGCCGAGATCTACGCAGGGGCCATGGCTGCACAGGAGTTACGCTGGCTCACCTACCTGCTGACCGACCTGGGAGAGCCGCCTCGTTCTCCTCCAGTTCTGTACGTAGACAACAAGGCCATGCTGGCCTTGTGTCAGGAGCACAGACTGGAGCACAGAACGAAGCATATTGCTCTTCGCTACTTCCTTGCACGTGAGCTGCAGCAGCGTGGTCAGCTGCGCCTTGCGTACGTGGCCTCTCAGGCCAACACTGCTGATATCTTTACCAAGGCACTTCAGCCTTGTGATCATCAGCGGTTCTGTACTATGTTAGGTCTTGTGCATACCTGGCCTCACTTGCTTACCTCTTTACTTTGTTTGTACTGTGATCTATATATACCTGCACCTGCATGCTTACCCTTGCTAGGTTGTGATCACTGTCTTGCTTGTTCACCCTGATTTATAATCCTGCATGTGAACTGGCCTTGTGGCCGTTGAACTTGTGCTCGGAATGTGTGGTGACGTTGTGATCCACCCTCAGCTTGCTTTGCTTTGCTTGACTGGTCTTGTGACCCCTTGTTCTCCCCCACTTTGCCTATGGGGGTGTGTCAGACTTGTATATAGCCTATGTAGGCTGTAGTGGGGTAGACAATATGGGGTACATCTTTCTTAGGGTTTCATACTTGTACCCTCCTCATTCCTAGTCAATCCATTCCTCGTAATTATCACACCCCCCACCTCCTCTCCTCATTCCTCTCCGCTCCCCTCTCTCTCTCTCTCGACTCCTCCTAGCATTCCTCTCTGTTGTCTTCCGCTGCGCAGGGTGTATTCCTCCAGGGGGTGTTATGCGCATGGCTATTCCTGCATGCAGTTAGGGGGTGTGTCAGAATATATTTCTGTATAACTGCATGTAGTTCTAGCTGTAGTGTAGTTCTATTGCTGTCCTGTTAGGTGGTGCACCCTTTGGCTTGCTATAACTTGTAACTCTTCTCATAGTGAACACACATTCTTGTTTCTCCCTTGGTCAACACCCTCGACCTCACCCTTGCTACTCTCGTTCTAACTAAACCCTAGGCTACTAAGCCTACTAAGTTAAGAACCTATATCAACATAATCGTGTCATCTACATCCACTATGCACAAGGTTCATACCACAAAGACTTCCGCTACCAATTCTCTAAAGGAGACTGATCATATCCAAGATCTGTATCCTAACAGCGACCACATTCGCGAACTCGTTAAATACAGACAAATTGTTTTCTTATACCAGCAGCTCAGTTAAATTCTTGACGAGTCGCGAATCAGCTTAATTAATGTAAACGGCATAGCTGTCTACAAACATCTTAATTAATGTAAACGACATTTTTTTATTAACCTAGAACGTCCTTAGAATAAATACGAAAAACATAGCATTCATACCAGTGGCTTTCGGTATCAACCCTAAACGCATTGTCGTATGGAGCTTATGGTTGATGCCCCCTCAAATGGTATGGCATCCGAGCAGTTTTACTATAAGTTTTTTTTTTTAGCGCAAACTCATACGCAAATTCCTTTAATACTCGCCTCCACGGCTTGCTACGAAAATAATCAGAATGCACATATAGGACAAGACCGGTTGTGAGTTAAAGGTCATAAATCTCAACAGTTTAAGGCCGTTTCAGCTTGGAGACCGCACGTTTTTTCTTCTGACGGAAGATGGTAATTTTGTGGGGTAGCGTGTGACTATCCGTGATAGAATTCCAGAATTTATTACCATCCGTGATAGATTTCTAGATTCTGTAACTGTTCGTAACGGCTGAGTGACTTTCTGTGCTAACGAACCCCTGTTTGTGACCACTATATAATAACCCTTCCATGCCTATCTCACCACATCCAGACAAATCTGTTGACCTAAATGACGAAGGGCCGAGGAGTTCCTCCGGGACAAAACTGTTGACCTAAATGACGAAGGGCCGAGGACTTCCGCCAGGAGAGAGCACAGTTGAGGAGGAGAGGGGGGGGAAGGGGGGCCTTGGGGGTCGGGGCGGCGTGTACAGTCGTGTGGGGGGGAGGGGGGTGGTAGATGGGAGTCGGGTGTGGAGTGGGGTGGGGTGGGGTGGGGTGGGGTGGGGTGGGGATCAATGACCACATCTCTTGCTCCGTCACTCCTAGCTGGCTGGCGTGGCGGGTGGTTTCCCGTTCTCGCACCCCTCCTCGTGTCGCCTGCTAGGGGGAACTGAAGAAGCGGGAACTGAATGCAGTGGAGGGATCCCTTGCGTCTTTCCGCCGAGGAGACGCTATTCTATGGGACATTCATCCGTTCGTGCTCTTCCAAATATGAGGCTTGCAAAAATACGAATCAGAAGTCTCGTCGTTTGGCCTTTAGTATTCGGGAACTATCCGCCAACATGTGGCTGCAATTTTCCTAGAGAATATTCAACCATTGATGAAACTGAAGTGAATAATGACGAACGACAATATCTTCTAGAAACTACAGTACCCGCCTAATCAAGCAGCAATTACAGGTGGAAATGCTCAACCAAATTCTCTCTGTAATAACGAAACTTCCTTTGACTTCCAAGCACCTGTCACCTCTCGCCCATGACTGTCCTTCTTGTGCCTGCCTTTCTCTCGTCCGATCGTAGCTTGCCTTGTTCCTGCTCTGCTTCTGGTGGCGTTTATGGTCCCTGCCGGCTTTTTTTAAGGCACAGTATGCCCTCATGGTCACTGCTGTGCTACAAGTCTCCAGACAGCTGGTGGTATGCCTCAAGTGGTTGGGATAAATCCAAGGTTCGTAGACTGACGCGAAGACATGCGATGCGATGTGAGAACTGGAGGAATTCATTGGTGAGGAGAAAAGACGGTTGCGGAAAATGCATGCCGCGCACGACTCCGCAGGAAGTAAACGCGGGATTCCGCCAAGGGGTACGAGAATACATATAGTCGCCGTGTGTTCCTTTGAACGTCCAGCTTCACTCGTTCCATCCGGGCGATGAGAATATAGCCCACCCTCCTTTTTTGAGACGTAGTCGACCTCTACGTCGAGAGAGTTCAGGGCCGTTAGTCTCGCTACTACTAGGACGCATGGTCACTCGTTGCACTGTCTCACGAGTACTACGTGACACTCGCGACCTACTATACTAGTACTCGAGGCGGCAGAAGTACCGATCCTCGATATCTGAATCTTGTGAGACAGAGAAACGCTCTCGCCGGTCGACTTGGTCTCAACGACACTCACTCAGGACAACCATGACGGCGCGACGTGTCGCCTTGCTCCTGCCGGTTCTGCTGTTGCTCGTCGTCGGCCTTCCTCCACCCACAATAAACGCCACGCGGCAGATTTGGCCATCGCTTGCTTGGGGGTGTGTGATAAGATCATGTTTGCTGCTTGTTTTACCTTTCCTCAAAGGACTCTCTTTCTCTTATTCCTAAAATCACATTAACTTAGAGATGCCACAAGCTGCTTATTCCTATCCTCGATTGCCTTCTCGTTCCGACTTGTCCCTGTGAGTCCTCAACCTGCTTACCCGCTTTCCCTTGCTCTTGTTTTCCTGAACTTTTGCAGCAAGCACTTTTGGCCTGAGGTTGTGGGAATGACAGGAATTAAGGCTCGCGAGTATATTATTGCTTCCACGCCCCAGTGCCATTGGCAAGTGCAAATAATCCCTTTCCACGCATATACCACCCCCGAATGTCGAGGAAAGCTTGTTCGGCTTTTTATCAATAAGCATGGGGTTGTACGGACGGTGCCAAGAACAACCCCTTGCTAAGATGAGATGTACTGAGTATTGGGTTAAAGGTTGAAAAAAAAAGTAGCAGAATAATAATATTCTCCATCCGTGAAGGGTTTCATTCTGAAATAATCTGTGTTTGTTTGCTCATGTGATTCGTATAAATACTGGCAAGAAGTGTCAGATGTTATAGTCTTAGTGATGTGTGTCATATGGGGTACAACTGTTAGGGTTAGATTTATGTACCCCAACCAACCTTAGTGAACATCACCATTCCGTTCTTGACATGGTATCACCTAGGTTAGGATCCTCTAGGATCCCGTTCCTCCCGTACCGTCTCCTAGCGCCTGTCACGCTGGTTCGTCTCGTACCCTAGCGCCCGTTACGCCCGTATCGTCCCCTAGCGCCTCTCACGCCGGTTCGTCTCGTTCCCTAGCTCCCGTTGCGCCTAGCCTACCGCGCCCGACGCCCGTAGCGCCCGCAGCGCCCGTAGCGCCCATAGCGCCCGTAGCGCCCGTAGCGCCCGTCCCGTCGCGTCGCGTCCCGTCCCGTCCCGTCGTCCCGTCCCGTCGTCCTGTCCCGTCGTCCCGTCCCGTCCCGTCCCGTCCCGTCCCGTCCCGTCGCGTCGCGTCCCGTTCCGTCCCGTCGTCCCGTCCCGTCGTCCCGTCCCGTCCAGTCGCGTCGCGCTCGTCCCGTCCCGTCGTCCCGTCCCGTCGTCCCGTCGCGTCGCGTCAGTCCCGTCTAGCTCGTCGCGTCCGTCCCGTCTGTCCCGTCGCATGCGCCGTGCCTGCCCGTCCCGCAGCGCCACGCCGCGCCCGTCCCGTTCTGCCTGCCGCGCGGCGCCGAGCCGCGCGCGTCCCGTTCTGCCTGCCGCGCGGCGCCGAGCTGCGCGCGTCCCGTCCTGCCTGCCGCGTAGCGCCTCGTGGCGCCCTACCCTAGCGTCCTGCAGTGCCTTGAGCCTGACCCATTGCCTGTCACGCCCTCCTTAGGTCCTTTACGCGTTTAGGGTTTCGGCAGCAGCAGTTCCCACCTCTTCGCTTCCGCTATGGCGACCCCTAGGGCCCTGCGCTTTGACGCCGAGGGTAGGCCACTCGAGTTCTCGGTCTGGCTCCAGTGTGTGCGCCGCCTCCTAGAGATCAGGTTCAGGCAGACGAGTCTTTGTGGGCGCACGCTTCCGGTGACCTTCCTGCGCCCCCCGCCCCTGCACCCTTAGGCGCTGACGCTAGCACTGCAGACAGAGACCGTTATGCACGCCAGCGTGCTGACTTGACAGCGTGGAAGTCGCGTGACGCTGCGACCTTCATCGCCCTTAGCAACCTCCTCCCTAAGTCTGAGGAGGCCCACTTCACTCAGGTTCCCACTGCTAGTGAGTTCCTGACTGCGATCAAGGCCCGCTACGCTACTCCCACCACTGTCTATCTTGGTCGACTTTTCCTCCCGTTCCTGTTTCCTGACTTCGCCTCGTTTGAGCGCTCTGCTGACTTGATCGCTCACCCGCGCTCGCTTGATTCTAGCTACAGCGCTGCCTGCACTGACGCACAGCTTGCACTGCTCCCTCCCCCTATGGCGATTACGATCTATTTCATCGCCACTAGTCTCCCTGACCGCCTTGCCTCGGTTCGTGACGCGCTTCTTCTGAAGCACCCTAGCGAGCTCACTATCGAGGTCCTTGAGTCTGCCCTCAAGGACGTCGAGAGCAACCTCCGCTCGGTAGCCTCCGCCTCTGGTCCTGTGCCCCCTCCACTGTTTCACGGGTGCACTGTCCCTCAGCTGCCCACCTTTACTGCCTCCCTCGCCACTGCCGCTACTGACGTGACCGCAGCTGCTGTTACGACTTCTTTGCGGTCTAGGGGTAGGAGTGGCAGGAGGGGTGGTTAGGGTGCGTGTTAATATGAGAGTGGTAGCCATGGCTAGCAAGATAGGTTGAAGAGATTGATTAGGAAAAAGTGTCGAGAGACAAAAGTAGGAAACCCTAATTGAACTTAGGGTGTGTGCAGTTTGTGCTAGAAACTAAGAAATGAACCTAAATTGAATCGGAAGTGTAACTCGCTCTAAACATGGCGAAATAACAAAGGAACACCATGATAAATGCCAAAGCGAGCTCTAGCCTACTCCAACACACCCCCAGGCTAGGTGAAGCTCTGGAGCAAAACACCTAGCGAACCGGCACACCCCCAGAAGTAGAGAGACGCGCGAGCCCAAGCTCGCGCACGTAGAAACGGTGTGGCGCACGTAGGAGGGCCTTGGTGAAAATATCAGCAAGGTTGGCAGTAGCGTCCACCTTGCAAAGACGTAAGAAGCCAGACTGCACCAGCTCGCGCACGAAGAAGTAGCGGACCTCGATGTGTTTGCTGCGAGCTTGATAGACAGGGTTTTCAGTGAGGTGAATCATGCTCGCACTGTCACAGGAGAGCGTCACAGAGGGCTGAGAGTGACCAAGTTCAGCAAGGAGAAACGAGAGCCAGCGAGCCTCCTGAGCCGCCAGTGTGCCTCCGTACAATTCAGCCTCGCAAGTGGAAAGACAGACAGAGGATGAACGAGTGGAGCGCCAGCTGACGAGGCCACTGCCAAGAGTGAAACCATAACCCTGAGAGGAGCAGCGATCAGGGCGAGAATCAGCGTAGGAGGAATCACTGTAACCGGAAAGAACGGGGGGAGAAGAGCCACCAAGAGTGAGTGCAAGATCAGAGGTAGCGCGGAGATAGCGGAGAACACGCTTGGCTGCCGCCCAGTGCACGTCAGTGTGGCGGCCTAGACCGACAAAGCGAGAGAGAACACTGAGGGGGTAAGCAAGGTCGGGGCGAGTGCACATCATAGCATACATAAGAGACCCAACGAGCTCAGGATAAGGCCGCAGCTCAGAGGAGGGAGCAGGGGCGCAGCTGATGGTTAGCGGGAAGAGGGGTGGAAACGGGCTTGGCCTGCGACATATCAAAACGCTCAAGAATGGAGTGGATGTAGAAACTTTGAGAGAGAGAAATGGTGCGGGCAGCACGATCACGACGGATCTCCATGCCGAGGTAATGACGAAGCTCGCCAAGATCCTTGCAGAGGAGACGCACCTGGAGGGCCTGCTTGACAGCGGCAAGGTCGGCAGAATCTTCAGCAAGGAGCACCAAGTCATCGATGTATGCAAGAATGTAAAGCCTGTGGGGGGGGGTGCGAATGAAGAGACTGGGGTCGGAGGTGGAGGTAGAGAAGCCAAGAGAGTGAAAAGTGGAGGCGAGCTTGGCGTGCCACTCGCGCGGGGCCTGTTTAAGGCCATACACAGGTCGCTTTAATTCCCAAACAGTGCCTGGAGGGAAAGGGCGAGGAAAGCCAGCAGGACGCTCAAGGAATATGCGCTCATGCAGCTCGCCCTGAAGGAAAGCGTTGGAAACGTCCATGGAATGGATCTCCCAATTCCAGCGAGCACCTAAGTCAAGAAGGAGGCGGAGAGTGGGGAGACGGGCTGTGGGGGAGTAAGTGGCAAAGTAGTCAATGCCTTCACGCTGAGTGAAGCCCTTGGCGCAGCAACGGGCTTTGAAGACAGGGAGCTCCCCAGGCAGCTGTTTGACACGAAAGACCCATTTGCCCTTGACAATGGTGGCGCCAGGGGGGGGGACAGAGTCAATGTAAGATTGAGTTCGGGTGAATGCCTCACACTCGGCAATGATGGCACCCATCCACTCAGTTGCATGAAAACCAGACACTGCCTCGGAATAGGTCTGAGGGGTGGGAATAGCGGCAGTGTCAACGGAGAGAAGAGTGGGAGAATTGGAGAAATCGCCAATGGTGACACAGAGGAGGGGTGAAACGGGATGAACAGAGAACAACTCTTCAAATCGATCCTCGAGAAGATCGACGTTTGGAGAGGGAGAGAGACGAGTAAAGAGAGCAGAGTGTTGAAAATTGGACAATGCACGGGTCATGGAGCGGGTGAGACGTGGAGAGGGTGGGGGGGGCAGGTGCAGAAGGGAGGGTAGCAGAAGGAGGTGATGAGGGAGGGGCCATGGGAGCAGAAGATGAAGAGGCAGGAGGAGAGGTGCCAGAGATGACAGCAGAGGGGGGAGTGGAGGGTGCAAGGAGGGGAGCAGATCAAAGTCAGACCAATGAAGAGAGGGAGGAGGAGGGGTGGGAGGGGGAGTGATGAATGGAGAACGAGTTTCATCAAAGATAACATCCTGGCTGCGAAGGAGCTGCTGAGAGGAGGGAGCATAGAAAAGATAGCCAGGACAGTCAGCGTTGATGCCAATGAACGCACAGAGCTGCGTCTTGGGAGCGAGCTTCCCACCCTGACGTGCTCGATCGGCGGGATTGATAAGGACATGAGCGACACAGCCCCACACCCGAAGAGGGCGGGCGGAGGGTTGGCGGCCAGTCCAGAGCTGGAAGGGAGTAATGGAAGGGCGAAGGGGATGGGGGCGAAGGTTGGAAAGAAGAGTGGCATGAACAAGAGCGTAGCTCCAAAGAGAGTATGGAGCAGAAGCATGAGTAAGAAGACAGCGGGAGATCTCCATGAGAGTGCGAATACGACGCTCGGCAACACCATTTTGTTTAGGAGAATGCGGAAGGGTGGAGGTTTGACGAATGCCATGAGAGGAGTAGTAAGAAAGGAGAGAGTGGTTAAAGAACTCGCCACCACCATCAGAGTGGAAGTGTGCGACAGGACGGCCAAAGCAAAGGTGTGCCTGCTCAGCCCAGCGAATGATGAGGGAGGGGGCGTCAGATTTGGCACGAAGGGGATAGACAGTGGCAAAGCGAGAGTGGTCATCGACAAGAAGGAGAAAGTAACGATGACCTTGACGGGAGGCAATGGGAGAGGGACCCCAGAGGTCCATATGCACAAGATCAAGGGGTTTGGGGGAGGCAGAAGGGGGAGAAGGATGAGGAGATTGAGATAGCTTGGCTTGAACACAAGGGGTGCATGGAGGAGCGGGAGAGGGGGGAAGGGGTGGGAGAGAGGGAGGGAGATCATGAAGCAGCTTTGAAGTGACCATGCTGCGAAGGAGAGGGAAGTTGGGGTGGCCAAGACGATGATGAAGAAGAAGGGTAGGTTGGGTGAGAGAGCGACAGTCGCAAGAGGAGACGGGAGGGGCAGAAGAAGAAGAAGAAGAAATGTGATGGACAGATGAGGGGAGGGGAACACGAAGGGTGTAGAGGCGAGTAATAGGAGAAAGGGTGAAACGAGCAAGGTGCCGGTCGCGGTAATGAAGATCACAATAGAGTTCACCTGCAGGGAAGAGTGCTCGCACACCCAGGCGTTGGAGGGCAGGGAGGGAGAGGAGGTTATGACGGCAAGAGGGAACATAAAGGCCAGTGACAGCGCCAGAGGGAGAGGCAGGACAGGGAAGAGAGGAAGTGCTAGTGCATATGATGGTCATGGTCTCCCCAGCCCCATCAATAGAGAGGGGACGAGGAAAATTGCGAAGGACACCAGCATCACGAAAGACAGAGTCAGTAGCAGCACTGTCAAGGACAAAATCCAAGGTGCGAGGAAGTGAGAGAGCGGCAGCCGTAGGGCTGGGAGAGTGAGAGACAGTGCTGTGAACGAATGGAGAAAGTGGAACAACAAAACGAGGGTCCATAAGAGGAGAAGCACCAAGGATGCTATCCTGAGATGGCATGGTCACACTGAAGACAGAGGCCAGAGAACCAATACCAGAGGTGACAACGGCACAAGAGCGGCGACGTTGATGGGACAGCGGAATCCAAGCAGAGGGGCGGAGAAGAGGGGAGGTCCAACGGCAAGTAGGAGAGGTGCAAGGGGAGGAATGGGCAGCGAAAGGAGCGGAGAGCAGGGAAGGCAAGGGTAGGAGAGGAGGTACGGCAGGAGACAGGTGAGGGCGGAAGCACAGAGGGGGAGAGGTAAGAGTGAGAATAGGCCCCATCTGGGGAAGGGGATAGCAATAGAGCAGATGTGGGGAGATAAAATAGGAGGAGGAATAGGGGCGAGAGAGTCAGCTGCTGAGCCGTTGAGGGGAGACATAAGAGGAGGAGGAATAACGGCGGAGTAGTCTGCTGCTGCGCCGCTGAGGGGAGAAATAAGAGGAGGAGGGATAATGGCGGAGTAGTCTGCTGCTGCGCCGCTAAGGGGAGAAATAAGAGGAGGGATAATGGCGGAGTAGTCCGCTGCTGCGCCGCGGAGGGGAGAAATAAGAGGAGGAGGGATAATGGCGGAGTAGTCTGCTGCTGCGCCGCAGAGGGGAGAAAATATAGGAGGAGGAACACAGTGGGGAAGGAGCACGGCTACGAAGCAGGGCCGGCAACCAGCCGCAGCAGTAGAGGAGAGGAGAGAGAGGCGGAGGAGAGAATGAGATGGAGAGGGGAATGAAAGGAGAGAAGAGAGGAGGAGGAGGGTGAAGGGGCGGATGGTGAGGACGGGTAGGTATTGATGAGCAAGATTACGAAGCAAAGCCGGCAACCGGCTGCAGCAGTAGACGAGAGGAGAGAGGCGGAGGAGAGAGTGAGATGGGGAAGGGAATGAAGGGAGAGAAGAGAGGAGGAGGAGGGTGAAGGGGCGGATGGTGGGGAAGGGTAGTAGATAAGGAGAGAAAATAGGAGGAGGAAGAGGTGGGGTGGTGCTTGACGCACAAAGGAGAGTGGAGGAAGGGAGGAGGAGCACGAAGGGTAGGGAGGAGAGAAGAGAGGGGGAGGAGTGTAAGAGGCGAATGTGATGAGCGGAGAGGGAGGAGGTGGTGCGAAGGAGGCAGGAGAAGGGGGGAGGTGGGAGGAGGAGTTCGGCGCACCACGAAGGGGGAGGAAGATGCCCGCGAAAAGGGGGGGGGGGGGGGAAGGGAGGGCGACCGCGGAAAGGAGAGAATGGGCGGCGGGGAGAGTGACGGTGGTGGGCAGGCCGTGCGCGCGCGACGGCGGCGGACAAGGCGCGCGAGCGCGCGACGTCGGCGGAGAGGGCGTGCGCGCGACGGCAGAGGAAGGGCTCTTGCGCGCGACGGGAGGGCAGGACGCACGACGGGAGGGCAGGGCGCACGACGAGGCAGGGCAGGGCGTACGCGACGAGGGGAAATGGCGTGCGACTAGGCGACGAGGCGCGCGATGGGGTGGGGAGGCCGCGGGGGATGGATAAGGGGTCCGCGAGTTGAAAATGAGGGAAAGAGAAAGAATAAACGAAGGTCGAGATGGTAAGAAACGAAAACCTACACTAAGTGTGAAGTGGCGCCCCGGATGCGTAAGGTCTAAAGCGTCCTAAGAGATGTAGATAAGCAGAAAACGCCAAGGATTAGGCTCTGGATACCATGTTAATATGAGAGTGGTAGCCATGGCTAGCAAGATAGGTTGAAGAGATTGATTAGGAAAAAGTGTCAAGAGACAAAAGTAGGAAACCCTAATTGAACTTAGGGTGTGTTCAGTTTGTGCTAGAAACTAAGAAATGAACCTAAACTGAACCGGAAGTGTAACTCGCTCTAAACATGGCGAAATAACAAAGGAACACCATGATAAATGCCAGAGCGAGCTCTAGCCTACTCCAACAGTGCGGGCGGAGGCGGCGGAGGCAGCGGAGGTGGCGTGGCGAGCGGCGGTGGCGGCAGTACATCGGCTATTAGCTCCTCTACTGCAGCTGGTGGAGGTGACGCTCGGGTTCGTCAGGCACCTGCTGGTCCGCCAGCTGCAGGTGCTGGAGTGGCGGCTTGGTACCTGGCTCAGCGGCAGCAGCAGCAGCAGCAGCAGCCCCTCCTCTCGCAGCAGCCACAGCAGCAGCAGCGGCAGCAGCAGGCTCCGGGGCAGGGGTCAGGACCGCGTCAGCTGTCGCGTGGCGTCGTCCACCCTCCCTGCACCTACCTCGTTCAGACAGGTGCTCGCCGAGGCCTCCCCTGTGGCCGCACCCACCCACCGGGTCAGTGCTTTGCTCAGCTCACTGACAGACTTCGTGCGGCCTACGGCGTTGACGGCCCTGCCCCTGACTGGCTTCCCCTTGTTCAGTCGTACGGCCCTGCTCTGTGGGGCATGTCGACTTCTCAGTTGCTTGATCTCTTAGCAACTCCTCATGCTATGTATGCTGTTGTTGATCCTAGTGCTTCTGACTCTATTTACTCGAGTGTTGTTAGCTTAGGTGCTAGTGTTGCTGAGGTGCATGTGGCTAGCGTAGGTACTTGTGTAGACACTAGTCCAGGAGCTGCTCCGGAGGACACTTCGCTGTCTTTCACTCTGGACTCCGGAGCTTCGTACTGTTTCTTCCGCGACCACACGACGCTTACTCCGCTTCCTGCCCCGGTCTCTGTGGCACTGGCTGATCCCACTTCGGGACCAGTCACTGCTCGCTACACTACTACGCTTCCATGCCCGGCTGTTCCCTCCGGTTCTCTGACCGGCTTCCACGTCCCCTCGTTCTCGAGGAACTTGGTGGGCGTGAGGCCGCTCGTGAGTCAGCACATGGGTGTGTGGATTGAGCCTTCTGACGAGACTGCGGTTTGTGTCGACGGGGACACGTACGCGCCTCTCGCCACCTTTACCGCTGAGCCGGGCTCTGGTCTCTACACACTTCACACTGTGCCTCGGCAGCAGCAGCAGCAGCAGCAGCAGCAGCAGCCGTGACAGCAGCAGCAGCTACTGCCCCCGACCACTGTCACTGCCCCCCGTCAGGTCCCCCCCCCTTCACCAGGTTGCCGCTTCTCACCAGGTAGCTGTGTCTGGTCAGGTTCCCGTGTTGGTCCAGTTGCTGCGTCTTGCTCCTGCCGGTCACTTGCCCACCCCACCGTTCTGTGGCACCACCGGATGGGGCACCCGTCCATTCCTCGTCTGCGCGCTATGTCTAGTTAGCGTCTTGTCTTAGGCCTCCCGCGAGTCTTGCCGTCGATGCCGCCTTCGCTTGCACCACCTTGCGGTCCCTGCGTCGAGGGTCAGCTGCACGCCACCCCTCACTCCTCCTCCCTTCGTCCGGCCACCGAGCCCTTTGAGACTCTCCACATGGACGTCTGGGGCCCCGCCCTTCACCCTGGCCCTGAGCGAGAGAGTTTCTTTCTGGTGGTCGTTGACGACTACTCTCGCTACACCACAGTGTTCCCCCTGGCGAAGAAGTCTGAGGTGACTTCTACGCTGATCCGGTGGTTACTTACCACTGCGGACACTCGTGGTCGTCGTGTCAGCTGTCTTCACTCCGACCGTGGGGGTGAGTTTCGCTCCGGCATTCTCGCTGGATTCTGTCGCGAGCAGGGCATCCGTCAGTTCTGGACGCTTCCAGAGTCCCCACAGCAGAATGGGGTTACTGAGCGCCGCATAGGCTTGGTCATGGAGATTGCACGCACCTCCATGATTCACGCCCGTGCGCCCCATTTTCTGTGGCTCTACGCGGTTCGGTACGCCGCTCACCAGCTGAACCTCTGGCCACATGTCTATCGGCCAGAGGCTTCACCGACCAGTCTTTGGACCGGGTCCCCTGATGCTGCGTCGCGTTTTCGTGTCTGGGGCTGCTTGGCGCTTGTTCGCGACACCTCCGCGGATAAGCTCTCTCCTCGCGCCCTTCCCTGTGTCTTCCTTGGTTTCCCCGAGGACTCCTCTGGCTTCACCTTTTACCACCCTCCCCTTCACAGGTTCTTTGACTCCCGCAACGTTCGTTTTGTGGAGTCCGTCCCCTACTACACCCGGTACCCCTGTCGAGGTCTTTCGGTTCCTCCTCCCCCTCTCTTCCTGACTCCCGCCCCCTCTCCTGCCCCCCCGGTACAGCCCCCCCCCCTTGGTCCAGCCCCGTCATGTGTGTCACACGCTACCCCCCCCCCCCCCCTCGGTCGCCCCTCAGGTACCGTCCACTTCCCCACAGTCCTCCTCCCAGCCTACTGCAGACCCTGCGGGAGCAGGTGCTCGTGTCGAGGACCTTGGAGGTGCTACCTCTGGAGGTGTTGGAGTTGGAGCTGAGCCCGTGTCTGCAGGAGGTTCTCGTGTTCGGGGAGCTGGTGTTGGTCGAGCTGTCCCTGGGGGTGCTACGACTGGGGGTGCGGGTGCACCCACTGCGGGACCTGGAGAGTCTGGGACTGGTCGTGTTGCTGCTGGTGGTGCTGGCTCTGGGGGTGGTGCGACTGGTGCTTTGGAGAGCGGTCCTGGGGCTACCACCGCCCCGGACATACTCCTCCCCCCCACCCCTACCCGACCCGGCACCTGGCCCGTGTTCGCCGTGCCCGTGAGGAGCAGCTGGAGTTGGAGCGAGAGGAGCGAGAGTTCGAGCGGCAGCAGCTGGAGCTACAGCGGCTGGAGGAGCAGCAGCAGGAGCAGCGGTTGCAGCCGGAGCAGGAGCAGCAGCCGCAGCGACAGCCGCAGCAGCAGCAGGAGCCGCAGCTGGATGAGCAGCGGCAGCAGGAGGAGCTGCAGCAGGAGCAGCAGCAGCCACCGCAGCAGCAGGAGCAGCAGCAGCAGCTGCCGCAGCAGGAGCAGCTGCAGCAGCCGCCGCAGCAGCAGCAGCAGCCGCCTCCTCCGCCTCCCGCCTTTGGCCTTCGGGCCCTCGGTCTCCCCTCTCCCTCTCCTCCCTCCTCTCCCTCTCCTCCTGTCTACGGTCCCACGTTTCCTCCTCCTGACCCCTCCCCAGTTGTTTTCACTCCTTCTCCTCTGTTGTCCCCTCCTCTTTCTCACGCTTGGCCTTCCCGTCGCTCTCCTCGTGCTCGTCCGTCGTCCCCTGTGCCCTTGACTGGCCTTCGTACTGTCCTGTGTCGTTCTAGTCCGCCTCGTTCGTCTCAGTCTGTGCTTCCTTCTCCTCCTGAGTCGGCCTTCACTGCTTCCCTCTCTACTCCTGTCACTGACTACTACCGCACGTACCAACCTGTTCTCTCTCGTGTTCTCGGCTCTCTTGTTACGGACCCTCGTGCCTCTCTGTCATCTGTCTCCGCCCTTACTGTCGCCGTCACTGAGTTCGCCACTACTCGCCGCCTTGACTGCGCCACTTGTCTCGTGGCTGCTCCTCCTACCAGTCCTCTGGCCGTCGGGGGTGAGTCTGCCCTTGGCTGTGACGCCCTAGAGAACAGGTAGTTTGAGCTGGAGTTCTTGGCAGCCGCTTCCCCTCATCTCTGTGCCATGCTGCTCGCCCCTGAGGGAGACCCCGACGCCCTTGACATGCCTACTCCTCGCACTTACGCTGAGGCAGTGTCAGGGCCTTGGGCCTCTCAGTGGAGAGCTGCCATGGACTCAGAGATGGCCTCCTACAAATCCACAGGCACTTACGTCGACGAGGTTCCCCCCCTTGGGGCGAACGTAGTCGATAGCATATGGATCTTCAGGGTGAAGCGGCCACCGGGATCTCCTCCGGTCTTCAAGGCGCGCTATGTGGCTAGAGGTTTCAGTCAGCGTGAGGGAGTTGACTTTTTTCAGACCTTCGCGCCTACCCCGAAGATGACCACTCTTCGGGTGTTACTGCACGTAGCAGCACAGAGAGACTACGAGCTACACTCTCTCGACTTCTCCACTGCCTTCCTTCAGGGTAGCTTACACGAGGAGGTCTGGTTGCGTCGTCCCTCTGCCTTCACTGGCACTTTCCCTCCTGGGACCCAGTGGAGGCTGAGGCGACCGGTCTACGGTCTCCGTCAGGCTCCTCGTGAGTGGCACGACACCCTTCGTTCTACCCTGTCTGACCTCGGTTTCCAACCGTCTTCTGCTGACCCGTCGCTATTTGTTCGTCGTGGCTCCACACCGTTCTTTGTACTGGTCTACGTCGACGACCTGGTTTTCGCCACTGCTGACAGGGTTGCTTTGGCTGACGTGAAGCGCGAACTGCAGAAGAGACACACGTGCACTGACCTTGGTGAGCTGCGCCACTACCTTGGCCTGCAGAATACCAGGGACAGAGCCGCTCGCACCATTACACTCTCACAGTCACACATGGTGCAGCAGGTCCTTCAGCGGTTCGAGCTTCAGCACTCCACAGTACAGCGCACACCTCTTGCTGTTGACCACAGACTCACTGGACCCTTTCCTGACGAGCCATTTGAGCCTAGTGGTCCCTACACAGAGCTTGTGGGCTGCCTCATGTACCTGATAACTTGTACTCGCCCGGACCTCGCCTTCTCTCTCAGCATCCTTGCTCGCTTTGTTGCGCGCGGGAGACACCGTCCAGTTCACTGGACAGCTGCTGTGAGGGTGGCGAAGTACCTAGCGACGACATCAGGCGTGGGGCTGGTTCTTGGAGGGAGACAGTCTGTCGTGCTTACTGGACACTGTGACTCTTCTTACGCTTACGACGCTGAGACTCACAGGTCCACTCAGGGGCACTGCTTCAGCCTGGGCTCTGGAGCTGTTTCGCGGAGGTCCACGCGTTCCTCCTCGGTCTCGACCTCTACCGCTGAGGCTGAGATCTACGCTGGAGCCATGGCTGCACATGAGTTGCGTTGGTTGACCTTCTTGCTCACCGACCTTGGTGAGCGGCCGAGCTCTGCGCCGACCTTGTTCACTGACAACAAGGCGTCGATTCTCCTCTGTCGAGAGCCACGACTGGAGAGCAGAGTGAAGCACATCAACGTGAGGTACTTTCTTCTGCGAGAGTTGCAGAGGCGCGGGCAGGCTCGCTTCGACTTTGTGGAGTCCGAGGCCAACACTGCAGACATCTTCACCAAGGCCCTTCCGCCTTGTGACCACCAGAGGTGTTGTGTGCAGTTAGGTCTCGTTGACACAGGTTCTCGCCTTGCTTAGTCTTGAGTTCTCTTCTCTGCTTGCTTTGTTTGTTTGCTTTATATATACCACTGTGAACTCTTGAACTGCCCTTGTGGCTCTTTTGCTTGTGCTCAGAGTGTGTAGTGACATTGTGATCCACCCTGAGCTTTGTTGCTTTGTGACTGGTCTTGTGACCGTACGTTGTTGGTTTTGCTTGACACCCCTCACTTAGGCTATGGGGGTGTGTCAGATGTTATAGTCTTAGTGATGTGTGTCATATGGGGTACAACAGTTAGGGTTAGATTTATGTACCCCAACCAACCTTAGTGAACATCACCATTCCGTTCTTGACAAGAAGAGCATGAATGTTTCAAGTTGTGCTTTGAGCAGAAGAGAGGGGGAAGGGGGATTGAGCGAGGGGGATCGAAAGAGAGAGAGAGGTGTCAAGAACGGAATGATGATTTCACTAAGGTTGGTTGGGGTACATAAACCTAACCCTAACTATTGTACCCTATATGACACACATCACTAAGACTATAACATCTGACACACCCTCATAGCCTAAGTGAGGGGTGTCAAGCAAAACCAACAACGTACGGTCACAAGACTGTCAAAATGTCATTTGCTGTGTAGGCTGTAGTGGGGTACTCAACAGAGAGTACAACCCTTTTAGGGTTCCTATATGTATCCCACCTGCCTGCTAGTGCAAACCCCTCTTCTTCCATTCCTACTTCTCGCCTAGTTTCAACATGGTAACAGAGCAGGTCGACCCTCCCTGGTCGAACCTGTTGGGCCCACCACAAGCTTCCGCTGCCCTCCTTTCAGTCGCACGCCCCGGGGCGCGCGACGGTTTTCTGCTCGGCGCGTCGCCCCGTGGGACCCGTGCGCTGCCCCCGCTGGACCCGCGCGACGCTCTGCGGGACCCGCGCGCTGCCCCGCTGGACCCGCGCGACGCCCTGCGGGACCCGCGCGTCGCCCTCGCTGGACCCGCGCGACGCCCTGCGGGGCCCGCGCGCTGCCCCGCTAGACCCGCGCGACGCCCTGCGGGACCTGCGCGCCGCCCCTGCTGGACCCGCGCGCTGCCCCGCTGGACCCGCGCGCCGCCCCTGGGGACCCGCGCGGCGCCCCTCCTGGACCCGCCTGCCGCCCGCGCCCTGCCCGTTGCGAGCGCCCCACAGCCCGGCCGCGCCCTGCACGTCGCGACGCCGCCCGCCCTCCCCCCTCCTCCTTCGAGTTCCTGCTGCGCGTGCAGCCGTGTGGAGGGTATGGGGGTGGCGGGGGTAAGGGGGGGTATGGGGGTGGTGGGAGTGCGTGACCAGCTGCCCCTCCTCCTCCTCTCTCTCCCACTGCTGCAGCTGCCGCTGAAGGGGGGGATGGACTGGGTGAGGTTGGGGAGTGGCGCTAGGGCCGAGGGGTGTGATACGGGGGGGGGGGGGGGGGGGGGGGGTGGGACAATACGAGGGGGGTGAGGGTGGGTGGCCGCTGTGAAGTCCGCAGCTCTAGTCGCCCGTGAGACCGTTGCGTCAGAGGCCCGTGGGTCAGTTGCTCTTGCCGGCGAGCGAGCCAGTTACTCCGGTTACCCGTTGCTCCGGTCCCCAGAGGGTCAGTTGCTCTTGCCGGCGAGCAGAGCCCGTTACGCCGTTTGCGACCAGTGCCTGCAGTTTCAGCCGCTGACCACCTCCTCTCCTCTCCAGTCACAAAGCAACAAAGCTCAGGGTGGATCACAATGTCACCACACACTCTGAGCACAAGCAAAAGAGCCGCAAGGCCAGATCACTGAGGTATATATAAAGCTTACAAACAAAGCAAGCAGAGAACTTGTTACGATATGAAATCATATGAGAAGGCATTCCTGTATGCTGCAGGAGCTGACTCTACCTAGTACGAAGTCGAGGAGTCGAAGCGACGCCGGTAACCGTCTGATGAAGACCGATGCAGGCAGAAACATTTTAACTGAAAAGAGCGGGAACAGGTTTGAAACGGGTTCCCGCGCCGCACGGTTTGAATTCGCTGCAATAAGGGAATGTACCCCTTAGAGTACATGGCTAGCCTAGGTCTTTTCGTATTCCCTTGTATTCTTATATAAACCCGATGTATGCATGCTATTATCAACTCAGTCATTTACATTCACTCTGACCTGAGATTCAATCTTCCGCTGCAAACACTACTCTGCAATCAACCCTGGGCGATCCTTCGCTAAAGTCCCCCTCGGGATTGTAACATGGTATGAGAGCTACTCAGGGATTCTTCGCAACTTCACTTCCGTGAAAATCGCCGAACCAAGATCTGGCGAGCGGCACACACTCCAAGACCAAGATCGCCGGAGGACAAACCAACCCGGCTGCGACAAATGAGGCGACAACCACGATCAGCACTGCCGCACTCGAGCAATTATTTTCGCGACTATCAACTATGGAGAAAGATCTCCAAGAACTGCGCAAAGGCGATGCGGGAACCTCTTCCCAACCAGCTCAACCTGGACAACCGGCTGCGAAATGCCGTGATACCGCCACGCACACCTTCTCCCTCGACACAGACAAATCAACAACAACTGCCCCCTGTCCAAGTGATGAAGTTATCAACTCTGCGCAAGCACGCTTTCTCAGCGTTTCAAAAATTAAGACTACTGCCGCATTTGACGGCAAGGACTTCTATACATGGAGTTTCGAGCTTGAGCTCCTCCTACACACAGCGCAGATCTACCATTACTTCGACGGCTCCTGCGCAAAACCGGTGGAAGACACCGACGACGCCATGGCTCAGTACTACAGCGAGTCCCTCATGGCATACAGTGTGCTGCTTCGCAATATGACGCCTGCGGAACAACTTAGCATTCGCTCCTACAATGAGAGCGCCGCTCCAGCCTTGGAAGCCTGGAAGCACCTCGTTGAGGTATATCAGCCGAAAGATTCGGTCACCGCCAGCAGGCTCCTGCAGCAACTCATGGAGACAAAGATGGGGCACGGGGAGAAAGCAAACTCTTACATTAACCGCTGTCGGACCATCCGTGACCAGATCACGAAGCATGGGAGCGCAATCTCGGAAGAGATCTCCGTCAATATAGTCCTTCAAGGACTCGGGCCAGAGTGGAAGCCCTGCAAAGCGCTACTCCGACAACGCGGAATTATCTATGAAGCCGCGCTATGCGCCGCTCTCCTGACTAAACAGCAGGACATGGACTCGAGCAGAACAAGCTGAGCGGCGCGCCGAGAGCGCCTCGCCTTCTACGCAGACAACCGTGAAGAGCGACGACAACCAAGGCGCCACTATTGCAAAATATGCAAGGTCTTCGGACACTCAACGGATCGATGCAAATCCCGATCCAACTATCGCCGCCCAAATTCCACTCACCACAACAACTGGGTCGGTCGACAAGACGCTCGTCATTCTCAGCCCCAGCATCAAACCTCTCGCCCTCCTGCACAGCAACAACAACAGCAAGCGCAAGGACCTCAAGCAGGAGCTCCTAAATACGTGATTGCGAACATGGCGGCAAGGCGTCGCCCTCGCACTGCTGAACCAGACGAAGAGGACGAACTTCGCAGTGGGCTCATTCAACCTGAAGAAGGGTGGAACAACCCTCTCACAGAAGATCACTACTACCGCTATGACGAAGACGAGCAAGATTGGCATCAGCCAATAACACTGCGGGAGAGCCCGCCTCATGACAACCAGCGTTACGTACCTGTGGGATGGAAAGAAGACGAAGACCCATCTTTCCACAGACGCTACAAGGCGACATTGGTGACTCCGCGACTCGCGCTACTTCTGCGCAACAACAACGCCGACAACTACAACACCTGGTACTTGGACAGCTGTTGCGGACAGCACATGGTGGGGTCAGTTCGATACGTCTCGAATCTCAGCCGCGCCCCCGCTACCTACGTCACCGTCGCTAACAACGAACAGCTACGCGCCAACGCGCAAGGGATTGTGGCCCTGCAAGCACGAGACAGCAACACTCGCATCTCGTTCAACGACGTGCTCTACGTCCCGGAACTTCGATTTAACCTACTCTCAGCAGGGCAACTCCGAGACTGCGGGGTCATGCTCGCCACGGACCCGGACACACGCGATCTCATCCTCACCTTCGCCCCCTCCGGACACTTCCCCCGGGTCGCACAAATACCTCGGACGAGCCCGCTCGATCAACGGCATCTACGTTTTGGACTTCGACATACCGAGCTGTCAGGCTTCATCCGACGAGCTCGTGGATCTCGTCCCCCTCGACTTCCCCTTTATGAACAAAGAGTCATGGCAGCACCCGGACGGGAGGCCGTGGATTCGCCGCAGCCCTCATCCCCGTGAAATCAACCTACACTAGCCCGACATCAACGGCCTCTGCACCACTTGCCACACACCCACGGCAAGCCGCACAGAACAAGTGGAGAGAGATTATGCGGCAATCCAGGAAGCGGAAAGCGCCGAGTCAGAAACTACGGGCATGACCGAGATGGAACTCGCCGTGACTACTCATCGCATCTTCGGCGAAGAAAACGAACGGCTTGGAACAACGGCAAGAACGCCCAACGCCCCGTGCAGAAACCCTCCGATGGGTCCTAGAGGCAAACATTGGAACCTTAGACGACGAAGGACGCCCACGCCCATACACCCGCGACGTCTACCGCAAGGAGATCGACAAAGGGTGGAAAGATCCTGATGCAGAGGAAGAGCTGAGCGTCAAGGAAGAGGAAGATAAAGCAAAGGCAGAAAAGAAGCAAAAGCTGTATGAGGAGCGCGTAGCGACCGGATGGGACGAGGAATCAGCACGACGAGGTGGATGGGGAGACGATAACTACATACCGGAGGAAGGTGCAACATGGGGATCCGCAATTGGCGCATCCGGCACAGTGCATAGAGGCGGATGGGGCGACACAGGCGGATGGGGAGAAAGCGAACACGTGGATGCCCCGCTCACCCTAGAAGAAGAAGAAGAAACAGAACGGGAAATGAGAGCTGAGCACGGAGAACAATCCCCACGAGTCGCTGTTCCGCTCGGAAGACCCCCGCGCACTCGCTCACCCCCAAGCTCACCTTATCGATGGAACGATCCCTGGACAGAGATTGAGGAGGGGAACGTGCCACCAATCGCCCGTCCAGATCCGTTTGCCCGCTTTATTGAAGGCACAAGGACTCCGCTCAACATCATCCCCGACCGCGAATTTCTCGCACTCTATCTCACGACGGCACCTGCAGAAGGGGAAACAGCGACGGAAGCAGAAACAGAGGAGCCGGACAACGAAGCAGAACCAGGAGAAGAGGAAGAACCCCCACTCCAGATTCCGCAAAAAACGGAGGTGGAAGCAGCAGAGCATCATGCACGCTACATGCGCACCTCCGGCATTCGTGCCGAAGACGATCTCTGGCATCAGCGGCTCGGCCACCCCTCGCGCCAGACACTTGCTAACTGTCTCCGCGCCAAGGTTTTTCCCCCGGGAGCACTGCTGCGCCCCGATGGCACAGAACCACACAACACCTCACGCCCAATCACCTGCACCGTTTGCCCCACAGCTGCTCTCTCTCACAGCGCCTACCCCTCTCTGGAACCTAGCACCAACCGCTACAAGAAGCTGGAGAAGGTGTACAGCGACTTCATTGTGCTCACCTACGACGGCATCAACGGTGAAAAGTACACACTCACCTTCATCAACACCTACTCACGCCACGTCTGGGTCGCCAACGTGGATGCTCACTCCAAGGCTCCAGAAGTCCTCAGCATCTGGCTCGCACATGCGCAACGATAATCGGGGAAGAAGCTGAAAATTTGGCAGAGCGACGGGGCTAAGGAATTTCGCAGCTACGAACTGGAGAGTGTCCTCACTGAAAAGGGGATCAAGCACGAGACCTCTCTCCCCTACGCACACCAGCAGCAAGGCGTCGCAGAGAGGGTTAATCGCACCCTCATGACAAAAGTCCGCGCCCTCATGAATCAGTCCGGCCTACCCAAGAAGTACTGGCCCTACGCCATGAACCACGCGGTGCGCCTCCACAACCTCCTCTCCACCACGGCCAACAGGGACAATCTTTCCCCGCACATGAAATGGACCGGTTCAAGGGGAGACCCCTTCATGCTGAGGGTCTGGGGGTGCATGGTGCAGTATCGGCCGACCTCAGCCACAATCGGCAAGTTCGCTCACCGCGCACGATGTGGAATCCATCTGGGACTCAGTAACGAACACAAAGGATGGCTCATTCTCGACATTGATAGCAAGGAGGTTGTTCCCGCGCGTGATATTCTCTTCTACGAGCGACTCACCCTGAATCAGTGGATCGAAGACGAGCGTCAAAACGAGGCACGCGGCTACGTCAACAGCGGCCGCAGCTTTGCATCTCCAGAAGACGAGGCAGCAGCAGCAGTACTTGACCGCGATGACACTGACGAGCACCCTGACTTACCACCTCGCCCTCGCAACGACGACGACGATGACAACGACGACGCTCCTGCACCAGGACCGTCACGACGCCAAGCCGGGCCAACCACTACCTCACCCGGTTACGAGAGCAGCGATGACGATGTGGTGGAAGTCACCACCAACACCGTAGACACCACTAATGTGTACGGCCTACAGCTTCTCGGCCTACACACGTCAGTCACTACTCTTGCGCGCGCCGTCGAGCTCAAGAACACGCGCCAGGCCTTGACCGGCCCTCACGCCAAGGAGTGGCGTGCTGCGATGGATGCGGAACTAAAGGCGCTGGAATCTCGCGACACATGGGTTCTAGTCGATCGTGCAGCAGTGAAGGGGAGGAGGGTGTTAAGCGGAAAATGGGTATTCCGTCTCAAAACCAACGCTGACGGGACTATCGAGCGCTTCAAGGCACGCTGGGTCGTACGCGGCTACGACCAGCGCCACGGCATCGACTTTGACCAAACCTTTGCTCCCGTCAGTCGTCACACCTCCGTCGGAATTCTACTCGCCATTACCGCCGCTAAGCACCTACCACTGCGGCAGATCGACGTGAAGAACACGTTCTTATACGCGTTGGTGGATACAACCATCTTCGTGGAACAGCCACACACCTACGGGGAAGGAGACCCCATGTTCTGCCAGTTGAAGAAATCCCTCTACGGGATAAAGCAAGCGCCGCGTCTCTGGCAGCAGCATCTGCACAAAATTCTTCTGGAGATCGGCTTCAGGCAGCTGCCGCACGACCCGGGAATGTACCGCCTCCACTTTAACGGTGACAACATTCTTCTGACAGTCTACGTCAACGACCTGCTGTACACCGGCACCTGCAACAAGCTCCTTAATCAGTTCGAAGAGAACCTGGCGCAGCGCGTTGACATCACCATCAACCACAACGTCACACATTTTCTGGGGTTAAACATCACCTACGAGCCAGAAGCAATTCACCTGTCAGCCTCCAAGTACGCAGAGCAGCTGGGGGAACGCTTCAACATTTCACCCGCACCACTCTCAACCCCTTACCGCAACACCAGCGCCAACTACAAACCGGACAACAAACCTCTGTCACCCACAGGGCTCCAAATGTACCAGCAGAAATTAGGGTGCCTGCTGTTCGCCTCTGTCACCTGCCGACCCGACCTTTCGTACATCGCCAGCCAACTAGCACAGTACTCTCGCAAGCCAGTAGCAGAGAACCAGCTGGATCTGGAGCGCCCCCTGCAGTATTTCATTTCCACACCTGACATCGGGCTCTCCTACTCCACGCTGACGACAACCTCCTTCAACCTCAACGGCTACGTGGATGCAGATCATGCCGCTGACCCTGGAAATTGACGGTCCCGAACCGGCTTCGTTTTTCGCCTGGAACCAACAGGACCAATCTCCTGGAACTCATAAAAGCAGGAGTTGGTTGCCCTGTCATCGGCTGAAGCAGAATACATCGCTGCGACAGCAGCAGTTCGCGAAGGCCTGTATCTGCAGGAGCTGCTACAGGAGGCAAAGATCCCAACTTCGCCTACTTTTTGCCTTCACTGCGACAACCAGAGCGCCATCGAAATCGCGAACAAGCCAGGATTCGTGAACCGCACGAAACACATTGCACTTCGGTATTTCTTCGTCAAAGAAGAAATCGACCAGGGCAAGGTTGACCTCACGTACAGCCCCACCACCGAAATGGCATCTGACTTTCTCACCAAGCGACTGCCACGTCAGCAGTACAAGCACTGCTCCGACCTCACCGAATTGGTCAAGCAAGTCAGCCCCTTGAGCTCCCAGGAATGAAGGGGAGTGTTACGATATGAAATCATATGAGAAGGCATTCCTGTATGCTGCAGGAGCTGACTCTACCGAGTACGAAGTCGAGGAGTCAGAAGAGTCGAAGCGACGCTGGTAACCGTCTGATGAAGACCGATGCAGGCAGAAACATTTGAACTGAAAAGAGTGGGAACAGGTTTGAAACGGGTTCCCGCGCCGCACGGTTTGAATTCGCTGCAATAAGGGAATGTACCACTTAGAGTACATGGCTAGCCTAGGTCTTTTCGTATTCCCTTGTATTCTTATATAAACCCGATGTATGCATGCTATTATCAACTCAGTCATTTAAATTCACTCTGACCTGAGATTCAATCTTCCGCTGCAAACACTACTCTGCGATCAACCCTGAGCAATTTTTTCGCTAAAGTCCCCCCTGGGATTGTAATAGAACTCAAGACTACGCAAGGCGAGAACCTGTGTCACTAACTGCACACAACACCTCTGGTGGTCATAAGGCGGAAGGGCCTTGGTGAAGATGTCAGCAGTGTTGGCCTCAGACTCCACAAAGTCGAAGTGAGCCCGTCCACGCCTCTGCAACTCTCGCATAAGAAAGTACCTGACATTGATGTGCTTCACTCTGCTCTCCAGTCGCGGCTCTCGACAGAGGAGAATCGACGCCTTGTTATCAGTGAACAAGATCGGTGTAGAGCTCGGTGCTCACCAAGGTCGGCTCGTCAGGAAAGGGTCCAGTGAGTCTGTGGTCAACAGCAAGAGGTGTGCGCTGTACTGTGGAGAGCTGAAGCTCGAACCGCTGAAGGACCTGCTGCACCATGTGTGACTGTGAGAGTGTAATGGTGCGAGCGGCTCTGTCCCTGGTATTCTGCAGGCCAAGGTAGTGGCGCAGCTCACCAAGGTCAGTGCACCTGTGTCTCTTCTGCAGTTCGCGCTTCACGTCAGCCAAAGCAACCCTGTCAGCAGTGGCGAAAACCAGGTCGTCGACATAGACCAGTACAAAGAACGGTGTGGAGCCACGACGAACAAACAGCGACGGGTCAGCAGAAGACGGCTGGAAACCGGGGTCAGACAGGGTAGAACGAAGGGTGCCGTGCCACTCACGAGGAGCCTGACGGAGACCGTAGACCGGTCGCCTCAGCCTCCACTGGGTCCCAGGAGGGAAAGTGCCAGTGAAGGCAGAGGGACGACGCAACCAGACCTCCTCGTGTAGGCTACTTTGAAGGAAGGCAGTGGAGAAGTCGAGAGAGTGTAGCTCGTAGTCTCTCTGTGCTGCTACGTGCAGTAACACCCGAAGAGTGGTCATCTTCGGGGTAGGCGCGAAGGTCTGAAAGAAGTCAACTCCCTCACGCTGACTGAAACCTCTAGCCACATAGCGCGCCTTGAAGACCGGAGGAGATCCCGGTGGCCGGGCGAAGGTCGGTGCAGAGGACTCGTCCGGTGTAGCGTGCTCGACCGAGTGTCAGATTATAATGATTGTCTAGCCTGCAGTGGGGTACTCTATAGTGAGTACGGCCCCTTAGGGTTTCCTATTTGTATCCCAACTGTTTCTAGTCAAACCCTCCTTTGCTCATTTCTCTCTTGCCTAGCTAGGTAAACCCTAGCTATGGCTCCTCCTTGTGCCTACTCTTCTGACATGGTATCAGAGCTGTTACGCTCCTGGCCTGTGGGCCCGCCTACTACTTCCGCTGCTACTGTTCTGCTGGTCACGCGCCCTGGGCGCGCGACACTTTTTCATCCCGCCGCGCGCTCGTGGCGGCGGCGGTTTTCTGCCCGCCGTGCGCCCCGGGCGCGCACGGCGGTTTTGTCGCCCGTCGTGGCGCCCTCTCCCGTCGCCCGTCGCGGTGCCCCGGGGGGCCCCCGCGGCGCCCTCTCCCGTCGCCCGTCGTGGCGTCACGGGGGCCGCGCGTCCCCCCCATCCCGTCGCCCGTCGAGGCGCCCCGGGGGCCGCGCGTCCCCCCTTCACGTCGTCTCGTCGCGGCGTCACGGGGGCCGCGCGTCCCCCCCATCCCGTCGCCCGTCGAGGCGCTCCGGGGGCCGCGCGTCCCCCCCACCGTTCGCGTCATCCGGTCACGGAGCCCTCGGGAGCCGCGCGCGACCCCCACTGCCCCGTCGCGCCGCCCTGGGGAGCCGCGCGCGACCCCCAGCTGCCCCGTCACGGCGCCCTGGGGAGCCGCGCGCGGCCCCCCGCTGCCCCGTCGTGACGCCCTGGGGGCCGCCCGCCGTCCCCCGCGCCGCCCCCCGCGCTCCTGCCCCGTGCCACCCGTTTTAGGGTTTGGGGGTGGTGAGTGTGGGGGTGGCGGCTATGGGGGTGGCGGTTGTGTGAACCGTCCCCTACTCCTCCTCCTCCTCCGTCTCCCACTGCTGCAGCTGCCGCTGAGGGGGGTGGGTGTGTGGGAGCCGAAGGAGTGGTGCTAGGGGGGTGACGTGGGAGTGGAGCTAGGGTGCAGCAAGGGGTGTGTGAAAGGGGGATGGGACAGTTGGGGGAGGTTGAGCGGAAGCTGCCGTCTTGTCGTCCGCAGCACCTGTAGTCCGGGGCGCTGTCCTGGTAGCCCAGAGAGCCTGCTGCGCCTGTCGCCCGTGGGTCCGTTGCTCCTGCCGCTCTTCGTAGCCGCCGAGCCAGTTACTCCAGTAGTCCGGGGCGCTGTCCCGGTAGCCACTGTGCCAGCCGCTCCTGTAGCCCGTGTGTCTGCAGCTTCAGCCGTCGCCTCCCATCTTCTCGCCCCCACAGTCTCTCCTCCTCCTCACTTGCCCTTTGTGAATGCCTCTAGCCTTGCTTGTCCTTGTGAACCTGCTCTATGCCTGCTTGCTGTGCTGATTATACCCCACTTTGACTATGGGGGTGTGTCAGATTATAATGCTTGTCTGGCCTGCAGTGGGGTACTCTATAGTGAGTACGGCCTCTTAGGGTTTCCTATTTGTATCCCAACTATTGCTAGTCAAACCCTCCTTTGCTCATTTCTCTCTTGCCTAGCTAGGTAAACCCTAGCTATGGCTCCTCCTTGTGCCTACTGTTCTGACACCGAGCACCTCTCCGGTCGTAGCGACGAGCAGCATCTCGTCGCCGTCGCCCTGCAGCTACACTCCGCTCTCCTTCAGTTGGCCAGCAGACAGTAGGTTCGCCTGTACACCCGGAACGTAGAGCACGTCGGGGATGAGGACCCGCTTCCCGGCCTCCCCTTGCAGAGCGACGGTTCCGCGACCCTCGACAGGCTGCAGCGCCCCGTTGAATCCACGCACGTGCTTCATACCGTCGCTCGGCGCCATGTCGACGAAGACCGCCTTCGTCCCCATTAGGTGGTGGGAGCACCCGCTGCCGAGCAGCACCGCCATCGGGTTTGCCTGCACAGCTGCCGCCACCGCCTGGAAGTCCTCGCTAGCCTCCGGCGCCAGCGAGACCATCGGCTCCGCTACGCCGACCATCGAGCACGATGCCTCTCCGTTGCCTCGGCCCTTGCCGCTGGAGTTGTCGACGTCCTTCGTCGACGACGTCTTCTTTGACATCTGCTTCTCCTTGCGCGGCTTTGCATCTCAACGGGGGCGACGACTGGCCGATCGACCGCGGCCTCCCTTGTCGTCGTCCTCGTCGCTGTCATCGCGTTCGGGGCATTCGTAGGAGAGATGGTCGGGGTCGTGGCAGATCCAGCACTCCCGCCGTCAACCACCACCTCCTCGACCCTTGTCCCGCGTTGACCTCCTCTCGTCCACGTCCTTCGTCGACCGCCCACCTCCGCTACCACCTCCGCCCGGCTTCCCGCGCTACTCCTGCTGACGATTTGGCTTCGTCGGTGCAGCGTAACTAGCCACCAGAAGGAGCACCGTGGGCTGCTCTGCCTCCTGCATCGCCTCATCTTGGAGGATGTAGCTGGTGAGGGAGTCCTCGTCGAGGGACTCACGTGTGCCGGGCACTGTCAAACTTATATGTTGTATGTTGTGTAGGCTATAGTGGGGTAGCCCATATGGGGTACAACCCAATTAGGGTTAGTACTTGTACCCATCTTGCTGCTAGTTCATACATTCTCGCTTCGTGATTCTGAAATGGTTTCAGAGCAGGTCCTCTCCTAGGACCGTTTTTTTAAATTTAAGGGTCCACCGAATCGCGCTACCCCACACGTCGTTCCGCCCTGTTAGCGCCGCGCTGCCCTGCCCTGCCCTGCTTCGCGCCGCCCCGCGCACGCCCTGCCTTGCGTCGCGCCGCCCGCGCACGCCTTGCCCTGCGTCGCGCTGCCCGCGCGCGCCCTGCCCTGCGTCGCGCTGCCCCCTGCCCTGCCCTGCCTGCGCACCGCTCGCCGCCGCGCCGCCCTGCCCTGCCCGCGCGCCGCTCGCTGCCGCGCCGCCCTGCCCTGCCCGCGCGCCGCTCGTCGCCGCGCCGCCCTGCCCTGCCCGCGCGCCGCTTGCCGCCGCGCCGCCCTGCCCTGCCCGCGCGCCGCTCGCCGCCGCGCCGCCTCGCCCTGCCCGTGCGCCGCTAGCCGCCGCGCCGCCCTGCCCTGCACGCGCGCCGCTCGCCGCCGCGCCGCCCTGCCCTACCTGCGTGCCACCCTGTTGGCTGCCGCCCTGCCCTGATCTGCCTGTGCGCCGCCCTGCTGGCCGCCGCCCTGCTTTGCCCTGCCTGCGTGCTGCCCTGCTGCTAGCGCGCCCAACTGCTTTGCCCGCTATGGCTACTCTCAGCGTCCTAAACTTCGATCCTGAGGGCCGCCTGATTGAGTTCGATGCGTGGCTCGAAGACTTACTGTTGTACTTACTGAGCGATTCTAGGGACGGTGTCTCGCTTTTTGACCTCACGTCTGGAGCCTCTCTCGCCCCTTCCGCCACAGCTGACAGTGCGACTCGCTCACAGTGGCTTATCTGTGACGCTGCTGCTCGCCTAGCTGTTTGCAACCACCTGACGTTAGCCGAACGCGCTCACTTTGGCCAGCACAAGACTGCTAGAGCCCTGTACGACGCTATAGTCGCTCGTTACTCCTCCCTGGCCACTGCTGCTCTAGGCGGCCATATACTGCCCTACATGTTCCCCAAGTTGTCCGCCTTTGCCACAGTCGCCGACCTCGTCACTCACCTTCGCACTAGTGACACTCGCTACCGCACTGCGCTTCCCGCCGAGTTTCTAGCCAAGAACCCCCCTCCCATGTACATCGCTCTCTACTTCATAGTCCCCCGCCTCCCTGACTCTCTTAGCGCAGTCAGGGGCCTCCTTCTCGCCCTTGACCCCACAGACCTCACTGTCGACCTGCTCGAGAAGCACCTCCTTGCAGCTGAGACTAGCATAGTCGCTCTAGGCGCTTCTCGTGGCACTCCTCGCACTCCCTTCTTTGAGGGGTGTTCCCCCTCCCCCCTTGTCCCCTCAGTCGCTTCTGCTACTGCTGTTGACTACCTTTGTGCTGAGGAGGTTGGCAGCGGTGGAGGCGGTGGTGGGGGCAGTGGTGGCGGAGGAGGTGGCGGTGGTGGCGGAGGGAGTGGTGGTGGGGGTGGAGGCTTTGGTGGCGGCGGTAGCGGCGGCAGTGGGAGTGGTGGCGGCGGCAGTGGTGGCGGCAGTGGGAGTGGTGGCGGCGGCAGTGGTGGCGGTCGGGGTGGAGCCGGTCAGAGGGGCGGTTCTGGCGGTGGTCAGAGGCAGCAGCAGCAGCGTCAGCGTGAGACCCCTTCGCCCCAGGAGCTTCGTGAGTGGTTTGCTCAGCGTGGGGCGTCTGGAGGTAGTGTTCGCTGCCAGTACGTCATTCGCACAGGTGACCGCTCTGGTCAGACATGCGGGAAAGTTGGTCACACCCAGTCTCGCTGCTTCTCCCGTCCTGACGACGCCTGGCGCGCAGAGTTTCCTGACGCGACTGAGCTTCCCCGCTGGCATGACCTGCTTAGGCAGAATGTTCATATCTTTGCTCTTGACTATGATGCTATCCTTGCTGCCATGTATGCATTGACTGTTAGTGCTGAGGGTGACTGTTACCTGTGTGTGCCGCCCGACCCAGATATAGAGGCTGCTGCTCTAGGTGCTAGTGAGTCTGCTCTCCCTGGTACTGCGCCTGCTGAGGCCTTTCACACCTTCACGCTTGACTCAGGTGCTTCCCGCTGTTTCTTTCGCGACAGCACCACAGTCACACCACTCCCTGCACCTGTTGCTGTCAGACTGGCTGACCCCTCAGGGGGCCCAGTTCTTGCCCGTTCCTCCACTGTTCTTCCGTGTCCGGCGGTTCTGTCCGGCTCACTCTCAGGTCTTCACCTCCCCTCGTTCTCTATAAACTTGGTGAGTACTGCTGCCCTCCAGGATGCGATGGTCACTACCACCACTCCAGGGGGTCAGCGTGTGTCGATCTGCACGTGTACACGGACGGGCCGTCACCTGGCCACGTTCACCCGTCGGCCTGGGTCGAGTCTGTACACACTGAATACTGAGCCTCCTCAGCTAGCTACGTCTGCGTCCTCGTCAGGTCAGCTAGCAGCCCCCTGCTCGTGTCGCGCCATGTCGCACCAGACGCTCCTTTGGCACCACCGCCTTGGTCACCCCTCCGTGGCATGCACTCCCGTCTCCTTGTCTCTGGTGTTCCCAGGTCTCTGCCTCCCCTCCCACCCTCGCCTGCCCCTCCCTGTCTTCCCTATGTCGAGGGGCAGCAGCGCGCCGCTCCTCACTCTTCCTCGTTTCCTCCGATGACTGCTCCCCTGCAGACTCTCCACATGGACGTGTGGGGCCCAGCCCGCGTCCGTGGACAGGGCCGCGAGCGCTACTTTCTGCTGGTTGTTGACGACTACTCGCGTTACACGCAAGGGGGAGGTCCCTGATGTTTTGATCCCTTGGATCCGCGCTGTACGTCTCCAGCTCTGCGAGCGGTTCCACGCGGACCTTCCAGTCCTGCGTCTGCACTCTGACAGAGGTGGTGAGTTTGCCTCCGACCTCTTGTCGTGGGGAGGGCATTCGCCAGTCGTTCACGCTTTCGGCCTCTCCGCAGCAGAATGGGGTTGCTGAGCGCCGCATTGGCTTAGTCATAGAGGTCGCCCATACCTCCATGATCCATGCAGTTGCCCCCCATTTTCTGTGGCCGTTTGCGGTCCGGTACGCTGCGCATCAGCTCAACCTCTGGCCCCGTGTCTCCTTGCCGGAGACCTCGCCTACACTACGTTGGACGGGGAAGGTTGGCGATGCGTCGGTGTTCCGGGTCTGGGGCTCTCGTGCCTTTGTCCGCGATACGTCCGCGGACAAGCTCTCCTCCCGCGCTATTCCCTGCGTCTTCCTTGGCTTTCCCCCTGACGCACCTGGCTGGCAGTTTTACTACCCCACCTCGCGCCTTGTCCTGCCCTCTCAGGACGTCACGTTTGACGAGTCGGTTCCCTTTTACCGTCTCTTCCCCTACCGGACTGCCCCTCTCCCCCCCCCCCGCCGCTCCTCCTCGCACCAGGTCCTCCTCCGGTAGACCCCCTCCCCCCTCAGGGTCCTGCTCTCTCAGGTGTGTCTCAGGTAGACCCTGTCGAGCCTTTCGAGGTCGCTGTCGACTCTGGTGCTGCTGGGGGTGGTGCTGCTGGGGGTGGTGCTGCTAGGGGTGTTATGTCTGGGGGTACTGAGACTGCGGGTGCCGAGCGTTGGGTTGCTGAGCGTGAGCGTGCGGAGCCTGGGGGTGCTGAGCCGGGGGTTGCTGAGTCTGAGGGTGCGGAGCCTGGGGGTGCAGAGCCTGAGCGTGCGGAGCCTGGGGGTGCTGAGCTTGGGGGTGCTGAGCTTGAGCGTGCTGAGCCTGGAGGTACTTTGTCTGCTGGAGGTCCTCCGGGTGCCTCGTCTCGGCGGGAGCCTCTCTCTCCACCGCAGCTGCACGAGTGGTTTGCTCGGCGCTGGAGACTTCGGAGTGGCGCTGCTGGAGCTGGGGGCCTTGCCACTGGAGGCCCTGGAGCTGGAGGCGCTGGAGCTACTGGTCCTGGAGGTGCTGGAGGTGCTGGAGCCGCTGGTCCCGGAGGTGCTCGTACTGGAGGCACTGGAGCTGCTGGAGCTGGGGGTGCTGCAGGCGTTGGAGCTGGAGGCAATGTCGCTGGAGGTAGCGGAGGTGCTGGAGCTGCTGGTCCTGGAGCTACTGGAGCTACTGGAACTGGAGGTGCCGCAGGAGTTGGAGTTGGGGGCAATGGAGCTGGAGCTGCTGGAGGTACTGGAGCCGCTGGTCCCGGAGGTGCTCGTACTGGAGGTACTGGAGCTGCTGGAGCTGTGGTGCTGGAGACCCTGGAGCTGGAGACCCCGGAGCTGGAGGCGCTGGCCCTTGGGGTGCTGGTGCTATCGGTGCTGGTTCTGGAAGCACTGTGCGGCCGCGACCGTACTTCGTTCCACTGCTTCAGCAGGTTCTTGGTCTCCCGTCTTCTACTGGCCTTACTCCTCCCTTACTGTGTCCACCGCCTGGCCAGTCGCAGCCGCAGTTACAGCCAGCCTCCCTACTGCCTGCTCCTTCTCCTTACACTGAGCAGACAGGAGGTCTTACAGAGCGTCGTGAGCATGCGTCTCGTCCTGCCTCACCTGTTCGCGTTGTTCGCACTGGTCGTCGTGTTCCGCGTCAGCGTCCTCCTCCTGTCCCCGGCACGCACCATATGGCACTTCGTCCTTCCTCTGTTCCACAGCGTGTCCCCCTGCCGTCTCCTCCTGCGTCCTCTCTTGCTGACAAACCGGACCCTGAGTTTTACTTACTTCGTGCTGTCACATGTCTTCTAGCCACTATTGTCACTGACCCTTCGTTTGAGTCCACTGTTGCGTCTACCCTAGTTGCTGAGCTTGTTGACTTTGCTGCCGTCTTTCGTCTCGACTACGCCGCTAGTCTTGTTGCTGAGTCTGAGTCTGACTGTCCTCCGTCCGTCGGGGGTGAGTGTGCTCTTGGCACGGACGTCCTTGAGGACAGGCAGGAGGACTTTGAGTGTTTTGCAGCTGCTGTACCTCATCTCGTGTCCATGCTGATTGCACCTGAGGGAGACCCGGATGCACCAGACATCCCGACCCCGCGCTCTTACGCAGAGGCGATTACGGGTCCCTACTCCTCTCAGTGGCAGACAGCCATAGACGCAGAGATGGCATCCTGGAAGTCCACAGGCACTTACGTCGACGCAGCTCCCCCTCCTGTGGCGAACATAGTCCATGGCATGTGGATTTTCAGGGTGAAGCGGCCGCCGGGTTCTCCCTCTGCCTTCAAGGCTCGTTACGTTGCACGAGGCTTCAGTCAGCGACAGGGAGTTGACTTCTTTCAGACCTTCTCCCCTACCCCGAAGATGACCACTCTTCGGGTACTGCTGGACGTCGCCGCTCAGCGTGACTACGAGCTTCACTCTCTTGACTTCAGCACAGCTTTCTTACAGGGCAGCCTGCACGACGAGATCTGGCTGCGCCGCCCACCTGGCTTCACTGGGTCGTTTCCTGCAGGTACCCGATGGAGCCTCCGGCGGCCAGTCTACGGTCTCCGCCAGGCGCCTCGCGAGTGCCACGACACACTGAGGACGACGCTTGCGGCTCTTGGGTTTGCTCCTGCGACAGCTGACCCGTCGCTGTTTCTACGCACTCACACTTCGCTGCCCCCGTTCTACATCCTCGAGTACGTCGACGACTTGGTCTTTGCCACTGCTGACACTGAGAGACTGGCCCTAGTGAAGTCGGAGCTGCAGAAGAGACACACGTGCACAGACCTGGGTGAGCTGCGCAGCAATCTTGGCTTGCAGATCACCCGGGACAGAGCACGGTGCACCATTACCTTGACTCAGTCACACATGGTGCAGCAGGTCCTTCAGCGCTTCGACTTCCAGTACTCCTCGCCGCAGTCCACTCCTCTGCTTACCGGTCACTCGCTCTCAGCTCCACCTTCGGACGAGTCCGTAGAGCCGAGTGGCCCGTATCCAGAGCTTGTGGGCTGCCTCATGTACCTGATGACCTGCACTCGACCTGACCTTGCTTACCCTCTTAGCATCCTGGCACGCTACGTTGCGCCCGGGAGACACCGACCAGAGCACTGGAAGGCCGCTGAGAGGGTGTTGCGCTACTTGTGCAGTACGTCGGGCATGAGGCTCATGCTTGGAGGACAGGGTCGAGTTGTCCTCACTGGACACGCAGACGCTTCTTGGGTTGACGACCTGGCTACGTAGCGGTCGTCACAGGGTTACAGTTTCAGCCTTGGCTCCGGCTCTGTTTCTTGGCGGTCTACCCGCTCGTCTTCTGTTCTCAGTTCCAGTTGTGAGGCTAAGATCTACGCAGGGGCCATGGCTGCACAGGAGTTACGCTGGCTCACCTACCTGCTGACCGACTTGGGAGAGCCGCCTCGTTCTCCTCCAGTTCTGTACGTCGACAACAAGGCCATGATTGCCTTGTGTCAGGAGCACAGACTGGAGCACAGGACGAAGCACATCGCTCTGCGTTACTTCCTTGCTCGAGAGTTGCAGCAGCGTGGTCAGCTTCGTCTTGCTTACGTGGCCACTCGGGCCAACACTGCTGATATCTTCACCAAGGCACTTCAGCCTTGTGATCATCAGCATTTCTGTACTGTTTTAGGCCTTTAGGCTTTGCTTGTACTGTGATCTATATACATATACCTGCATGCTTACACTTGGTAGGTTGTGATCACTGTACTGCTTGTTCTCCATTATATAACTCTGCATGTGAACTGGCCTTGTGGCCATTTGCTTGTGTTCAGAGTGTGTGGTGACTTCGTGATCCACCCTGAGCTTGCTTTGCTTTTCTTGACTGGTCTTGTGACCTCTTGTTCTCCCCCACTTTGCCTATGGGGGTGTGTCAAACTTATATGTTGTATGTTGTGTAGGCTATAGTGGGGTAGCCCATATGGGGTACAACCCAATTAGGGTTAGTACTTGTACCCATCTTGCTGCTAGTTCATTCATTCTCGCTTCGTGATTCTGACAGGCACCATCATCATCCTCTTTATGAGGTTGTAGCTGCGCGGCAGTCCCTTGAGGACGAAGGTGATGTAGGACGCTGTCGAGTATTCGGCGCCCACCATCCGCATCTCAGCCAGGATCCGGCGAGCACGGTTGCAGTAGTCCGTCGCCGACTCCTGCTCGCCCATTCGAATGTGAGTAATCTTCTCCTCCAGCTGTCCGATGTACAGGTCGTCCTTCACCTGGTACGTCGACAGGATGAAGTGCCATGCTTGGTGACCAGCATCCAGTCGCTCTCGACAGCTCCTGAGCGCTAGCTGCACCACCGGCGAGCAGCACCTCTGGATGACCATGAAGGTGAGTAAGTGAGCAGCACGAAACTCTTCGTGCAGCTCGACATCGTCCACGGGCGGAGTTGGCACGGTGCCGTCGGCGAAGCCCTTCAGCCCGGCGACCTCCAGCTGAGGTTCTATCAACTCCCTCCAGGTGATGAGGTCCCGCCGACCTTGCAGCGGTGCGACGGTGATCCGGTCCGGCGAGAACTTGAAGTAGCCATACGTCGGTGCAGTTCCGCCCGCCGTCACGTGCGTCGTCGCCGTGAGCCCTCCAACGCTTCGTAGAGGAGATCGACGTCGACCATCGACGTCGGCACGCGAGCTGTCTGCAGCCGCCGTCGACCGCGTCGACCTTGATCACCCCTCTCTGCTTCGTACCTTCGATGCTGCTGATTTGTGCACCGCCGTCGACCTCGTCGTCGACGTCACCTTCGTTTCGCACCGGTCGAGGAGATGTAGGACAGGAAGGGTGTTCCGTGGCCCACTTCGCCCGGATGCCCAACTCAGCGATCGCCCAGGGGATCGACCCGTACTCGCCATCCTCATGGCGTTTCCTCGCATCAGCCAAACATGCCTCCAAGGTGTCCGCTACGCCCGCATCAGCTACGGGGTCGACCATGGCGATTAACACGGCTGCCGGCCTACGAACGACTTAGTGGGTGCAAAATTCGGTTCCTATCTGAAGGTAATTTGCGGGGCCGTCCACGCTCACCGCACCATGCGGAGAGTCACTCGACAAAGGTAGTGAGCTAGACTACGGGGAGTTGGCACGAACTACTAGGAGTGATCGTAGCTTTGCTTAGTTCCTTAGTGCTTGCGCATACACGGGAGAAATCACTAGGCAAAGTTGGAATTACAGAATGATTAACAAGCAATGACAACAATGACTACATCAGGCACCTAGCAACTCTGCAGCTAGCCTGGTCGACCGCCAGCACAGCTTGGTCGACCGCCTGCCAGCATTGCGTAGAGGAGCCGCGCCAGCACTGCCGAAAGGGGACCTGCCAACACAGCAGGTCGACGGCGTGCCAACGCTGCAGCAGAGCAGCTATCCAGCGTTGCCCCGTAGAAGACAGCAGTGCGCACGCTCGCAGGTGCGCGCAGACGATTGGCCCGACTTGCATCGTTGTGCATCCGTCGGCTGTTGTCTGCGCCTGACGAGCCACATCGACTTCGGGATACCAACCTGAAGTCGCCTTCGTCGTCGCGACATCGACGACGTTCGCGTGCCTCCGCAGAACTCGTCGAGCAGGTTACCCGGTCGACCACCACTGCCTTTGGTCGACCACCAGGTGCCTCTGGTCGACCACCAAGTGCCTCAGGTCGACCACAGCTCCCGTCGAGCTACCCCACGGTCGACGGACCCCTCCGTCGACTAGAACCGCCAGCTGCTGTCGCCGAGCTCCCCTCGTCGACCGCTGCTCACATGTCAGGTCGACGGACTGTTCCGTCGACCTCCCCGGTCGAACTGCTCCTCCTGGTCGACGGCCCACCCATCGCCCAGTCCAGGCAGCTGCAGCTGTCGAGCTCCCTGGTCGGCAGCAACACCACAGTGGTCCCCTGCAGCTCGACGACGCCCGCCGAGCAGCTCTCCCACTGTGAACGGTCGGCTGCTTCTCCCGTACATCCGACCAAGTCGTCGGCGTTGCCCAAGCGAGGGCGGGGCCAACATTCCATTCCCGTTAACATGGTGTACCTCCTTTCTTGCCTATTTGTACTTGTCACTCCATAATGCAAACCCCTTCTTCCTTGGCCAAGATCCTCTCGCTAGTCTCGTCCCTCTTGCCATGGCTAGCTCAAACCCTAGCCATGGCTCCTAACTATGTTGCTACTTTGACATGCTATCAGAGCAGGCCTGATTCTAGGCCTTTTTTTTTTTGCACATGGGCCCGCCATTATCGTCTGCTATGGCTACCCGTCGTGCAGCTTCTGTCCGTCACTCTGCACGTGACGGCGAGCTGTGCATTGGCGCCAAATGCGGCCGCTTCTCGTCGCGAACGTCGCTGGCCCCGTCCGTCGCCTGCCCAGCTCGTAGCAGCCCGTCCGCCCCGCCCCCTCCCCCCCACCCCCCCTCCCCGTCTCCCCATGCCGTTTCGTCGCCCCGCGGCTCTCGTGGCGACGAGCTGGGCGGCTGTCGTGCTGCCCCGTCGCCCCGTTGGCTCGCTTCCTGCTGCCCCGCTTTCGTCGCGCCGCCCTTGCGCCTGCCCGTCGAGTGCGCCAGCGTATGCCCGACGCGCTGCATCCGCGACCCCCGGGGAGCCCTTCATTTCGTGCGCCAGCTGCCGTGTTTGCTCCTGCCGTTGAAGGGGAGAGGGGGAGGGGGGGGGGGGGGGGGGGGGGGGGGGGGGGGTATTGGGGATGGTGGCCGTGAGTGGGGATGACGGGGGTGGATAAAGCCGAGGCTGCCGCCACTCCGCTGCTGTGTTAATTAGTTGCACCGCCACCCGCCTGCTCCTCCTTCTCCCTGCTGTGCCTGCAGCAGTGAGGGGGGGGAGGGAGGTGGGTGGGAGGGTGTGGGGGTGGCGGTTGTGACCAGCCAGCAGTCGTTTCCTCCTCCTCGCACTTCCGCTGCCTCCGCCTTGTATTAGTTGCCCGTACCTGCTCCGGTTTCTGCCTGTTTTGCCGATCTGCCGCTGTGGGGGGAGGTTTGGGGGGGGGGGGGGGGGGGGGAGAGAGATTGAAGGGGATTGGCCGCCGTGAAGCCAGCAGCTCCTGTCGCCCGTGAGCCCGTTGCTCCAGTCGCACGTGGGTCAGTTGCTCCAGCCGCTCATGTAGCCGCAGAGCCAATTACTCCTGTTGCCCGTGTGCCAGTTGCTCCAGTAGCCCGTGTGCCAGCAGCTTCAGCCGCTGCCCACCTCCTCCTCTCCTCTCATGGTCCATCCTCCTCCTCACTTGCTGTCTACTTCTTCCGCTGCGCTCTGCCTTGGGTGTACCCCTACATGGGGGTGTTGCTGCACATAGTCATCCACTGGTGTGTTCGAATATAACTTTATGCAGTGTAGACTGTAGTGTATGTAATTTCTTGCTGTAGGTGGTATACCTCCTTTTTTTCGTATTTGTACTTGTCACTCCATAGTACAAACCCCTTTTCCTTGGCCAAGATCCTCTCGCTACTCTCGTCCCTCTTGCCATGGCTAACTCAAACCCTAGCCATGGCTCCTAACTAAGTTGCTACTTTGACAAGGGTATCCATATTTCGACAATGATCACCAATGTACAGTAACTTTTGTTTTTCGAGCCTGTAACCTCCTGTGATCGCGGATCGTTGGCCCAACGAGCAAATACCTATTGTGTGATTTGCTCGCGAGCTCAAAGCTCGCGAACTCGGTGAGAGCCACGATCGATCGCCGCCGCATAGTCACGTCGCAATTTCAATGTACGCCGTACAGTTCACAGGGTATTCTGCGTGCCCTAAATAATCATTCTCATGTCATCGATACTTCGGTGCGACAAAAATGTCGCCGCGCTTCGAGATGATTGCCCAACTCTGTACCCCAACGCAATATCGAGTCTGTCACATGGGGCTCGAAACCAACATGCGATTGGTTATCTGCTGTCACCACCACCCAATGGTGCCCCAATCCTGTAATCAGTGCACCCGATTGGTTTTTCCTGGCGATCCTGCGATCGATCGAGGGAGGGGACGCGTGACACGTGTTAGAATCTGCAGGGGCAGCACGGTCGCAGGGGCGAGCACGGCTGTAGGGGCAGCGCGGTCGCAGGGGCAGCGCACGGGCTGCAAGGGCAGCGCGGCTGCAGGGGCTGCGTAGGAAGAAAATTTTACGGTTAGGGCAGGGCGGAACGTTCGATGGGCCCTAGGAACGATTCTGCTCTGATACCATGTTAGAATCTACAGGTAGGAATGGTGGACTAGGTAGCATGCATGAGTACAAGTACCTAACCCTAAAGTGTTGTACCCCTTGTAGGCTAATCCACTATAGCTTAGAGAGAACACAAACATGCAGTTTGACAACACGTCCTCATCTTGGCTCCTTATCTTTACCTGTTTGTTATAGAATTGCTAGATCTCAAGTTTTTCATAAAAGTTGGAAAACGTTTAGATCTGTGACACCCATATTCACGCCTAGTTACCGCGTGAATCAAACGCTGACAGCTTCCTTATGGACAACACAGACCACTGCCTACCAGCTGTATGTCCTTGGCTCGCGCGCCGTCACAGCGCACCAATCATGCACGGCTGCACACATCACTGTAGCTCACCAATGCCCCTCTGATTGGCCTGTTCTCTCCTTCACGCCTATCCACCAATGCCCGGCTGCCCGTTTGTCGGTCACTCATACACACCCCCCGGCCCCACTACGGCGGATTCTACGGTACGGATAAATTCCCATCCTCCCAAGTCCTTCTCACAAGCGGACTTGGTTACGAATCACGACCGAACGATTCTGTTTCCCGCACTTGAAGTCACCCCGTAGATCTGCTCACCCTGTCGACGTTTCCCCGTCAGCAACCACTTCTCGCGCTCATCTCCACGCCCTCCCCTTTCCGCGTTTCCCGCCTTCCCTACACGGGCCCCTGCTTTTTACCGCTGGGCCATAGCAGCAGCCAATCCTTCCTCGCACGCGCGCGCGCGCGCCGTCCATGCACAAGTCTTAGGACTGAGTCGCCCCGCTGCTCTCGTTTGTAGCATACCCGTCCCTCCGCGTGCACCCCATCCCCTTCTCCGGGGTACCACTACCGGCGGGGGAGATCGCGCATCGCCACCTCCGCCGCTTCAGCTTCCGCTGTGGCTGGCGCTGCTGGTCAGCGGAGATCGGGATCCTCCTTTCTGCTCCCACCTGCAACCCGCGCAAGCTCCGCTGCTTCTTCCGCTTCCGCTACCGCCGCCTCTGCGGCTGCGGCGACCACGGCGGCAGCACGCGCTGCTACGATGCCGGCGGCCGTAATAGGCGCCATCAACGGCGCCATTCACGCGGCCTCCGGGAGCAACTTGGGCCCTGCGGCTTTGTCGCGCAGCAGCCGCAGTGCGCGGCTAGTAACCGTGCAGCAGCGCAGCACCTCACTAAACCGTATCGGATCGTCGCTCAATAACGAGTCGTTCAGCAAAGTCGCGCCACTTCAGGCGGCGGCGCGTCTCGTGGCGCGATCGCGGAGCAGCAACGAGCTGGCAGGCGGCAGGAAAGCGCCGATTGGTGGGAATGGGATCACTACCAACGGATGGGGCGATCGAAGAAGAAACCTCAGCCTAGGGCGTGAGTGTTGCGGGCTGATTGGCGGCCTGACTGGCGGAGCGACTGGCGGGGCGGGTGACGGGGCGGGCGGAAGGAGCGGAGCGCGCAGGCACTTGTGGAGCAGCAGCAGTGGCGGGGCGAGTGGAGTCGCTGCCGTGGTGGGGGGAGGCGGGGGGTTTGGGGATGGAGATGGCGGATGGGGGGTTTGGGGCGGGGGAGGGGGGGAAGGGGGTGGCGGTAGCGGAGGAGGTGGAGGCGGAGAGGAGGGGGAGCATGAGGGGGTGATTGGCGGAGGGGGAAAGGTGTTGCTGGCGTTGCAGGCACTACGGGTGGGTGGGTGGGTTGAGAGTGGATGAGTGGACGCATGGTGGGAGAGTGGGGGGGTGCTGTGTGCTTGTTTGTGCAACAAGGTTGCCGTGCACACGTGGCAATAGCATGCATGCTCTTCTGTCCACCATCAAATCTCCATCCCCACCCACCCTCACTTCACTCTCCTCACCATGCGTCTGCTTATTCGGCCCTTCCACCCACCCCGTCTCTCGCCTCTCCTCATTCTTGTCTCTTCCCCCCTTCCTTCTTTGCTCCCTTCTCTGCGACCCTTCTCCCTTCCCCTCTGCTCCCTTTCCCCCTCGGTTCACCTCCTCTCGTCCCCCTTGTCTCGTGTGTGTGCAGGCTGCAGTGACGAACAGCAGTGTACTGCCCGTCATTTGTAAGCCTCTAATCCTGAACCTCTTCTTCTCTTCTACTCCTCTTCGCCCCTCCCTCCTCCCCTTTCCTTGCTGCGCACTCCCGTTCGGAACCCCACCACCTCGTCCCCATGCATGAAACGAGGTGCCGCTGAGTAGGCTCAAAACCATGCACACTGCCCCTACCCGCTCCCTCACTCCATCCCCTCGTGAATGCACCTGCGGGTATCTGTGCAAGTGTGTGGGGACGGGATAAGAGGTGTGAGGGAAGGGGTAGTGTTGTCGGATGGTGGGACCCAGTCCCCGCGCTTCCTCACTCACTTCCGCTCTTCCCGTCCGCACCTTCCCCTCATCCCGTCGCCGTGTGTGCAGCACCCACACCATCCCCTGGCAAGGACAACGGCAGCAACAGCAACAACGGTGGCGACGCAACTGGTGGCGACGGTGGCAGCCCGTCGAGCTTCCTCTCCGCACTGGCTGAGCTCACCACCATGATCATTCCCTTCGCTCCTCCTCCATCCTCTCCCTCCACCCCTCCCTCGCCTTCCTCTCCGTCCTCCCCTCCCTCGCCCTCCTCCCCCTCCTCCCCTTCCTCCCCCTCCTCCCCCTCACCATCAAGCCAGGAAATAAACCCTTCTGCCACCTCCGTTGCTGCTCCCTCTGACTCCTCCTCCTGGCCCGCCTTTCCCCCCTCTCTTCCATCGCTTCCCCCCTTGCCCACGCTTCCATCTCTCCCCGCGCTGCCCGCTCTCCCCACAATGCCCGTAATGCCCACGATTCCCGCGATGCCCCCGCTGCCCGCGCTGCCCGATGCCATTGTGCCGGCGATTTCCTGGCAGAGGTATGTATGTGCGCATGGGGAGTGGGTGCGTGGGAAGATGGGAGGATGGGAGGGTGGGAGATGAGAGGGTGGGAGGGTGGGGGAGTGGGAGGGTGGAAAGACGGGAGGGTGGAGGAGTGGGAGGGTGGGAAGATGAGAGGGTGGGAGGGTGGAGGAGTGGGAGGGTGGGAAGGTGGGGGAGTGGGAGAGTGGGAGGGTCGGAAGCGCTTGCGGATTGCCCCTTGGTCTGGCATACACACATGCTCGTGCGTGTGAGAGCGGGACATTCGTAAGGGAAAGCAGCACAGACGATCTTCCAGTCGACTCAAAAGGCGTCGCTTCCTGGCTGCCCCTTGGTATCACACGCACACACATGGTCCCTCCGTGTGAATCGGACATGCAAAATGCAAGGGAGAGCAGCGCAGTGGCTGCGGGGCAGTCGTCGTGAGGGCTTCAGTTCAGCGCATGGCGCCATTGTGTGCGTGTGATACCAAGGGCAGCCGCACAGTGACCGTTCATGCTTCTTCCTTTCGAAACCACGCATCCCATCCGTGTCTCCCCTCACCTTTCTCCTCCGAAACTCCCTTTCACCATAGTGGGAGCAATGGCACACTGCTGCACGCTGGTCCCAATCCGATCCCGCACTTCTCTTCCCTCTCCACCTTGTTCCCCTTCCCCCACTCCTTTTCCACCCCGTCCCTCCCTGTCCCCCCCTATCCCTCCCATCCCTCCCATCCCTCCTTGTCCCTCCTTGGTCCCTCCTTTTTCGCCCCATCTCTCCCCCCTGTCCCTGGGCGAGCAGCATAGTGGCAGCGATGACCACGCTGGTGCACGGGTCCACCACGGACATAGGCTGGCTGGGCAACGACCCTAAGCTGCCTGCTGTCAGGGACCGCACGGACCAGTACGCACGCACGCTGCGCCAAGTCATGTGAGTTGCTCTGCTGTTGTGATGCTCTTTCTTCTACACTGCTGTTCTTCTACTCCCTCGTCTGCCGTTCAGTCAACTCGAAAGTCATCTCTGTCCTGCTTATTCTATGTTTCTTTCTTTAATCCCACGACCCGCAGTAACATCTCCTCCCCTATTCACGCCCCTCCTCCTGCATCTCTTGTCGATCTCCTCTCGCGCGCCATTCACTTTCGCACTTTGCACTTCGCATTTCCGCACTTCCTCGCTTCCCCAGCTGCCCCATCTATGTCCGTGCTGCTTTACCAAGCCTGCTGCCTGTCTATCTCTTACAAGCTTCTGCCCTCTTTCTTCTTGTCCTGTGCTTGTATGGCATGGCATGCGTGCGTGCATGTGTGTGTGTATGCGTGCTTGTCTCGGTGCAACTTTGTGTATATGGCCATGTGTGGGTATTCTTGTTCTGACCATGCCCATGCATATTCGCTGCTTTGCACGCGTGCATGCATGGTCAAATGCATGCATGGTCGAATGCATGTGTACTTTCGTGCATGCATCCCCAATGCTGAATCACCAGGCAGGGCCATCACTCTCTCCCTGACGATCTCATCTACCTCCTCATCCCAGGTGCACTCTCCCCCCTGCATTCACGCCCCCCTGCATTCACGCCCCCCTGCATTCACGCTCCCCTGCATTCCCATTAAGTCATGACTCCTCGCACTGAAATCCCTCTGCTCTATACTCCCCACCTCCACCCCGTCCTTTCACGCCCCTCTCCCTCTTGTACCTCTCCCAGTCGTTGTCTCTATGCCATTGTGGCCCATCCTTTCAAGCACACCGTATCTTCACCAAACACATCCTCCTTTCCTCTCTTCCAGTTGTGCACCCACCCACCATTAGCAAAAGACTTCCCCATGCACATACGCGCTCGCGATATATCACAAACCATCCCTCACTCCCATGGTGCATGCACGTACAGTCCCAAATAAACTTTTGAGTCGACTCAAAAGTCAGCATGGTGCATGCACGTACAGTCCCAAATACTCTCGCTGCACGCACCAGGCTCCCTTCCCTTGCCCCATTCGGGATTCCTCGGCTTCTATCAATCCATGCCTCATGCGCACCTGACTGCAGAGCACGCGTTGTATGTCCCACAAGCATCTCTCGCTCCTAAGCCTTGCTGCTACCTCACCACGCCGTCTCCTGGCTCATCCCACAACGTCATGATTTCTCCTCTGTGTGTCCGCGCATGTGTGTGCACGTGTGCACGTGCGCATGTGCATGCATATGCACATGTGTGTGTGTGTGTGCGGTGGGAGCTTGTGTGGGGAGCAGGGCTGTTCAGCAATCTGAGTCCGCTGTATCTGCTGGACACCAGGGAGCACTTCTCCTCCCTGGGCCTCACATGTGAAATCGCCAAGATCGACAGCCAGGTGCGCTCCACTTCCACACACAGCTTCCATTCCCTTGCCTGCATGCCCCACTTCCATTCCGCCCCTTCTTTCCCCATCTTTCCCTTCCCTTTTTCTTCCCCCCCTCTTTCCCTCACCCACCCTCCACCTCCCCACTGCTGCGTCCCCTCTCTCATGCCCCCACACCCCCCCTGTCCCTTGGTCCCTCACTCGTTGCTCACGAAGTGCGTCCCTTTGTAGCACTCATTCACTCTGCCATTCGCCAATCCTGGGTCCTGTCAGTCCGTTCCCGTACCCTCCGCTCCCTCCTCCCTCCTCCCGCCTCCCGCCTCGCTCATCCCCCCTCCCTCTGCCTCTGCATTTCATGGCCCTCATGCCTCTGACTCTGTCCTCCCGTCGTCATCACACCAGTGGATGTGTGGAATTCTTTTACAGGCACCTCTATTTGTGCAATTTTCCCCAGGCGTCCAAAACCTCTAGTGTGTATGCACGTCCCATCCCCTTCTCATCACTCCCTGGCGGGTGTGGAAACCCAAGCACATGTGCTTTGAGCTGACTCATAGCTCGCTTTCAGTGCATGTGCACCAGAAATTTTGGGAACTCCTGCTTGTGTGTGCGTCCCTATCCCCCTCCTATGACACCAGGCGGGTGTGGAGTGGAGGCGAACGCGCGTGTGCTGAGCTGAGGGACACATGTGCTTTGAATTCCTTTGTGTATGCGCACCTCCCCACCCCATCCCATCCCCCTTTCGTGGCACCAGGCGGGTGTGGAGGCAAACGCGCGTGTGCTGCGGGACACAGTGACAGCGCTGCTGGCAGGGAAGGCGGATGAGGGTGAGGAGATTTACGCCCATGGCTTCCCTTCCCAAGACAGTGGTAGCAGCGGCAGTGACAGCAAAGGGAGCAGCGGTGCTGCTGCCGGGGACGAGAAGAGTGCCAAACGACAGAGAGTGGGGGAGGGGGCAATGCGCAGCAAGAGTGGGACGGGCAACGCCAGCGGCAACGGGAGTGCTGACAGCGACAGCAACAGCAACAGGAAGCGGCGGGTGCTGCTGATAGGGCACAGCAAGGGCGGGCTGGACGCAGCAGCAGCACTGGCGCTGTTCCCGGCACAGCTGAACAGCAGCACGGTGGCGGGGCTGGTGTGCATGCAGAGCCCGTACGGTGGCACGCCCATGGCCTCCGACATTCTCCGAGAGGGCTCCCTGGGGAACGGCACTCTGCGGTCCGTGCTGGAGCTGCTGCTGGATAAGCTGTTCAAGGTCAGTCGGGGGGGGGGGGGGGGGGGAGAGGAGTGGTGGTGGGGTGCGTGGGTGGGTGGGTGGGTGGGTGGGTGGGTGGGTGGGTGGGTGGGTGGGTGGGTGGGTGGGTGGGTGGGTGGGTGGGTGGGTGGGTGGGTGGGTGGGTGGGTGGGTGGGTGGGTGGGTAGCATTGAGCGTGGACAATACATTCCCATGACCTCTGCCTGCCTCACTCACTGACAACACCAAGTGCTTTCTCCTCCCTTGCTCCCACTCGCCCTGCTTGCAACTGTGATTCCTCGTTCCTCCCCTCCCCCCTCTTGCTCCCGCGTCCCGCTTCTCCCGTGTTCTCCTCCTTTCTCCCCCCACACCTCCCCCGTTCCTCCCTCATTCCTCCCCCTTACTTCCTCCCTCCCTCCCTAATCCTTCGCACCCCCCCCCCCCCTCCATCCCTTCCATTTGCCCTCACCCATCCGTCCCCCATTCTCTTGTTCTCACCCACCAACCCAGGGTGACATCCGCTGTCAGGACGATCTCACCTACACGCGCCGCCGCGCCTTCCTCGAGCACCACCATCGTCACCAACTCCACCCTGATTCCCCACTCCTTTTTCATCCTTCCCCCATTCTTTCCTTCTTCCTCCCCCCTTCCCCCCGTCTGCACGTATTCCTCCCCCATACCCCCCCTCTTCTCCCACCCTCGCAACCCAGGGTGACATTCGCTGTCTGGAGGACCTAACCTACACCCGCCGCCGCGCCTTCCTCTCGCACCACCCGCTCCCTTCCTCCATCCCGTGCCTCTCCTTCCACACCAACGCGTCCCGCGCCCCAGCAGTCATCGCGTCCCTCTCCACCATCACGCACACCGAGATCCCCTGGCTCGCCCGCACCTCTCAAAAGCTCGCACTCGCCTTCCCCCTCTCCGCAGCCCTAGCTGCACTCTCCCTGTACCTGGAGAATCGGTACGGTGCGGAGAGTGATGGGCTGGTGACCAGGGCTGATGCGGAGGTGCCGGGGTCGATTGTGGTGCGCGCTAAGAGGCAGATGGACCATGGGTTCATGGTGTTCCCGTCCATGGGACAGAGCCGCAGAGCGAATGGTGTGGGGGAGGAAGGAGAGGTGGAGAGTGGTGGTGATGTGGAGGGTGGTGGTGGTAATGGTGGGGATGGGAGTAACAGTGGTGCGAGCATGAGTGGGGGTAGCAACGGCAGTGGTGGTAGAGTGCCGGATGGTAGCAACAACAGCGGCAGCACCATCAGCAACAGCAGTGATCTGCCAAGGGGAGCTACGGTTGCTGCTGCTGCTGTGGGCGGTGCGGTTGCAGCAGCGGCGACAGGGGTCGCAGAGGGCACCAAGGACATGATGGGAGGAGACGGTGAGGGCGAGGATGAGGTGGATGTCACTCCTGCTGAGATCTGTGAAGCCCTGGCAACGTTGCTGCTGGCTGAAACAAAGTGATGCGTAATGGTGCCATGCTCCTGTGCTGCTCTGCTGCTGTGGTGGACGCGTGCATGAGCTGAGCAACACCATTGCTACTGGAACTTGTGTACATATTGTGCAATGCTGTTCTGCATGCCAGTGCTGCTTGTTCGCTTTCGCTAATGCATTTGCGACCCCAAAGCACCGTAACCTGCCTCTCTTTGCCTAGGTAGGACGGGTTATATTACAGTTGCCAACAAGTGCAGTAATTTGTTATGAATAATTTAGAAATAAATTTCTAAATTTAATGATTGTGACAAGATTCGGAAAGGGGGGAATGCAATAAGGAGTCATTCCCCTCTTATCCCTCGGCAGGTCCACAGACCTGCCACCTAGTCTCATTTCATCCATCTCAGTTTGAGTTCCCGCCCGCCGCACCCCTAGGACGCTTGGACGCTTAGATAGTAGGTACTGCTTGTTCTTGCTATTTATTTATATATTGTGTGCCATGTACAACTTGATGATGATAATATGACGACTGCCCAAGCGAATCTTCTCCAGATTCTGGCGCAACTTTCGGGAGATCCTACAAGACGCGCTATGGAGCGCCCCGTTTCGCCAGCGCCGGCGAACATTCGGGCTACACCTTCGCGGAGCGACCATATGGAGTATCGGAATATTAACAACGCGCCGCACAACGTCGACGCGCTTCACCAAATGTCGGAGCTTCTTGCGCTGCTCCAGCGCAATCACGCCAGCGGCCGGCCTGCCCCTGCGGAGAACCATCGCCCAGCAACTCGCCACGTCGAAGCCCCCGAGGTGGCCGAGGAGGAGGAGGACGGCGAACACGGCATTTTCGAGGAGATGAACAAAGGTAATGGCCCTCGCTCCCTCCCGCACGCTCATCCTCCACACTCCTCATCGGCGCTCATCCCAATCCCCCCATCACGTCCCCAACTGCGATCGGCACTCGTTAAGAGCGAAGGAGTTCGCACTCAAATGTTTGGTTTTGAAAGGATTCAAATCATTGCTCGTCACGCGTTGAGCGTTTTGCCCTCCGAGGGAAGTGAGCAAGCGGCTCTCTATATAAAAGAGATTGAGCAAGAGGCCGAGGAAAAGATTATGTTTTTATTCACCGCCGACCAACGCGGGTTTGACGTGGCAAATGTGGCTTTAAAGATTAAGTATGGGGAGGTAGTTGATGATAAGACGGTGAAATCCGCCGCTCAGATCGTGGCTGCAATGAAAAAGAGTCGCCCCAACCGTAACTCTTCCTTTCCCCAGCGGTTCAACCAGAATAGCCGCGGCAGGGGTAACGGTGATCGTTCTTGGAACAAGTGGCGCCGCGACGGGGATGGACGTTGCTTCCTATGCCGTGAGCCCGGCCACGGTATTGCTCAATGCCCCCAGCGCGAGCAAGGGGCGAACCAGCTTGCGCGCATAGTCTAATTGGCTATTTGCATATCTCCAGTGAAATGTCTTGTATGGCGGATGCGAAAAATGTTTTTAATGACATAAGCTTTCAAGATTAGAACATCATTTACAATTCTTTCACGAGCTTGGTAGGCTCATCTTTTCCCACTCCCAGGGTCAGCCTTTGATAAAAAAAAAAAAAAAAAAAAAAAAAAAAAAACTAAACCAAACTTTCTTACATTTAATTGCTGCCACCCACCCTCCAGGCACACCAATGCGCCTCGTGCTTTCACATCCAATACACGCTCACATGCGCGGTCGGTTACGCGGTACGTTACGTGGTGGTCCACATGGTGTGACAGCAGTTTCATGTCAGAAGTATAGGCAGGAATGAATGAACTATGACAGAGTTGGGTACAAGTATGAAACCCTAAAAGGGGCTGTACCCCATATTGGCTACCCCACTACAGCCTACACATGTATAACAAGCATATGCTTTGACACACCCCCATAGGCAAAGTGGGGGAGAGCAAGAGAAGCAAAGCAAGCTCAGGGTGGATCACAACGTCACCACTTACTCTGAGCACAAGCAAAGGGCCACAAGGCTAGTTCACATGCAGAGGCATATATGCAACACAAACAGCACAGTGATCTCTACGTAGCAAGGCAAGCATGCAGGTATAGATATATAGATCACAGTACAAGCAAAGCCTACAGCAAGTGAGGAAAAGTGGGCACAAGCCCTAGCAAAGTGCAGAAACGCTGATGATCACCAGACTGAAGTGCCTTGGTGAATATATCAGCAGTGTTGGCCCGAGTGGCCACGTAACGCAGACGAAGCTGACCACGCTGCTGCAACTCTCGAGCCAGGAAGTAACGCAGAGCGATGTGCTTCGTTCTGTGCTCCAGTCTGTGCTCCTCACACAAGGCAATGGCTGCCTTGCTGTTGACGTACAGCACTGGAGGAGAACGAGGCCGCTCTCCCAAGTCTGTCAGCAGGTAGGTGAGCCAGCGTAACTCCTGTGCAGCCATGGCTGTGGCGTAGATCTCAGCCTCACAACTGGAGCTGAGAACTGAAGACGAACGTGTAGAACGCCAAGAAACTGAGCCAGAGCCAAGGCTGAAGGTGTAACCCTGTGACGACCGCTGAGTAGTCTGGTCGTCAACCCAAGAAGCGTCTGAGTGCCCAGTGAGAACAACTGAGCTCCTCCCTCCAAGCACGAGCCCCATGCCTGATGTACTGCACAAGTAGCGCAGTACCCTCTTAGCAGCATCCATGTGCACCTTTCGGTGCCGACCAGGAGCCACGTAGCGAGCCAGAAGGCCAAGAGGGTACGCGAGGTCAGGAGGCAACCAACTAGCTCTGGGTAAGGACCACTCGGCTCTACGGACTCGTCCGAAGGTGGAGCTGAGAGCGAGTGACCTGTAGCCAGAGGAGTGGCCTGTGCCGAGGACCAGGTGAAGCCGAAGTGCTGAAGGACCTGCTGCACCATGTGTGACTGAGTCAGTGTGATGGTGCGGCGTGCTCTGTCCCGGGTGATCCGCAAGCCAAGATAGCTTGTCAGCTCACCCAGGTCTGTGCACGTGTGTCTCTTCTGCAGCTCCGACTTCACCAGGGCGAGAGCCTCAGTGTCAGCAGTGGCAAAGACCAAGTCGTCGACGTACACGAGGATGTAGAACGGCGGCAGCGAAGTGTCGGTGCGCAGAAACAGCGACGGGTCAGCAGTCGACGGAGCAAACCCAAGAGCCGCAAGTGTCGTCCTCAGTGTGTCGTGCCACTCACGTGGCGCCTGGCGGAGACCGTAGACCGGCCGCCTGAGGCTCCACTGGGTACCAGGAGGGAACGACCCAGTGAAGCCAGGTGGGCGGCGCAGCCAGATCTCCTCGTGCAGGCTGCCCTGTAAGAAGGCTGTGCTGAAGTCAAGAGAGTGAAGCTCGTAGTCACGCTGAGCGGCAACGTGCAGCAGCACCCGAAGAGTGGTCATCTTCGGGGTGGGGGAGAAGGTCTGGAAGAAGTCTACTCCCTCTCGCTGACTGAAACCTCGTGCAACGTAACGCGCCTCGAAGACAGGCGGAGAACCTGGCGGCCGCTTCACCCTGAAAATCCACATGCCACTGACGATGTTCGCCCCAGGTGGGGGAACCTCGTCGACATAGGTGCCTGTGGACTTCCAGGATGCCATCTCTGCGTCCATGGCTGTCTGCCACTGAGAGGAGTACTCACCCGCGATCGCCTCAGCGTAAGAGCGCGGGGTCGGGATGTCTGGAGCATCCGGGTCTCCCTCAGGGGCAAGCAGCATGGACACGAGATGAGGCGCAGCGGCTGCAAGACACTCAAGGTCCTCCTGCCTGTCCTCAAGGACGTCCGTGCCAAGAGCACACTCACCCCCGACGGACGGAGGACAGACAGACTCAGACTCAGCAACAAGACTAGCGGCGTAGTCTAGACGACAGGCAGCAGCAAAGTCAACAAGCTCAGCAACTAAGGCAGACGTAGCAGCAGACTCAAACGACGGGTCAGTGACAACAGTGGCTAGCAGACGCGTGATAGTAGGGTGCTCAGCACGAAACCGGTCAGACTCGGGGTCCGCAACGACAGGCAGAGAAGACGCAGGAGGGGACGGCAGAGGAACACGCTGTGGAGGAGAGGAAAGACGACGGACTACGAGGTGGGTGTCGGGGACAGCCGGCAGACGCGGACGAGGAACACGACGACCGGACCAACCAGAACGGACAGGCGAGACAGGACGCGACGCAGGCTCACGACGCTCAGTAAGACTCCCTAGCTGCTCATTGTAAGGAGAAGGAGCAGGCAGCGGTGAACCAGGCTGCAACGGAAGACCAGTAGACGAAGGGAGACTAAGAACCTGGCGAAGCACAGAGTCAGGCGGTGGCTGAGACGACGGAGACGGTGGAGCGAAGAACAGGCGCGGCTGTGCAGTGACACCAGCACCAGCAGCTCCAGTACCCCCAGCACCTCCAGCACCTCCAGCACCTCCAGCAGCTCCAGACCCTCCAGCTCCAGCGCCACCAGCGCCAGTACCTCCAGCAGCTACAGAACCTCCAGTGCCAGCTCCCTCAGCAGCTCCAGAACCTCCAGCTCCAGGGCCACCTGCGCCAGCACCTCCAGCAGCTCCAGAACCCTCAGCGCCTGCTCCTCCAGGACCAGCTCCACCAACAGCAGCACCCCCAGAACTGGCACCTCCAGTCCCAGGGTCTCCAGCCTCAGTGCCTCCTGCAGCAGCACCCTCAGACTCAGCACCTCCAGCCCCAGCAGCTCCAGTACCTCCAGTACGAGCACCTCCGGGACCAGCACCACTCCCAGCTCCAGTGACGACAGCAGAAGTACCTCCAGCGGCAGAGCCCTGAGCTCCAGAAGCGCGACCCTGACGGCGACCGTACCAGTCGTGCAGCTGCTGCGAGGTGAGAGGCACACGCGGACGAAGGCGGCTACTCCAAGGAAGCCGCGCAACAGCAGACTCAGAACCCGCAGCGCCAGCACCCTCAGCAGGTCCAGAACCTCCAGCTCCAGCACCACCAGCGCCAGTACCTCCAGCAGCTCCCGAACCTCCAGCGCCAGCACCCTCAGCAGCTCCAGAACCTCCAGCGCCAGCGCCACCAGCGCCAGCACCTCCAGTAGCTCCAGAACCTCCAGCTCCAGCACCCTCAGCAGCTCCAGACCCTCCAGTAGAAACAACTCCAGTGGCAGAGTCACCAACTCCAGCGCCTCCCGCAGCAGGGCCCCTAGCTCCAGCAGTGCGACCTTGACGGCCAGCGTACCACTCAAACAGCTGCTGTGGGGAGAGAGGGAGTCGACGACGAGAGTGCAGCGGCGAGGCACCAGCGGAGCGACTACGGAGACGGCCGCTCCCGGGAGACTGCTCACCAGACGCCTCAGCGCCCCCAGGCTCAGCACCTCCAGTCTCCGCACCCCCAGGCTCCGCACCCCCAGGCTCAGCACCCCCAGGCTCAGCACCCCCAGGCTCCGCACCCCCAGGCTCAGCACCCCCAGCAGCAGCACCACCCTCAGCAGCACCTGAGTCACCAGTGACCTCAACCTGAGGGGGAGGGTCTACCTGAGACACACCTGAAGGAGCAGGACCGGGAGCGGGGAGGGGGTCTACCTGGGTAGCACCTGGAGCGAGGAAGAGCGGCGGGGGGGGGAGAGGGGCAGTGCGGCAAATGTAAAAGCTATAATGTTCTGACATGGATGTAACTGTGGCTGCGACTGGCAAAGAGGTGCACTCAGTAAGCTAGGAGGAAGGCCAGTAGAAGACGGGAGACTAAGAACCTGGCGAAGGACGAAGTCAGGTGGCAGCAGAGATGACGGTGGCGGCAGAACGAAAAACGGGCGCCGCTGCACAATGCCTCCAGCACCAGGACGGGAGACGGTAAAAGGGAACCGACTCGTCGAACGTGACGTCCTGAGAGGGGAAGACACGGCTCGAGGTGGGGTGGTAGAACTGCCAACCAGGCGCGTCAGGGACAAAGCCAAGGAAGACACAGGGAACAGCGCGGGCGGAGAGTTTGTCCGCGGTGGTATCGCGGACAAAGGCACGAGAACCCCAGACCCGGAAACGCGACGCATCGCCAACCTTCCCCGTCCACAGCAGTGTGGGCGAGGTCTCCGGCAAGGAGACACGGGGCCAGAGGTTGAGCTGATGCGCGGCGTACCGGACCGCAAACGGCCACAGAAAATGGGGGGCCGCCGCATGGACCATGGAGGTACGAGTGACCTCCATGACCAAGCCAATGCGGCGCTCAGCAACCCCATTCTGCTGCGAAGAGGCCGGAAGCGTGAACGAATGGGTGATGCCGTGCTCCTCACAGAAGGCTGCCAAGAGGTCGGAGGAAAACTCACCACCTCTGTCAGAGTGCAGACGAAGAACGGGAAACTCCGTCCCGAACCGCTCGCGGAGCTGGAGACGAGCAGCGCGGATCCAAGGGATCAAAACATCAGGGACCTCACCCTTGGTGCGCAAGGGGAAGACCGTGGTGTAGCGCGTGTAGTCGTCGACGACCAGCAGGAAGTACCGCTCGTGGCCCTGTCCACGGACGCGGGCTGGGCCCCACACGTCCAGGTGGAGAGTCTGCAGGGGAGCCTCTGTGGGAGGGAACGAGGAGGAGTGAGGAGCGGCGCGCTGCCGCCCCTCGACACAGGGAAGACAGGGAGGAGCAGGCGAGGGTGGGAGGGGAGGGAGAACCCTGGGAAGACCAGAGACAAGGACACGGCGGTGCATGCTGCGAAGGCGCTGCACCGAGGGGTGACCAAGGCGGTGGTGCCAAAGGAGGGTCTGGTGCGACAAGGCGCGACACGAGCAGGGGGCCGACAACTGACCTGACGCAGACGCAGCTACCTGAGGGGACTCAGTGGTCAGGGTGTACAGGCTCGAGCCAGGCTCACGGGTAAACGTGGCCAGGTGTCGGCCCGTCCGAGCACACGTACAGTGAGTCACTCGCTGACGCGCAGGAGTGAACTGGTCAACCCCCCCATCCTGGAGGTCAGCTCCACTCACCAGGTTCGTAGAGAACGAGGGGAGGTAGAGACCTGACAGCAAGCCAGACGGGGCAGCCGGACACGGCAGAACCGTGGAGTAGTGGGCAAGGACTGGACCCCCAGAGGGGTCTGCCAGGGAGACTGCAACTGGCCGACTAAGCGGCGTGAGTGTGGTGCAGTCGCGAAAGAAGGAGCGGGAAGCTCCTGAGTCAAGGATGAAGGTGTGCAAGGTCGCAGCAGGCGAAGTACCAGAGAGGGCAGACTCACCAGCACCTGGAGCAGCAGCCTCACCAGCACCCAGAGCAGGAGACGCACGAGCACCTAGAGCAGCAGCCTCACCAGCACCTAGAGCAGGAGACGCACTAGCACCTAGAGCAGCAGCCTCACCAGCACCTAGAGCAGCAGGCTCTATACCTGGGTCAGGCGGTACGCACAGGTAACAGGCACGGTCAGCACTAGTAGGCAATGCATACATGGCAGTGAGAATAGCATCATAGTCAAGAGCAAATATATCTACTCTCTGCCCAAGCAGCTCCACCCAGTCGGGGAGCTCAGCCTCGTCGCCAAACTCGGTACGCCAGGCGTCGCTCAGACGGGCGAAGCAGCGGGACTGTGTGTGACTAAGCGTCCCGCAAGGCTGACCAGTCCGAGCACCAGTGCGAATGACGTAAGAGCAGCGAACAGAACTGAGAGACCCTCTACTCTGAGCGTACCACTCACGAAGCTGCTGGGGCGTGCGAGACTCGCGTGGACGTCGCTGGAGCTGCATCTGGCCACCGCCAGTAGCAGCAGTAGCAGTAGTAGCAGCAGTAGCAGCGCGGCCACCCCTACAACCCCAACTAGCGTACCACTCACTCAGCTGCTGGGGCGTGAGGGACTCACGCGGACGTCGCTGGAGCTGCATCTGGCCTCCGCCAGTAGCAGCAGGAGCAGTAGTAGCAGCAGTAGCAGCAGTAACAGCCGTAGCAGCAGTAACAGCCGTAGCAGCAGTAACAGCCATAGTACGTGCAGGGCAGGCGCGACAGGCAGGCAGGCAGGCAGGCCGGCAGGCAGGCAGGCAGGCCGGCAGGCAGGCAGGCCGGCAGGCAGGCAGGCAGGCAGGCGGCGCGGCAGCGCGCTAGCAAGGCAGGGGCTCACCAGTGGCGGGAAGAGCAGGCTCTCACCGGGCGAGCAGGGCCGGTGCTCGGCGGACGGAGGCAGGGTCAGCGCACGACGGCGGCGACAGCGGGGCCGCAGCAGCGGCTACAGTGAAGGGCCGGGTCGAGTCAGCGGCAGGGCGGGGCCGGGTCGTGTCAGCGGCAGAGCCGGGTCGAGTCAGCGGCAGGGCGGGGCCGTGTCGGCGGCAGGGCGGGGCCGGGTCGTGTCAGCGGCGGGGCCGGGTCGTGTCAGCGGCAGGGTGGGGCCATGTCGGCGGCAGGGCGAGGCCGTGGCGGCGGTAGGGTGGCGCGCGCCGCTGCCTGGGGCCGCGCACTGGCGGGTAGAGCGCGGCGCGGGTTGCGCGGACGGCGCGCAGCGCGCTGCGGGCCGCGGACGCGCCGCGCGGGCTTTGGGCGGGCTGCGCGGGGCAGCGGCGGGCCGCGCGCGCGCTGTGCGGGCTCGGTGCGGGCCGCGCGGGGCAGGTGTGGGCCGCGCGCGCGTCGCGCGGGCTCGGGGCGGGCTGCGCGGGGCAGCTGCGGGCCGCGCGCGCGCTGCGCGGGCTCGACGCGGGCTGCGCGGGCCGTGCGCGGGACGCGACGCGGCTGCCGAGGCGCGATTCGGGCAGGAGAGGGCGACCCGCGGGGGTAAAAACGAGGCAGCGCTTGAAAATTAGGTCTGCGCGCGAAGCAGCAGCAGACAGTTCAGACAGTAGACAGCAGACAGCAGGCAGACAGTGCGCGCAGTGCAGCACGTCCTAGGTACAGTGACAGGCACATTCGTGGGGTAGCGGTAGGTGGGCCCGAAAAAAAGACGGTCCTACGGACCTACTGCTCTGAAACCATGTCAGAAGTATAGGCAGGAATGAATGAACTATGACAGAGTTGGGAACAAGTATGAAACCCTAAAAGGGGTTGTACCCCATATTGGCTACCCCACTACAGCCTACACATGTATAACAAGCATATGCTTTGACATTTCATACTCTCTATCATCTCGCGTGGTTATCAGTTACCATGGGCAAACACCGAGCCCGCACCTCGCCGTGCACCTAACCACCCGGGTGCGACATAGCATAGCGACTTCACCACAGAGGCAATTGCCGAGCTCGTAGCCACCGGCGCGGCTCGTGTTCTCCCGTCCCGAGCCAAGAATATATATTCTAGTCCGCTGAACGTAGTCGTACAACCGACCAAGAAGCGGCTCATCCTTGACTTGAGGCACGTGAACAGTTTCTTGCGCACGTCTAAATTTCGCTACGAGGGATTGAACCGCATTCCCGATCTCGTTCAGGAGGGTGATTGGTTATTCACAATTGACCTCAAATCCGGATACCATCATGTCGATATTCACCCTCGTTACTGGCATTTTCTTGGATTCTCTTTCCACGTCGTGGAATATCAGTTTTGCTCGCTCCCCTTTGGACTCGCGACCGCACCTTTCGTATTCACTCAACTGATCAAGCAGCTTGCCAAGCGGTGGCGAAGCCAAGGCATTCGAGTTGTCCCTTACGTCGACGATATCCTCTTTATAAGCGCGAGCCATAGCAGCGCGCTGCGTTCTCAAAGAGTCATTCTCGAAGACCTTCGATCCGCTGGCTTCCTTTTGAACACGAAAAAATCACAGCTCGAGCCAGTGCAGCGCCTCAAGTTTCTTGGCCTACTCCTGGACACCAGGGACCTGTCTTTTTCGGTCGACCCGGAGCGACGCACTCGCCTTCTTGAAGAGATGCGTCTCACTTGCGTGGAGGGCACTAACAGACGTCTCATCCCAGTTCGTCGCCTCGCGCGCATCACCGGCATGCTGGCATCCATGTCGCTCGCGCTCGGCACTGTGGCCCGCGCATTCTCTCATAATCTGCTCACACAGATAGCAGAATGCTCGTCTTTGGGGTCATAGAGTTCTCCTTTCGAATAGCTCAGTCGACGAGCTTAAGTTCTGGATGGCGCGCTTCGACGAGTTTAACGGCTCTCGGTTTCATAACCCTCACACATACGAAGCGGTCATCTACGTCGACGCGAGTGACATTTCTTGGGGAGCAATACTTTCTGATCTCAAAACTAAGTTACAACCGCTCTCTGCTCCCATGCCTCACTCCTTGTCCGCTACCTCTAGCACACTCCGTGAAATCACCGGTATTCTCTGGGCACTCACCTCCTTTGCCCCGGGCATACGCGACCAACATGTCCTACTGCGCAGCGACAGCCAAGCTGCCTACTACATCATGCGAAAGGGAGGTTCTCGACGTCTGGAGATTACCCTTGTCTGCCGCGCGATCATTCAGCTCTGCGTCAGCTACCGCATCCGTTTGACGGTTCAATGGATTCCTCGCGAGCTCAATACGGAGTCTGACGACCTGTCCAAGGTCATCCACTACGATGACTATTCGCTTCGTTCTCCTTGGTTTCGCCTTGTCGATCGACGATGGGGACCCCACACTATCGACCTGTTCGCGACATCCACCAACCACCAGCTGCCCCGTTTTTGCACGCTCGTCTTCCACCCCCGTGCAGTGACGCAAGATGCCTTCTCCATCAGTTGGCATGCGGAGAATGCGTACGCATTCCCGCCACCTTCATTGATCCCAGCGGTTATCGCACATGCACGACGCTCGCTCGCTAGGCTAACGCTCCTTGTCCCTCGCTGGCCTAGTGCCTTCTGGTGGCCCATTATATATCCGGACGGTACTTCATGCGCCCCCTTCATACTAGACTATCTGGTGCTTCCCCTAGGTGCTTCTTGTCTCGCACTAGGTAGTGATATTCGTGCGTTTAGTGGAACCGGGCTACCTAACTCGCCCCTCATTGTTCTTCGTATGGATTTTTCTCTACAATAAATCGTTCCTGCGTGGCAGGATCGGATATTTGTAGGCTTCTTCTGGACCTGTTGACACTCACGGTGGATCTTCGTGCCCAATCCACCATTCGCACGTACGAGCCATACTGGCGACAGTACCGCGCTTTTTGCTCAAAGCACTCACTCCAATCGCTTCCGGCCAATGATCTCACCACAGCCCTCTTCCTCTTGCAATCAATCCGATTGGGTGCGACGCTATCAGCCGTTCGTTCCATCTGTTCCGCCATCTCCTGCGCTCACTGGCTCCTAGGCGCACCATCCCCTATCAAGGGACCACTTTCCTCGCACGTCAAGGATTACGCCCAACGCACGTGTGCCCGCCCCCACCGGGCAAAGGATCCTGTGCCCCCCTCCACGATCTACGACATGTGCGATGTGTACTTCTCCTCGCGCGACCCTGCCACCTTTCAAAAAGGGCTCATTCCACTCCTCATGTTCTCTGCCTTCTTGCGCTTCTCCGACCTCGTCGCCCTTCAGTGGCATCACATCGAATTTGACGCTGACTGCATGTGGCTCTTCGTTCCCCGATCCAAGACTGATCAAAGTGGTGTCGGAGCTTGGATTCCCGTTGCGACGTCGGATGCTCGCCACTGTCCCGTTGCTCGCGTTAAGGAATTTCTCTTCTTGGCGGGATTCTCTCACGCGACCACGGGCTCCCTCATTCGCGTCTTTCGGCCCGGTTCCGACGCGTCACCGTCAGACTCATCCCCGTCTTACTCGACTGTGCGGAACTGGTGCCGCGAGGCCTTTATTCGCGTCGGTCTGGATCCTACCACCCTCGGGACGCACTCTTTTCGCAAGACGGCGGCCACCCTCGCTGTTGATGCTGGTGTTCCCGACCGCCTTTTTAAGGCGCTCGGGCGGTGGCGCAGCGATGGTGCGAAGGAGATGTACATCACCCAACTCGACTCCGAGTTAATTCGCGCATCCCGGCTCATGCAAGACCCGGCTCGGTAGAGAGCTACCGCGCGTTATGCAGCCACCGTCAACCGAGTCCGCCACCGTCCGTTGCCGTGATGTTTCGTTTGCCCTATGCCGACTGCATTGCAGACTCCTTGTAGAGTCTTGTCACAATATGAATAATTTAGAAATAAATTTCTAAATTTAATGATTGTGACAAGATTCGGAAAGGGGGGAATGCAATAAGGAGTCATTCCCCTCTTATCCCTCGGCAGGTCCACAGACCTGCCACCTAGTCTCATTTCATCCATCTCAGTTTGAGTTCCCGCCCGCCGCACCCCTAGGACGCTTGGACGCTTAGATAGTAGGTACTGCTTGTTCTTGCTATTTATTTATATATTGTGTGCCATGTACAACTTGATGATGATAATATGACGACTGCATTGCCGACTCCTTGTAGAGTCTTGTCACAGTTTGCATATTGCAATTCAGTGCTTGCCACTGAAATACTGGCACAGCTACCATTGCACAGGCAAAGTGCATTGTCAACCCCCCCTTGTGCTGGGGCCGATGTCCCGTACCATCCATCCATCCTTCCATTCACCCATACTGTCTCCAATCGAACGAACAAATGCAAACTGTGACATGATTTTCCGAGGAGTGTGCAGTGCAGTTATCATGCGGTAGTACGGTACCAAACAGAAAAAAAAATCTCAATACGTAGCTTTATGACCCTTTGTCATGGCAACAAATAATTCCCTGCAATGCCGGTCCTGCACAAACACACACACGGAGCCCCTCAGGGAGCTTTACTCGCTCCGAGCGCCCTTCCCGTGTCGCTCCAGCACCACAGCCACGTGGCACTGGGCACATGAGTTGGAGCCAATGGCAGCCATGACTATGTCAAACGGCTCCCCAACAGCTTTGAACATAACCTGCTGCCGCTGACCGTTGGGGTCTGAGGCCCATGCTGACGTGGCAAGCAGCCTGTCACCAGGCTGGATGGGTGGGTCTGCCTTGTCAGCGTTGCCACGTGGCACGAGCTCGTCCACTAGAACTGCTCCGTCGGGAGCCTCTGGTAGATGGTGCGGTGTGGTGCGGTGTGGTATGGTGTGGTATGGTATGGTGTGGTGTGGTGTGGTATGGTGTGGTGAATGGCATGAGATGCGAGGGAGTATGATTTAGGAGGGGAGCAGAGTGTGGGAGTGGTGAGAAAGAAGGGGGAAAGCAGGAGATGAGGGACGGTTGAGAGAAGACAAAGGGAAGGAGGGAGTGAGAGTGAGGAGGGAGAGAGGAAGAGACGGATAGATGGAGAGAGAGGGAGAGGGAGAAAGGGAGGGAGAATAAAAGAGGGACAGAGGGGGCGAGAGGGAGAGAGAGAGAGAAAGAGACAGACATCGAACAGTGGGGCCACTGAAAGCGTTTATGAAAACAAGATTTATACAGAAGAAGCATATATTGAAAGTCACATGTACAACCAAGCTTCTACTCAACCGTGTCGTCTACTCTCCAACTCCATCCCAATCCAGTCGTTCAAGGCAAACAACTCCCTAGCAGCAGAACAAGCTTGTTCTTAGACAGCAATCAATCACAAGTGCGACAAAATCAGCACATCTGTACGTCCATGCATGCCATGAGCAGCACTCAGATGCATTTCCCTGACAATGACCCTCTGTACATTCTAGCAGCGCCGACCCCACCCCACCTACCCCCATGCTCATCCCACAGCGAAGCGAGTCACTTCAACAACAATACATGCCGTCCCTTGTATACGCGTGCAGCTTATTCTCATCCCATGACCCTCTTATGTATCTCCTCCATGCTGACTTTTCCCAAATGAGTGTAGCTCGATGTCTTCCCTTTTTGGATTTCGTCCTCTCCCCATTTCTCGTCCTTCGTTCGTTCGCCCGTTTGCCCATTCGCCCATTCGTCAGCGCGTCTACAGGTCGCATTCGTCGGGTCGCTCCAGCACCAGGATGACATCTCCGCCGTACGATGCGTTCGACGAGATCGCCGCCATGACCGTCTCGAAGCGCTCGCCGGCGACGTTCAGCACCACCGGCTCCGTCGCCCACTTGGCGGCGCCGCTCGTCGCAGTGCTTCGCGCGGTCGTCGCCAGCAGGCGGTCGCCCGCGCGCACCTTGTGGATGGGCGCGTGCTCCGCGTGCCCGCCGTGCTGCACGTCGTCCACTAGGATGTCGCCCGTCGCATTCTCTGACATCCATGGCACATCATGCGACATCATGCGACATGCGACGTGCGACATCATGCGACATCCACGAGCGAGAGTGGGTGCGAAAAACGCGCGGTTTTAGCTCCCATAGCACTCGGCTAGGCGAAGAAATGAGGGATTTAAGCCCAGCGTCGAAGGATGGAGAGTTAGCAGTGCGACATTCGTGCGCCATGCGACACGATGCGACATGCGACAACCCAACAAAGAAGCTTCGCGGTTTGGCGAGTCAATCCTATTCGTGCCGTGCCGGGCCGTACACCGAACCGCAACCGTGGACGAACCTGACATAAAGAGCCGACGTCGCAGGCCGAAGGGCTTCCACAGTCGACAGAAAGTTGCAGTAAATGGCGAGAGCCAAAAACAAGGAGACCAACACTCCGTCGCACACTTACCATCGAGGATTTAACGTTGCGCCCATCGTGCAGAGAACATCCAGGCATTCAAGAAAAAGAAAAAAAAGAAAAAAAACGCTTCTTGGTCAGAAAGACCGGTAAGCACGAGCGTTCCGCACGAGCGGCGCACCTTTAAAGACGATGCCGAGCGGCTTGCCGAGCGGGACCCAGTAGACCTCGCCGCCGTGCGACTCGACCTCGAGGTTCTCGCGGTGGTCGCCGAGGTTGACGCGCACGAGCACCTTCTCCTTCTCCTCACGATGCACGGACCGCTCCATCGCCACGCACGTCAGGCGCCGCGGCGACGCGCGCGTGACGACTGCGCGAGGAGCTCGCGCGGCGACAGGCGACGCGCGCGCAACCAGCTGGGACGACCATGCGAGGGAGGTTGGGGAGGCGAGAAGCGACGCCATTGCTTAGTGTAGAAGATGCTGGCGGGCCGGTGTTTCTGAACGATGGCGTGACGGCTCTTCAGAAATGCAAAGCGAATTATTTTGGCAGCCAAAATCGGCAGTAGTGCTCTCAGGTTGCGCAGGCGCAAGAAAGCAGGAGGCTGGGAAATGTGTGAATTGTGAAATGCAAGCAGCTCTACGTGCAAGAATTGGGCGATGTTCGGCAGCCAGGGGAGGGGGTTTGAGGGGGGATCAAAATGTCGGGCCTCCAGCTTCGACCTGTACGAACCAGGCAAAACACTTCGGTCAGACTCGAAAAAACTGAAAAACATGTCGAACGTGAGCCTAAAACGCGACGCGACCACCGTTCTAGATGGTTGCCCGCGCCGCATCCTCCCCCGAATTCTCCCCCATGGCAGAAAAACTCCGCCCTAGTGCCCAGGGAATCCAAATTGCACTCCCGTGAAAGGCCTCATCCACGGGGGGTGTAAATTGGATTCCCTCATCCACGCTATTTGTTTATGATTTTACCCCACACTCTTAAATAACGAGTAATGTCGACATTGGAAATTTACTGTTAGAACGAATATAATAATCGATCTCAATAAGGTCACATGGTGATTACGAGATATAGGACCTTAAGTTTGATTTATGGTGTTAAAGAATTTTGGGTAGCAATATACCCAAACAAATCGCAACAGTAATTCCAGGCAGGAAGAAGAAAAACCGTTCAGGACGAGAAGTTTCGTTTCGTGCGGCAGCAGTTTCGTGAGCCCCACTTTCCCGCGTCGCTCGTCCGCGCCTTCCCCCCCAGACTTTCCGCTTGCGCCTGGACGCCGGACTTGGAGTCAACGCTGGTTGACTCCAAGTTGACCAGCCCAAACTAGAAACCCTAGGTTCGAATTTGGATTCCCCCCCTCCCCCTCGCTGTATCCCGTGTGCTGCCGAACAATGCCTTGGGCGGGGCGCATTTATGGAAATTTCGAACCACTACGTGCTGGGCGGTTAGGGGGGGGGTGGGGGGACGAGAGGGGGAATGCGCTCGCCTTTATCGGAATACAAGGCGCACGAGGAGGTACATGCGGGGGGAGCGCAGGAGCCGATGCCAGCGCGGACGATTCGTGCTACCCAGGCTGGGCGCGCTGCTTTCTTGGCAATCTTGAAGGACGCTTGGCGGAGGTGCCACCAAACGCAGCGCGATTGGGAGATGCCGCAAGAGCGCAGCGCGGTGACACCCTTGGGAGGAAGGGAGTTGCTTGTGCCAGTTCTGAGTGTGTGTTGTACGTCCAGCGAGGCATGCCACGTCTGAAGAATCACGCAGCTGTCTGCTCCACCATGCGCAAATGACGTGGTAAGTACCGTCGTCGTGTCAAATGAATCCGAATCCCGTTTTCGACTATTCCGATACTTCATTGAGTGCCGTCACATTTCAAGAGCCAACGTTGATCATACGACAGCTGAATGCTCTATAAGACCAAACTACCTAGAGTTTATATAAACTCATTCACTGCATGGCAAATGTGTAAATCAGAAATTGAGTTTGACACTGCTAGTCCAGTTCATCAAAAGACACATGAGGTCCATAACTACATCCAGGCACATCAACATCCATGGCGCCACAGCAGTCCCAGAATCTGAGGAGCCCTGTGCCATGCACCACACTCAGCTGGTCCTCCGGGCGGCTGCTGGCTCTAGTGAACCCCACGGCCTTGCCCCTCTCTCCTCCTGTGAACAAAGCAGGGTGGTACCTGAGAGGAGAGTGGGAAGAGGTGACAACGAACTTATAATGTGTCTAAAAAAGCGTCTCACTTCTGAGGCGCCTCAAAAGCATCTCAATTCATGGAGTGTGGGGAGAGATGTAATGAGAATTTGAGGGGAGCAGCACGGCTCAAAACAAAGAGTGGTCGACTTGAAGCAAAGAGGGAGGAGTAAGGGGATGAAGCACCAGCACAGGACTTGTACTACTTGAGAATCAAATCGAAATGGCAGCAGCACGAGCAGCGCTAGAGCCTCACATGGACGTCAAAGCCACGCCTCTGGCGAAGCTGGTGATGCCGCACTCAGGAGGGTGGCAGGCGGTGGAGGGGAGGGAGAGGCGCCACATCCATCCCCGGGAAGCAGGACCACAACAGCTGCTGCCGGAAACATGCTCACGCTCGCACGCGGAACATCATTTTTTCGCCTCAGGCGTGCCCTCAAGTTCGTTTCACGTCGTTGCGCGCCTCCGTGCCTCTACGCTTCTACCTCACTGACAGCATTCCAGCTACCCCCTGCCCTCCGCACTCACCTGCACGCGCGTGCGTGATTGCGACGCGGATCGTACGCCTCTCTGCAGCGTCGACACGTCTTCGTCTCGCCGCTCCCACTCCCTGCCTCCGCGCTCAAGCCCGCTGCTCCGCCGCTTGCGCCCTCGCGCTCTCCCGGCGCTGCGGGGCTGCCCTCCGCGGCGGCGGAACGATCGTGCGCCTGTCCGCCTGCCCCCGCCACCGTCGCCACCCTCACCGCGCCTGCGCGCGCCTGTGAAGGGATTGTGCGGGCGGAAAGCCGAGGCAGGGCGGCGGAGGGCGGCGGCGGCGCGGAGGTGCGCAGTGCGGTCAAGTGCGGCTGCGGAAAGGCCCGCGTGTTCATTTTCGGGACTCCCGCGACGACGGCGATGACGGTGGCGGGGTGAAACACACGCGCTCAGAGATACGATTGACACGACAAAAGTTCGGTTTGCGTCAACTGACTGAAATGGGAAGGACAGAGGGAGGGAAGGTGTGTTGCTCTCTGCTTGGCGAGGTTGGGTGGGCAGAAAAGGTCGGGTTCAGAGTTTGTGCGGTAGTGTTCAGCGGTACTTCCAGGTTCCTGACGTCGCCACGCCAACACGATTGAGTGTCGAGTCGACGGGCATTTCGGGAACCCAGCCTGAATTGCGCCGTCGCCGTAGTCCGCAACCCTTTTCTGCGATTACGACACCGTTTCGTTGGGGTGTGACGAAATTGGAGGGATTCGGCGTGGGGTGATGATTGATGAATCGTGGCATCCAGCATGAACCGCACGCCGCTCCTGCTCTCCTTTCTGTTTTTCCGAATAACTAATTTTCAGCGCATCTGCTGTGGTGAAAGTCCGTGCGCTACGTTATGACAGGCACTATGCATCGCGATCTCGTTGCCGTGTCAGCCACGCTTCGCCCGCGCGCCTTGCGCCCCGCACTGCAACACTGTCCTCCTCGCTTGCACCGCATCGCCTCCTTCTCCTGATCGCCCAGCTCGCTCCTCGCCTCGCGTCGCCCGCCGCAACCCCCGGCGCCCATTTCACCCACTCGCCGGGTGACGTGCCAGCAGTGGCAGCAGCAGCAGTGCCGCCGCGCCATATCCCATCCCCTATTCACCACAATTTCCGCTCGTCTGTGTCGTCACGACCATTGCGGTTGTGGCTCAGCACGTGTGCCACGCCTCGCCACGCGTCGCCTCGCCTCGCCTCGCCACGCCTCGTCTCGCCGCGCCTCGCCTCGCCACGCCTCGCCTCGCCTCGTCTCGCCGCGGCGCGCCATGGACTATTACGCCGTGCTGGGCGTGCGGCGCGACGCGAGCTCGCACGAAATCAAGGTGCGACGATGCCTCTCCTTCCCCTCCCGCCCCACTTTCCATGTCCGTCTTTCCTCCCCCCACGCACCCACTCCCCCACAATGACGCGGCATGCTGCGATTCGTTGATGGCCGCCGCAGCTATGACTAGCATTCGGCGCCATTCGCCGGAGCCATCACTACACCGGGTCTGCTGCTCTCTTCCCCACAGTTCCTCTGAACCGCGACTGCCAAATTTCGCAGATTTAGCGGGTTGCGGACTGCGGGAACAGTGCGCTGGGCACTGGGGAAAAACAGCAGCGCGACCTACCAGCATGCGCTGGTGCAAGGAAAAAGGCACCCCAGAACGGGTCGGTCACCCTTGAGAATTCTCAAAAGCCACATCACGGAACATCCCTCAAACGGGCCTTTGCATAGAATCATATGTATACAGGCAAGCAGGTGAACTGTGAACACCCCTCTCGCGCGTGCCACCCCGTCCACCTGTACTCCCCTCCACGCACCATCCCTCGGCATTTTCTTGCGTCGCCTCTCGCCTCGCCTTCCCCACTCGTTCTCCACCTTCTCATCTCACTGGCTCCCCGCTTTCCCCATCCCTTCTGCCTTCCTTCGCCTCTCGGTCCCCCCCCATCTCTCACGTGCTCTCCCTCCCTCCCTCTGTCCCCCCTCACCGTCCCCCGCCCCCACTCCCCAGGCGGCATACAAGTGGAAGGCCATAAAGTGCCACCCTGGCCCCTTTTTCGCCTTCTCTTCCCCCTCAATCCCCCTTCCCGTCCTTCTCCTTCCCTCCCTCTATCCCCCCAGGCAGAAACAGGTGGAAGGCCATGAAGTGCCATCCTGACCCCCTTTCCCCTCCTGTCCCTCTCCCTTCCCACTATGCCCCTACCTCCCCGTCCTTCCCCCACCCACCAGGCGGCGTACAGGCGGCAGGCCATGAAGTGCCACCCGGACCGCGTGCACGCTGCTGCTAAGGGCGCCACCAGGGGCGCACAGGACGCCGCTGCTGCTCGCTTCCGAGCCATCGCCGAGGCTTATGAGGTGGGGTGGTGTGGGGGGAAGGGGGACAGGTGGGTGGGGGGAAGGGGGCGGGAGATGGGAAAGGGAGCCAGGTGGCAAAGGGTAAAGGGAGGTCGGTCGGGGAGAGTGGACTGAAGGGGTCTGCAGACGGGGGGGCGTGGATTCAGGGTTGCTTGCAGGTGGGACGTTTGGCTGAGACAAGGGGTGGTGCAAGACGCAAAGGGGAGAGAGTGGAAGGGGTTGAGTGTGCGAGGCGTGCATTGGACCGTGCGCTGCCATGGGGCATGATATGTAGAATGCTCCATGGTCAAGCATGGCGGACTGGGAGTCAACCCGGCATGCTTCTGCATCGCCAGTCAAAGCTTCCTTCACTTCACCCCATTGTGCCCCTCACACGGCTGTCCTTCCCCTTCCCCCCTCTTGCAATGGGTGCCAGCTCACTCGAAAAGTCGCCCTTCGATTCGGCGTCTAAGTTGCAATGGAATGTTTTCGTGAGTGTGCCTTGACTGCTCTGTCCCTCTCTCGCCCACATCCTCTCCCCTCCCAACCTCCCCTTTTTCAGGTGCTGGGCAATGAGGTGTGCAGGCGTGCATACAACAGCTGCTGGCATGTGTGGCGCCAGCAATGACTCCCGAGTCGAATTAGTCGAATTAAAAGCTTTCTCCAATCCACCTCCCCATCCACCCCCCCTCCTCTCCCCCCTCCCCCCCACTCCCCGGGCAGGTGCTGGGCAATGAGGCGCGCAGGCGTGCATACAACAGCCGCCGGCATGCAGGGCGGCAGCGGGCGGGCCATGGGGGCACGTGGGACTCGTGGCGGAGGCAGCACAGCCACGCAGAGTGGGACGCAGGGCGAACGGACGGTGGGCACAGCAGCAGTGGCGGCAGTAGTGGCAGTGACAGTTACTGGAAGCAGCAACAGCAGCAGCAGCACTATCGGCATGGGCAGCAGCGGTGGCAGCAGCAGGAGGCGGGTGGAGGGGCGTGGGGGCGGGCATGGTGGAGGTGGGGGCGAGGGGGATGGGTGGCGGCAGTGAGCAGAGGCATGGGGCCTGTTGACCTCGCCTTCCATGCTGCCATCGGCAGGTGGGACGCGTGAGCATGTGATTCTGGTGTTTTGTGCTGTGGGGAGGGTCCGTGCAGTACAGGTCAGCCGGTGAATGCGCTGGCTGAGCAGAGGCATGGGCCCTGTTGACTTCGCCTTCCATGCTGCCATCGGCAGGTGGGGGGATTGATTGGGCACGTGGTTGTGCTGTGCTGTGCTGTGCTTGCCAGCCATAGGGTGGCCCTCTGCGCTGCTCTGCTCTGCACTGTGCTGTGCTGTGCTGTGCTGTGCCGTGCCGTGCCGTGCCGCACCCCAGTGATTCCATCATGCCTTGTCTGCTCTTCATCCTGTGCTCGTACAGGCCAGCACATCAGCCGTGGACCACAGCTTTGCTATTCTTCGCAAGGTTCTCTGCTTGAGGAAGTGCCTTTACCCATTCCTGATGCACCAGTACCACCATCCACCCACCCACGTGTGCCTGTGTGCGCCCTGCAGCCTTATTGTGGGCGGGCTAGTGCTGGGTGGCACAGCAGGGGACTACCTGTGGGCCTCGGCCAACCGAGGGGTGAGTGCTGTGGGGTTGGTGGGATGCTGCCTGTGCGGGTTCAGACTAAGGGTGGGACTGAGCAGTGCAGATCGGCAGAGTCTGGAATCCAGATGATGGCTTTGCTTTGCAGTATGTGTTTGTAAGCTTGGGCTGTTGTGACAAATGGATGCCTTGCCATGCCGTGCCATTCCGTGCCATGCCGTGCCATTCCGTGCAATGCCGTGCCATTCCGTGCCACGCCGTGCCATTCCGTGCCATGCCGTGCCATTCCGTGCAATGCCGTGCCATTCCGTGCCATGCCGTGCCATTCCGTGCCATTCCGTGCCATTCCGTGCCATGCCGTGCCATGCCGTGCCATGCCGTGCCATGCCGTGCCATGCCGTGCCATGCCGTGCCATGCCGTGGCATTCCGTGCCATGCCGTGCCATGCCGTGCCATGCTGTGGCATTCCGTGCCATGCCGTGCCATGCCGTGCCATGCCGTGCCATGCTGTGGCATTCCGTGCCATGCTGTGCCATGCTGCAGTGCCATGCCATGGATGAAGGGGCTTGCTGCAACATGCCATTTCATGCGATAAAGCCGCCATCTTCTTCTTCCAATCCTCGTGCGTTTAGGTGGTCTGAAAGGGCACTGCCACCATTGCGGTGGCCGTTGTTTATCCCTGCCCCTCCCACTGCCCGTGACTTTTGTTAGCAGAAATCATTTGAGGAGGCGATGGCAAGAATGGGTACGAGGAGGCCAGCACCTCCTGTGGCAAATGCTGACAGTGCTGATGATGCCCAAGACACCGGATGGGGCACATCGCCCCCGTAGATTTTTATTCTTCTTGAAGTTCCGCATTTGGTGGTACCGTATGTCGCAAATAGTGAAGTGTACATAAAGCCGTGTCACGACCTTCCAGCGTCACGGTGTGGTACTTGATTTTAAGTTTCCTTGTATAATAAGGTTTTCAGCAGGGCCTAAGGGCGTGTTCCTAACCTACGGCCTCATATCAGGAAACCTCGTATCAAGGATGCTGTTTTTGCCTGGTAAAACTAGCGAGAGGTTTTGGGTTTAGGGGAATTTTCAGTGTCAGCCTGATACGAGGTTGTCTTGATACGAGGATAGGAACACGCTCTAAAATTGTCAGAATAGCATAGCGGAATGGTGACTTGATGCTAATCTCATATGAATATAGTTTGACACACTCCCATAGGCTAAGTGAGGGGCATCGTTCGAACAAGACAAACAATAGCTTAGGGCGTCTCAACTAGTCCAACCATTGGGACAAGCAAACGGTCACAAGACCTGTCGGAAAAAACAACACAATCAGAGATGCAACTCAGGGTGGCACAACTAGTCCAGCATCTGAGGCAAATGGCCACAAGGCCAGTCCAAGAGTATATATATATGTATATATGTATATATGTATATATATACGCATATATTAGAATTGTTAGAATCTAAGTGAGAGAATGATTGATGAGACTAGCAACAAGGGTGATACAAATGTGGAACCCTAATGGGTTGTACCCCCTAGTGAGTACCTCACGATAGCCTACAGTGATATATAACATTTGACACACCCTCATAGGCTAAGTGGGGGACAACAAAACGGTCACAACAAGACCAGTCAGAGAAGCAAACAAAACAAAGCTCAGGGTGGATCTCAAGATCACCACGCGGTCCGAGCACAAGCAAGTGGCCACAAGGCCAGTTCACATGCAGAGTTTATAATAGCAATTGCAGTACACTGATCACAACCTAGCAAGTGTAAACATGCAGGTATAATCATATATATCAGAGTACAACAAGTGCAAGGCAAGATCAAGAGACAAGCAGGTGAGGCAGAGTGGGCACAAGCCCAAGAGCAGTGCAGAAACGCTGGTGATCACCAGACCCGAGGGCCTTGGTGAAGACATCAGCAGTATTGGCCTGTCAGGCCACGTACGAAACGCGAAGCTGACCACGCTACTGCAACTCTCGTGCGAGGAAGTAACGAAGCGCAATGTGCTTCGTTCTGTGCTCCAGTCTCTGGTCCTGACACAAGGCAATAATGGCCTTGTTGTCGACGTACAGAACTGGAGGAGAACGAGGCCGCTCACCCAAGTCGTTCAGCAGGTAGGTCAGCCAGCGGAGCTCCTGTGCAGCCATAACCCCAGCGCAGATCTCGGCCTCACAGCTCGAACTGAGTACAGAAGACGAGCGAGTGGACCTCCACGAGACAGAACCAGTGCCAAGGCTGAAACTGTAACCCTGCGTCGACCGGTGAGTCGTCTGGTCGTCAGCCCAAGAAGCGTCTGAGTGACCGGTGAGAACAACTGGACCCTGTCCCCCAAGCACAAGCCCCATGCCTGATGTACTGCACAAGTAACGCAGTACCCTCTGTGCAGCTGTCCAGTGCTCCTTCCGGTGTCTACCGGGCGCAACGTAGCGAGCAAGGAGGCTGAGAGGGTACGCGAGGTCAGGTCGTGTGCACTTCATCAAGTACATGAGGCAACCCACAAGCTCTGGATACGGACCACTCGGCTCTACGGACTCGTCCGAAGGTGGAGCTGAGAGCGAGTGACCTGTAGGCAGAGGAGTGGGCTGTGGCGAGGAGAACTAGAAGCCGAAGCGTTGAAGGACCTGGTGCACCATGTGTGAGTGAGTCAGGGTGATGGTGCCTCGTGCTCTGTCGCGGGTGATCTGCAAGCCAAGAAAGCTCCGCAGCTCACCCAGGTCAGTGCAGGTGTGTCTCTCCTGCAGCTCCGCCTCCACTAGGGCCGGTGCCTCAGTGTCAGCAGTAGCAGAAACCAAGTCGTCGACGTACCCGAGGACGTAGAACGGCGGCAGAGAAGTGTCTGTGCGCAGAAACAGCGAAGGGTCAGCAGTCGAGGGAGCGAAACCAAGAGCCGCAAGTGTAGTCCTCAGTGTGTCGTGCCACTCACGTGGCGCCTGACGCAGACCGTAGACTGGCCGCCGGAGGCTCCACTTGGAACCCTCAGGAAATCACCCAGTGAAGCCAGGAGGGCGGCGCAGTGCAAGAAAGCTGTGCTGAAGTCGACGGGGTGCAACTCGTAGTCACGCTGTGCTGCAACGTGCAGTAACACCCGAAGAGTGGTCGTCTTTGGGGTGGGTGAGAAGGTCTGGAAGAAGTCGACCCCCTCACGCTGACTGAAGCCTCGTGCAACGTAACGCGCCTTGTAGACAAGCGGAGAACCCTGTGGCCGCTTCACTCTGAAAATCCACATGCCATCGACTATGTTCGCCCAAGGTGGGGGAACTGCGTCGACGTAGGTGCCCGTGGACTTCCAGGAAGCCATCTCTGCGTCCATGGCTATCTGCCACTGAGAGGAGTACGGACCCGTGATCGCGTCTGCGTAAGAGCGCGGGGTCGGGATGTCCAGTGCGCCCGAGTCTCCCTCAGGGCAAAGTAGCGTGGACGCGAGATGAGGTGCAGCGGCCGCTAGGCACTCCGGCTCAAACTGCCTGTCCTCAAGGACGTCACAGCCAAGGGCAAGCTCACCCCCGACGGACGGAGGACAGGAAGAGTCAAAAACAAGACTCGCAGCGTAGTCAAGGCGGCACAGAGCAGCAAAGTCAACAAGCTCAGCGACTAATGGAGAAGCAGCAAGAGACGAAAAAGCAGGGTCAGTCACAACCGTGGCAAGAAGACGAATGACAGTCGGACTGGCAGCACGAGCAAGGTCAGACTTAGGGTCAGGAACGTGAGGAAGAGAAGACGCAGGAGGCGACAGCAGGACAACACGCTGTGGAACAGAGGAAGGACGAAGTGCCATGATGTGCGTGCCTGGGACAGGTGGAGGACGAGGACGGGCATCACGACGAGTACGGACAGGCGTGACAGGACGCGAGGCATGCTCTCTACTCTCAGTGAGGGACTCTGTCACCGCAGTGTAAGGAGCAGGAGCTGGCAGTGGGGAGTGAGGCAGTAACTGTGGCTGAGACTGGTCAGGCGGTGGAAACAGTAACGGAGGAGTAGTGCCAGCAACAGGGAACTCAGTAACAGCAGGCGGGAGACTGAGAAGGTGACGGAGCGTAGACGGTTTCTGTTGAGTAGTCACACCCCCAGCACCTCCGGCTCAAGTAGTAACAGCACCCCCATGACCAGCACCTCCAGCTCCACCACCGGGGCTGCCCCACCGGACAGCCCACTCGCGAAGCTGCTGCGGCGAGAGCGTCTCCTGCCGACTAGCACCAGGACCTCTAGCACCACGGACTCCAGTACCTCCAGTAGCACCTTCAGGGTCAGCACCTCCAGTGCTAGCACCTCCAGCACCTCCAACTCCGGTACCTCCAGGAGCACCTCCAGGGTCGGTACCTCCAGCACCAGTACGTCCATTACCTCCAACGTTAGTACCTCCAGTACCAGTGCCTCCAGCACCTCCAACTCCAGAAACTCCAGTAGTACCGCCAGCTCCAGCACTTCCAGCTCCGCCACCGGTGCTGCCCCACCGGACAGCCCACGCACGAAGCTCATGCGGCGAGAGGGTCTCCTGTCGACTCGGCTACCTCTGACGTCCACCCCCAGAGGCTCCAGCAGGAGTACCAACAACCCGACCACCAGTAGGACTCTCAGCACCCCCAGAACCAGCACCCCCAGAGTCAGCACCCCCAGTGTCACCACCTCCTGCAGCACCAGGGTCCACAGCGACTGGCTGCAGAGGCGGTTAAGACGGTCGGGGCCTTAACCCAGGAGGGGTCTCCAAGCGCGGCGAGCGGCGAGTGGCTGCCGTGTCGTCAGCAATTGGGTCACCCCCCTCAGCTGGGCCAGAGGTGTCGGAGGAAACCTCAAACGGCTCAACCAAGGGGGGTGGGTCAACCTGGGACACACCTGAGGGAGCAAGACCGTGAGGAGGGAGGGGGGCTACGGGGGGGGGGTCGAGAACCAAGAAGAGAGGCGGGAGGGGTACCGGGGAACCGCGGTGGGGGTGAAGACGGTAGAAGCAGACGGACTCGTCAAAAGTGACGTCGCGGGAGGACAGCACACGACGAGCCCGGGTGGTAAAACTGCCAGGGCGGTGCGTCGGTGGGAAAGCCAAGGAACACGCACCGAAGAGTGCGCGAGGAGAGCTTGCCCGCGAGCAGATCGCGGACAAGAGAGAGGGAACCCCAGACTCGAAACTCCGACACATCACCAACCTCTCCCGCCCACCGCAGAGTAGGGGAGGTCTCCGGGTGGGAGACACGGGGCCAGAGGTTGAGCTGGTGCGTGGCGTATCGGACTGCAAACGACCACAGAAAATGGGGAGCAGCATCATGGATCATGGAGGTGCGAACAACCTCCATGACCAAGCCAATGCGACGCTCTGCAATCCCATTATGCTGTGGAGAGGCCGGAAGCGTGAACGGCTGGGTGATGCCCTCAGCACCACAGAAGTCCTCGAGGAGGCGGGAGGAAAACTCACCACCTCGGTCAGAGTGCAGCCGCAAGACTGGGAGGTCATGCTGGAACCGAGCGCGAAGCTGGAGACGGACAACGCGGATCCAGCGGATCAAGACACCTCGGACCTCCGCCTTGCTCCGCAAGGGGAAGACCGTGGTGTAGCGCGTGTAGTCGTCAACAACCAGCAGAAAGTAGCGCTCGCCGCCCTGTCCAGTGACGCGGGCGGGGCCCCACACGTCCATGTGGAGGGTCTGCAGAAGAGCAGTGGTAGGAGGAAACGAGGAGGAGTGAGGAGCGGCGCGCTGCCGCCCCTCGACGCAGGGAAGGCACGGCGGCGCAAGCGACCTCGGGAGTGAGGGTAAGGACCTGGTGAGGCCAGACACAAGGAAACGGGAGTACATGCCACGCAGGCGTGGCAAGGAGGGGTGACCAAGACGCTGGTGCCAGAGGAGAGTCTGGTGCGTGAGGAGACGACACGAACAAGACGCAGCTACCTCGACCGACGCAGCTACCTGACCTGACTCAGCCACCTGTGCAGACTCAGTGGTCAGTGTGTATAGACCAGACCCGGGCCTCCGAGTGAACGTGGCGAGGTGCTCGCCAGTGCGTGTGTCCGTAGAGATCGCCACAAGCTCTCCCCCAGGCTGGGTGGTAGTGACCAACTGGTCCTGTAGGACAGCTGTAGCCACCAAGTTCCTAGCGAACGAGGGGAGGTGGAGACCCGTGAGGGAATCGGAGGGGACTGCCGGACACGGGAGAATAGTGGAGCTACGTGCAACAACTGGGCCACCAGAGGGGTCGGCCATAGTGATAGGGACAGGGGCTGTGAGCGGTGTGACTATGGTGCAGTCGCGGAAGAAGCAGCGAGACGCGCCGGAGTCGAGTAGGAAAGTGTGCAAGGCCTCCTCAAGCTCTACACATGTGCTAGCTGAGTCACAAGCACCTAGACTAGCAGCCTCTACACCACCAGGTGCCTCTACACCCCCAGCACTAGTGCCTCCAGCTCCGCCACTTGGGCTGCCCCACCGGACAGCTCACTCACGAAGCTGCTGCGGCGAGAGGGTCTCCGGCGGACGCTGCTGCCGCTGCTGTCCACCCCCAGAACCTCCGCGATCACCAGCGGCACCACCAGCAGGAGTAGACGTACAGGTACCTACACGCGCCTCGTCGACCAGGTGCTGTACCAACCCTAACAACGGACGGCTCTGCCGCAGTGGCCGGGTGGCAGGAGAGAGTGAGGAGTAGTGCCTAACCACATCATCGTAGAAAGTGTGGGCCGACGTCACCTGACGAAAGTGGGTCCTCTGGTCGACCGACAGGTGAGCGCAAACAACAAGCTCTGCGACAGCGTCGCGCTCAGTCCACTGTGTGCAGGCAACACAGTTCGCCCGGTACCGCCGCCGCACGGTCTCGCCGGCGTCAGCAGCAGGCTCAGCGGGAGTCGTGGGGGCCTGAAGGGATCCCGACGTGTGCTCGAGCAGGAGACACCATCTCTAAGGAAATGCCGGAGATACCGGTGCAGGCCAACGAGCTAGAACCGAACATGAAAGGGCGTCCGTCGGCGTCAACCGCTAGGACAGTGAGAGTGGCCATGGAAGGCAGTGGCAGTAGTAGTAGGAGTGGTGGCGCCAGTAGGACTAAGGCGTGCTAAGGGCGCTCGACGGGCTACTGGAGGGGCGCACTCTAGGGACGCGCCACGGGTAGAATAAACGGGCAGCAGTAGAGGCGCGCCACGGGCAGAAAACGGGTAGCACTAGGGGTGCATGTCGAGCGGAAAACGGGCAGCACTAAGAGGCGCACACTAGGGGCTCGCCACGGGCAGAATACGAGCAGTACTAGGGGCGCACTTAGGGCAGAAAACGGCCGCGTCCTAAGCTGCAGGGCGCACGGGCTGCAGGGGGCACGGGCTGCAGGGCGCGTGAGCTGCAGGGCGGCGCGCGGGCTGCAGGGCAGGGCGGCACGGCGGCGCGCGGGCTGAAGGGCAGGGCGGCGCGCGGGCTGCAGGGCAGGGCGGCGCGCGGGCTGCAGGGCAGGGCAGCGCGCGGGCTCCAGGGTAGGGCGGCGCGCGAGCTGCAGGGCAGGGCGGCTCGCGGTCTTCAAGGCAGGGCGACGCGCGGGCTGCAGGGCAGGGCCGCGTGCAGGCTGCAGGGCAGGGCGGCGCGCGGGCTGCAGGGCAGGGCGGTGCGCGGGCTGCAGGGCAGGGCGACGCGCGGGCTGCAGGGCACGGCAGCGTGCGGCCTGCAGGGCAGGGCGGCGCGCGGACTGCAGGGAAGGGCGGCGCGCGGGCTGCAGGGCAGGGCAGCACGGGCGGCGCGCGGGCTGCAGGGCAGGGCAGCGCGGGCGGCGTGCGGGCTGCTGACGGGCAGCGCGGGCAGCGCGAGCAACGTGCGGGGCAGGGCAGAAACGTCGGGCAGGGCAGGGCAAAAATCTACCGACGGGCATGACGGAACAAACGGTGGGCCCTAAGAAAACCGGTCCCATAACGGGACCTGCTCTGAAACCATGTTAGAATCTAAGTGAGAGAATGAATTATGAGACTAGCAACAAGGGTGATACAGATGTGGAACCCTAATGGGTTGTACCCCCTAGTGAGTACCCCATGATAGCCTACAGTGATATTTTTTCATTTGACATACATAAATATGTATATATAGCAATGCAAACATTGGAAGGAACAAGGGGCAAGCATACAGTGAACGAGGGCCTGTCTGAACAAGGCCAAGCTATGACCAAACTTGTGGTAATCACTAGGTGGAAGGGTCTTGGTGAAAATGTCCGCATTGTTGGCGGTGAGGCCACAAAGACAAGGCGTGCCTGGCCGCGTCACTCCAGCTCTCGCAACTGGATGTATTGTACATGGACGTGCTTCACTCTGCTCTTCGGTCGAGGCCCTCGACACAGGAGGATCATGGCCTTGTTGTCAGCGAACAAGGTCCGTGCAAACCTATGCCGCTCACCTAGGTCAGTGAGCAAGAAAGACAGCCAACGGAGCTCCTGAGCAGCCATGGTGCCGGCGTAGATCTTGACCTCAGCACTGGACGAAGCCACAGACGACGACCGAGTAGACCTCCAAGACAAGTTCCAGAGCCCAAGCTGAAACAGTACCCTTGAGTAGACCTGCTGGTCTCCTCGTTGTGCGCCCAGGACGAGTTGTAGTGCCCGGCTGAGTCCCTCTAAGCACAAGCCCCATGCCTGATATGGTGGCCAGGTACTTCACTACCCTCTTAGCAGCCGTCCAGTGAACCTGACGGCATCTCCCGGTCGCAACAAAGCGAGTAAGGACGCTGAGACGATAGGCCAGGTCCGGTCGTGTACTCGTCATCCGGTACATGAAGCAACCCACAAGCTTTGCGTAGCACGCACCAATCTCAACTGGCTCGTCGGAAACAGATGAAGTGAGCCTGTGGTCAAGAGCAAGAGGAGTGGACTGTGCGGTGGAAAACTGGAAGCCGAAACACTGAAGGACGTGTTGCACCATGTGTAACCGAGTCAGAGTGATGGTGTGAGCAGCTCTGTCCCGGGTGATCCGCAAGCCAAGGTAGCTGCGCAGTTCACCAAGGTCAGTGCAACTGTCTCTTCTGTAGTTCCGACTTCACCTCAAGCCAAAGCAACCCTGTCTGTAGTATCGAAGACCAAGTCATCGACTTAGACGAGGATGAAGAAGGGAGTGGATCCAGAGCAAATGAAAAGTGACAGGTCGGCTGAAGAAAGACTGGACACGAGGTCAGCAAGAGTAGAGCAGATAGTGTCGTGCCACTCTCGTGGTGCCTGGCGGAGACCGTAGATTGGTCGCATCAAGCTCCACTGGGTCCCAGGCGGGAAAGTGAAGGTGAAGCCAGGAGGACGGCACTAGATCTCCTTGTGCAGGCTACCCTGAAGGAATGCAGTGGAGAAGTCTAGCGAGTGGAGCCCGTAATCACATTGTGCTTCGACGTGCAGGAGTACCCGAAGAGTAGTCATCTTTGGGGTAGGGGAGAAGGTATGAGTGAAGTCAACTCCCTCACGCTGACTAAAGCCTCTCGCCACATAGCGCGCCTTGAAGACATTCGGCGATCCAGGCGGCAGCTTGACCTTGAAGATCCACATGCCATCGACCACGTTCGCCCCAGGAGGGGGAACTGCGTCAACGTAAGTGCCTGTGGAACTCCGAGGCGCCATCTCTAAGTCCATAGCTGCTGTCTACTAGGAAGAACAGGGTCCCGAAACCGACTTAGTATAAGTGCGAGGAGTCGAGATGTCTGGAGCGCCAGGGTCTCCCGCAGGGACTAGCAGCATGGCACATAGAACATGAGCTAAGGAACACTAGCAGCGGCCGCAAGGAACACGAGCTCAAATTGCCTGTCCTCTAGTACTTTACAGCCAAGGGCAAGCTCACCACCGGCGGACAGAGGACGGGTAGGGAGGAGCAGCCACCAAGCGGGTGGTGTAGTCAAGGCTGCGGGTGGAGGCAAAGTCAGTGAGAGCAGAGACAAGAGCCGAGACGGAGGACGAGAAAGCAGTAGGGTCAGCGACGAGAGAGGAGAAATCACGAGAGACGACAGGGCGAGCAGTACGATAGTAGTCAGTGAGAGGCAGTGAGGAAACAGTGAGAGCTGACGAATGAGGCAACGAGAAGACAAACGGCGGTGGGACACGAGGAGGGATTGTACGAAGAAACATGTAGTGGAGGTCCGGGACACTAGAGGAGGGACGAGCACTCGGAGAACGACGTGACCAAGGAGTAGAGGCTAGAGACGGAGACGGAAGGAGAGGAGGGGACAACTGTGACCGAGGAGGAGAAGCAGGACCGTACACAAGAGGAGACGGCGAGTGGTCGGGAGAAGGAGAAGGCAAACCAAGAGTTCGACGACAACTCACAGGCGGCGACGACTGCTGCTGCTGCCGTTGCCACCGCCGCTGCTGCTGATGTCGCTGCCGTTGCTGCTGCTGCTGCTGCTGCTGCTGCCGTAGAAGTTGAAACCTCGTCGGGTAACGAGGGACGACTGGGGCAGATGCCCTGCAGCACCTCTAAAATTAGCACCTCCAATTGCTGCACCCCTAGAACCCACACCTCCAGCTCGAGCACCGCCAACGCCAGCACCCCCAAAACCGGTACCTCGAGCTCCAGCACACCCAGAACATGTTGCTTGCATGTTGCTCTCAAAAGAGCCTGTAATATGATGCCAGCTGCCCTGCCACGCACCCAGTAGGACAGGTGCGGTCATCTACTCGTCGTTGGATCCTCCCAACTGCCGTATCGCATGTTGTGTGATACTCTGAGCCTGCGCATGCAATGCTATGGAGAAACGTGTAGTGAGTCCCGTATAGAATATTCGTGCTGATCCGTCATCCCTCTAAATCCCTCCTCTGCGCACAAAGCCCCCGGAACTGCCACATCGGCTCGCTGAGTAACCCAAAAGTTTCCACCAAACACGCATAGAAATGTGGAGGCGGCTGCTGCTGCCTCTGAGGGTTTACTCGGCTGCTGCGCCTATCTGTATGGGGGTCAATCGACATGTGAGTAGAAGGCACTGTTCTCCATGCACTCGATGCCGTCGGAGGAATGTGCCTTGATGCCGCCAAAGCGGTGACATTTTGGGGGGCAGCCAAAAAAAACGTGTCAAACCTGACGATGCCGTCCGAACCAAAACGGCATGGCATTGGCTGCAGAACGGGTCATTTAACGACGACATCAAAAGAGTAAGAAGCAACCGCACAGTTTCCCGCTCTGGCAAATTGTGGTGCCTGTGCTACCCCATGGCAAACCACTCAGAAGAGGTGAATCACCTCGACATGACAGATCGATAGGCCAATTGGGGAAACCCGAATCACACAACGCTGGAAAGGAAAACGCAACCAAAGGCGCCCTTGCAGTAACCCGAAATGTGCCTGACGACCTGCGTTTTTGTGGGTGGGTGTTATTTTAGTTTTCCAATTGCTTTTTACCCAACCCTGGCCCATCTGGATGCAGAAATTTGTCTAGAGCCCGTGACGAAACTAGTACAACAGGGGTGCGGAAATCTCACTTCTCGGGCCCTCGCTTTCGGGGGCCGAAATACGAAACTTCCCTTTTGGCGGGGTGGTTCGGGCGCCAGAGGAAGTTTCTAGCGAAATGCGACAGATGCCGCTGCCATGCCGATGCCACCTGCTTGAAGAACATTGCCGAAGAGTGTTGGGGGGAGGGAAGTGAAGGTGAAGGCCAAGAAGTTCCCGTTGCCGGGACTTGAACCCGGGTCTCTCGGGTGAGAGCCGAGTATCCTAACCGACTAGACTACAACGGACATGTGTTTGTTTAACGTAAAAATGCTTTTATAGATAATGGTTTAAAATCGCATCGCACCGCTTGCGACGACGATAGGCCATGTGGTTGTGATGACTCCTTCTCTCTCCGTCGCCCTGCACGGAGGCGGTCGCGTGCTCAGCATTCAGTCGCATACTGTTCAGGTATTCACCGCATGCAGTCGTTTACCGTCCAGGTATCCATCGCACTCAGTCGCAGACCGTGAAGGAATTTGTCGCATTCAGCCGCTCCCCTCCAGTTAGCATTCACCACGCGTAAGCCTGATAACGACACGAAAGACAACGTCGTTATTCTACCCCAGCGTAACGAAGGCAATGCAAGGTAGGGTTTTTAGGTTACTTAGGTAACCCTATGGCAGCCAAAGCAACCCCCTGATAAGCTCTTTGTTGGCCAAGAGCCCCTCTCAAGTTCCTCTCTCAGGTGTCCTCTCAGGTGTCCTCTCAGGTGTCCCTCTCAGGTGTCCCTCTCAGGTGTCCCTCTCAGGTACCTAGTAGGATAATGCGTTGCTTAGGGGGTCGCATAGGTGAGCCTGTATGAGGTGATGGGAGCGTAAGTACGATAATGTGCAGCTGCGTTTAGTGTGAACTTGTGAATGCTTGTGCTTGATCCTGTCAAATCCTGAATGCTTGTACATTGTAACCCTGACAGTTACCTTGTTCACCCTGACAAACTGGTTCGTACTCAGGTCCATGCAACCAGGGCTATGTGGGCAACAAGGCGGCCGTGTTTTTCCCCTGCACCTGCTTCATTTTAGCCGAATGGCATGCTCATGGTTCAACAAAACCCTAAGAGAAACGCCAAACCCTTTTTACCATGTTGGCTGTTGTTGCGGCAGGGCTATGTGGGCAACAAGGCGGCCGTGTTCCCCCTGCAGCTGCTGGGCTTTGATGTGGACCCCCTCAACTCCGTGCAGCTCTCCAACCACACTGGTGCGAATGTTGGTAACCGCACTGGTGCGAATAGTGGTAACCGCACTGGTGCATATAGTGGTAACCGCACTGGTGCATATAGTGGTAACCGCACTGGTGCATATAGTGGTAACCGTACTGGGCGGGACGGGCACTTGTCCATCCCATCTGTGTGCCGTGCCTGCTGCTCCAGGGTCCATCACTCCTCCCACGCACCTCACCACACACCCCATGCGTCCCATGTGTGCTGCTGCAGGGTACCCCACGTGGAAGGGGCAGATACTGGATGGAGAGCAGCTGTGGGCGCTGATAGAGGGGTGGGAGAGGGGCGAGACTGGCAAGACGGGCCCTCGTCTCTGCTCTGTGACACGAGTGCCTTGAGATTTACGCATCCTGTGTGTTCAGTGTAAACCCATGTCAATCCTCTGTTCCCTGCTTGCCTGCCACCATGCCCCATCAAACCCGTGCAGGGTACCCCACGTGGAAGGGGCAGATACTGGACGGGGAGCAGCTGTGGGCGCTGATAGAGGGGCTGGAGGCCAATGGGCTGCTCTTCTACACGCACCTGCTCACTGGTGGGTCACCCTGCTGTGCACTGTGCACGTGTGTTGACGGTACAGTGGCACTGTGTGTTGATGGTGCGGTGGCGTGTCACATGTGTGCACTGCACACCTGCACTCATAAGAGGGGCTAGAGGTCAATGGGCTGCTCTTACACGCACCTGCTCACTGGTGGGTGCACTTGTGGGTGGACGTGTGATGACTCCTCTCCTTGCCCATGTGCACTGGTGGTGGTGTGCCTTGATGCTCATGACTTGTAAGTGCGCATTGAGAGACGGGCTGGAGGCCAATAAGATGCCTTTCTAAACGCACCTGCTCTGCTCACGGATGTGCTGGTTCTTTCTTATCTCCTCGCCCATCCGTGCATTGTCGTGCTTTCACATTTACTTCTAGTCTAGATGCCATTGGTGTGTCGGTTTCTACACGCTCCTGCTCACTGAAGTGTGATTTTCTTCCACACGCACGCTGATGCGCATGCATGCGCCCATTCTAACTGACCTCCTCACGTCACACCCACGGTTCCATCACATCACCTCCTCTCTCTTTTTCTCTACCCTTGGCTCTCCCTTTTTCTCCCCCCCCCTCCAACCAAGCAACGTCGGGTCGTTCTCCTTCCTGGAAACTGTTCTGAGGGTTGTGGAAAAGCTAAGATCAATCAACACCCATCTCACACTGATGCGCCTAACATCACTTTTGAGGCGCCTCAAAAGTACACCCATCTGACACTGATGCGCCTAACATCACTTTTGAGGCGCCTCAAAAGTACACCCATCTGGCACTGATGCGCCTAACATCACTTTTGAGGCGCCTCAAAAGTACACCCATCTGGCACTGATGCGCCTAACATCACTTTTGAGGCGCCTCAAAAGTACACCCATCTGGCACTGATGCGCCTAACATCACTTTTGAGGCGCCTCAAAAGTACACCCATCTTGCACTGATGCGCCTAACATCACTTTTGAGGCGCCTCAAAAGTACACCCATCTGACACTGATGCGCCTAACATCACCGCCTCTCATCTCCATCACTGTTCCATAGTCAACCTCTCTCCTCTCTCTTCCCTCCCGCCAGGCTACATCGGATCGCTCTCCTTCCTGGAAAGTGTCCTGAGGGTTGTGGAGAAGCTCAGATCAGTCAACCCCAACTTAATATATGGTAAGTTCTGGGTTTACCCAAACCTGATGTCTGGCAGTTTTTGGGTCAACCCCAACGAAATATATGGTAAGCTCTGGGTTTACCCAACTCTGATGTCTGGTAGTTTTTGGGGTAACCCCAACCTAATGTACAGTACTTTCTGGGTTAACCCTGACCTGATATACGCTTCATGGGTTCGCCCTGACGTGGTATACGGTAATTTTCGGGCGAACCCTAACCTGATAAACGGTACTAGGAAAGGAATGAGCAACGAACCGAACCAAAGTCGGTTTGTTCACGCTCGAACCTGATTGCTTCAACTTCAACCCGAACCAATTCTGGTCGAACCGTTTTGTGAGCATGCCGGATCCCGGTTGGGTTCCAACCAGTGCTGGTTTGGTCCGACCATAGGTATAGAAGAGAAGAAGAGATGAAACGTTGCTCCCAGCCCTCACCGCTGCTTCACATTTCCTTGCCCTCCTCCTGCTGCCTGCCCTCTCAGCCCACCTCTCCTCACTCTCCCTCCCCTCGCAGTGTGCGACCCAGTGATGGGGGGTCGATGGCTCTTTGTGGCGCCTCAAGGATGGCTTGCTGGCTGCACCCCACCCCTCTCCCCTCTCTTCCACCCAACCTCCCTCCCCACCCTTCCCCTTGCAGTGTGTGACCTAGTGATGGGGGACGACGGCCGCAAAAATTAACTGCTGCCTGTTCCTCTCTCTTACCTCCCCTCTCCCCCCATCTCCCCCCTCCCCTCACGTTATGTGATCCAGTGATGGGGGACGACGGCCTTCTCTACATTGCTGCTGCTCCTTGCCACCTCTCCTTAATCTCCCCCCACCACCCCTCCCCCCCATCCCTCCTCTCCCCTCACAGCATGCGATCCAGTGAAGTGATGGGGAATGACGGCCGTCTCTACATTGCTGCTTCTCCTTGCCACCTCTTCCCCCACCTCTCCTTACCCTCCTCGCCTACCTCTCACCTCTCCCCCCCATCTCCGCCCTCCCCCCACGGTGTACAATCCAGTGATGGGGGATGACGGCCGTCTCTGCATTGCTGCTTCTGCTTGCCACCTGCTTCTCCCCCGCCTCCCCTTACTCATCCCCCCCCTTTTCCCCCATGTCTCCCCTCTCCTCACAGTGCGTGATCCAGTGATGGGAGACGATAGCCGTTGAGGCTTCCCATTCCCACAAGTAAGGCCTGCTGCCCCCGCTCTCCCCCCACCCCCCCTCCCCCCCCCATCTCCCCTCTCCGCTCACAACGTGCGATCCAGTGATGGGGGACGACGGCCGACTCTACATTGCTGATTCTCCTTGCCACTGCTCCCCCCCACCTCTCTTCACCCTTCCACCCATCTTCCCCATCCCATGTCTCCCCTCCCCTCAGAGTGTGGTCTCCAGTGATGGGAGGCGATTGCCGTTGAGGTGAGGCTCCTCGTGTAAGGCCTTCTGCCCCCACTCTCCCCCCACCCCCCTCCCCCTTCTCCTCATGTCTCCTCTGCCCTCGCACTCACAGTGTGCGATCCAGTGATGGGGAACGACGGCCGACTCTACATTGCTGCTTCTCCTTGCCACTTCCCACCCCCACCTCTCCTTACTCTGCCCTCTTCCTTTCCCCCATGTCCACCCTCCCCTCACAGTGTGCGATCCAGTGATGGGGGATGACGGCCGTCTCTACATTCGCCCCGAGCTCGTCCCCATCTACCGCCACCAGGTGCCACCAACACACCTGCCCAATCCACCAGGTGCCACCAACACACCTGCCCAATCCTCCAGGTGCCACCAACACACCTGCCCAATCCACCAGGTGCCAACAACACACCTGCCCAATCCACCAGGTGCCACCAACACACCTGCCCAATCCACCAGGTGCCACCAACACACCTGCCCAATCCACCAGGTGCCACCAACACACCTGCCCAATCCACCAGGTGCCACCAACACACCTGCCCAATCCACCAGGTGCCACCAACACACCTGCCCAATCCACCAGGTGCCACCAACACACCTGCCCAATCCACCAGGTGCCACCAACACACCTGCCCAATCCACCAGGTGCCACCAACACACCTGCCCAATCCACCAGGTGCCACCTACACACCTGCCCCCTCGAGAGCCACATTCACATTCAGGTGCCAACTCCTCTTGCAAGCGAGTTCTGAGTTTTGTCACAAGCCAGCAGGTGCCATCTATACTGACAGGCACCCAATTTCTCAATCTCTGTATATCCAACTCAGCTCTCATCCCTGTTGCTCAGCCTGCCAGGTCATGCCAATGGCGACTCTCCTTACGTTCAATCAACCAGTCTCCCAAGTTCCTGATCTTGCGATGGATGTCTATAAATTTTGCAGAGCTCTCATCCCTGTTGCTCAGTGTGCTGCTATGCTGCCTGGCAGGTGGTGCCAAAGGCGGCGCTCATCACGGCCAATCTCCCAAGCACCCAAACGCCCAAGTTCCTGATGTCTTGATGTTTACATAATTCACTGAGCTCTATTCGCCCTTGATTGGCATGCTCCTGTGCTCGCAGGTGGTGCCAGTGGCGACGCTCATCACTCCCAACCAATTCGAAGCAGAGCAGCTCACAGGCCTCAGGTGAATCTCTCCAAACTCGTCTCTCTCTCTCCATGTCATGTCGTGTCTGCTCTGCCGCAACACTCGCCCTGCCGTTACTTGCACCCTGATTCATGCACTAACTGCCCATTCACCCTCTCTCGCCTCTGTTTCCTTCCCTCCCCCCCAGCATTCAAACTCAAGCAGACGCCATCACCGCATTGCATGTGGCACGCTGCATGCATGCTGCAGGACGGGACCCAGAGAGGCAAATGTGTATGGCCAGAAGAAGCAGAAATGGAACTGTTGCTGATGCTGGCACTACCCAATCACCGTCTCTCCCCTCCGCTTCCCTCCCTCCCGCACCTACCAGCATCCGGACTCAAGCAGACGCCATTACTGCATGCGACATGCTGCATGCTGCAGGGCCCAGGAAGGTATGTGTGGCTACAGGCGAGGAAGAACAGTAGGTAGGTAAAGGGACATTCGGGTATATCTAAAATGTTTCAAATAAAGGTGCGACTGACAGCCGATTCGAATGGCATGATGCATGTGGCGCGCTTCATGGCTGCGTGCGGGGCCCAAAAGGGCATCGCATTGAATCATGTAAGCGTATGCAGGGGAAGGGGAGGAAAGGGGAGGAGAAAGGAGAAATGGACAGACCTGCTGGTAATGGCATGGTGGGCTTGCTGACGTCATGGTGGACGCGCTGACGTGATGGTCTGCTTGCTGGCAGCGCCTCTCTTAAGCTCGCTCAAGTTCAACCCTTTGAGGCAGCGCCTCCCTTGAATCCGCTCAACTTCTTTCAACCGCTTTCAACCACTCCCACCAGGTGGTGATCACGAGCATGGAGGTGGAGGGGCGGTTGCTGGTGGTGGGGAGTGACGCCAGCAGCCCTGCTGCAGAGGAGGTGAGTGAGGTGAGGCGGCAAATGGAGGGTGTTGGTCTGGTGGTTGGTTGAGGTGTGGTTTGAGTTGACTCAAACACATCCGGATGGGCGGTTGCTGCTGGTGGGGAGGGACGCCAGTAGTCCTGCTGCGGAGCCGGTGAGTGAGAGGACATGGAGGGTGTTGGTCTGGTGGTTGGTTGAGGTGTGGTTTGAGTTGACTCCTGGACATGCTGCTTGCCCTGGTGGTGGGGAAAGTCGCCGATAGCCGTGCTGCAGAGGAGGTGAGTCAGGTGAGGCGGCATGAGTGTGTTTAAGTCGACTCAAAACACGTCCCTACTGCAGAGGAGGTTAGTCAGGTGAGAGGGCAAATTATGTCAGGTCAGGTGAGTCAGGAGGTGAGTGAGATGAGGCGGCATGGAAAATGTCAGACTTGTTATTGATTTGTGTTTTGAGGCAATTCAGAACACACCTGGATTGAACATACTGCTGCTGCTGCTGCTGCTGCTGCTGCTGCTGCTGCTGCTGCTGCTGCTGCTGCTGCTGGTGCTGCTGCTGTTGCTGCTGGTGCGGTGCTGTAGAGGAGGTGTGTGAGGCGGCAGCAAGAGCTGGTTCAGAGTGAGAGGAGGTGTGGGAGGCAGCATGGGGAGTGTCGGTCTGGTGGTCAGTGCTCATTTTGGCACGTGAAACGGATGCTATGCTGCAGAGAGGTGGGTGAGACGGCATGGCAGCAAGAGCTGGTTTTGAGTGAGAGCATGCGAGTGAGGAGGCATGGGGGGCGGCGATCCGATGGTCAGTGTTTGTTTTGGCACGGGGAGTGAAACGGACGCCATGCTCCAGAGGAGGTGGGTGAGGCGGCATGGGGAGTGTTGGTCTGGTGGTCAATTTCTGAGTCGACTCAAAGTATAAACCGCGTGTAATGAGACGATTTTCTAGTCGACTCAAAAAGGTTTGTTTCGGCATGAAGAGTGAAACGGACGCCATGCTGCGGAGCTGGATGAGGCGGCATGGGGAGGGTTTTACAGGGTGGCTGGCATGTGAGGCAACTCCTTTTTTGTTCAGCGTTGGCAGGGCAGCGTTGGCAGGGCAGCGTTGAGCCCTTGTCCTGACCTTGGAAGACAGATGTCTATTCTGCTGTCCCCCTGCCCTCTCCCCTTTTCCTCTCCCCTTTTCCTCTCCCCTTTTCCTCTCCCCTTTTCCTCTCCCCTTTTCCTCTCCCCTTTTCCTCTCCCCTTTTCCTCTCCCCTTTTCCTCTCCCCTTTTCCTCTCCCCTTTTCCTCTCCCCTTTTCCTCTCCCCTTTTCCTCTCCCCTTTTCCTCTCCCCTTTTCCTCTCCCCTTTTCCTCTCCCCTTTTCCTCTCCCCTTTTCCTCTCCCCTTTTCCTCTCCCCTTTTCCTCTCCCCTTTTCCTCTCCCCTTTTCCTCTCCCCTTTTCCTCTCCCCTTTTCCTCTCCCCTTTTCCGATCATTTTCTCACTCTCCATTCAATTTCTGTCACTAATTAGGCCCCTGCCCTTGCCACCCTCACATACACCACCCTGTCTCCCGCTCTCCAATCCTCAAACATCTTTCAGGAGGGATCCGGGCCATCTGGATCATCTGGACCATCTGGAGCATCTGAATCACATTCCTTGCGGCGCTTCTGCATAGCAGTGCCAAAGATACCCGAGTACTTCACTGTATGGCACCCCCTTCTCACACTTTCCTTCTCACACTCCATCTCACACTCTCCTTCTCACCCTCTCCTTCTCACACTCTCCTTCTCACACTCTCCTTCTCACCCTCTCCTTCTCACCTTCTCGGACTCGTGCTATCTTTATTGTAAGGAGGTCTATTTCGAGTTGACACAAAATACGCCATGCCCAAGATTATCTGGACCATCCTGGGTGGGAACCGGATCCACCCAGCCTGGGTGGGGTTCCGTCCGAACCATCAGGGGTTGGATGGCATTCCACTATCCTTCTCTCTCTCCCTGACTTAAGTCATATGTAATACGTATTGTTCATCGTAACATGTAAGAAGGTGCTCGGTCGATGCAGAATACTCAGTGGCCCCAGAGTAAAAGGTCATGAGTGCCTGTGAGGCCAACCAGAGTAAAGGCCATGAGTGCCTCTGGTGCTTGACCTTGAGGCCAACCCTAAACCAGAGTAGAAGTCATGAGTTCCTACCTGGGGGCACTGGGTACCAACCAGAGTACTTACTTGACCTTGACGGTCAGTGTTAAACACACTCTCTCGCTCTCAACCCTCATCACTGCTGGGTTGTTGCGAAGTTGTGTTACGCCATTAGTGAGAGGCGGCTATCCCTAGGGGTAACCAAAGCTGTGAGGGATGTCAGTGGGGAGGCACTCGTGATTATTACGATTTTGTTATTTGTTTGAGACGTTTTAACCATTTATTTGACAATGCAGCGCATTTTCTCTTTAAGCGCGCTTACCTACATACCCATGAGTGATCATCCGTGCACCATGTGGTTATCATGTGCGTATCATGTGTTTACCATGTGCGTATCATGTGGTTACCATGTGCGTATCATGTGGTTACCATGTTGGTTCCAGGTGCATCATCACCAGTAGCTTTGAAATAGCACATGGTTATGCAATCTCTCTAACACTTTCCATGCCTCTTGCCATGTCCCGTTCCCACACATCACCTGCCTTATACAACATGCCATATTACATCACATGCCATCCCACATGCCATCCCACATGCCATCTCACCTGCCATTCCATATGCCATTCTGCATGCCATTCAACATGGCACATGACTCACCACCTGCAATCGCACATGACATGCTGTTTGTCCTGTCATACTAAATGCATTTGACATGCCACATCGCATGCCTTTCATATCCCATCCCCCAAACCATCCTCCATGCCATCCCCCATGCCATCCCCTGTGCCATCCCACATGCCATCCCAAATGCACGGCACACGTGCAGGGAACAGGAGATTTGATGACAGCCTTGCTGCTTGGATGGTCACATGTGAGTGGGGTAGTTATATGTGAGTGGGGCAGTTGCATGCATGTGAATAGGTCCGTTGCATGTGAGTGGGGCAGTTGCATGGCAGGCGTCTCATTGCATCTCAATCCTTCATAAGTCCCCTTGTGACATCTCACAGTGCTGCTTACAGCTTACTCCCTGATCCCGCATTTTTTCCCTCACTCCGCCCTTCCCCTTCCTCCCTCCCTCTTTTTCATCAGAAGTATCCCCACGACTTGGCTAGAGCAGCAGAGCTAGCAGTGGCATCCCTACAGGTGAGCAACTGCTGTTGCGCCTAGTGTTACTGTTTGTTGCTGCTCTGCTGTGTCTTTTATGCTTGACTAGCTGTCCTGTTTCAGCAGCAGAGCTGGCATTGTCATCCATACAGCGGAGCAGTTTCTGCTGGGCCGGATGCGATTGTGTGTTGCTGCTGGGCTGTCCTGATCTTTGAGGCAAGCCATATCAGCAAATCTGGCAGGGGCAACCTGTGGCATTGCAACCTTCCTGACTGCTCCTCTCCTCCCATCCTTCCTCCCTACAGGCTGTGCTCGCACGAACCCTGCAGCACCACTCTCAACCCCTTGGCAGCACCGATTCCTCTCTCACTCCCCCCACCCCGAAGCACCTTTAGCTCTGCCTTGTTCAGAGCCTCATGATGCAATCAGCCTTCTAATTCACTCCTCTCCACTCCCTCCCCACAAGCCGTGCTTACTCGCACCCTACATAATACCAACTCTTCCCAACCTGCTTCCACTCCCTGCCCTAACTCCCGCCCTACAGGCTGTGCTCGCACGCACCCTGCAGCAGCACTCTGTAGCTCGAGACAGCACCGACTCCTCTCTTACTCCCCCCACTCCCAAGCGCCTTGAGCTCTGCCTCGTTCAGAGCCGTGGTGACATTATGAACCCGCCTGTGGTGTTACGCGCACAAGCGGTCGAATGCGGTTTAGTTGGGTTAGATGGACTCCAGGATGGTGTGGCTTGCTTGGTGAGTGGTGATAATTTAGAGGTTCTGCAGGATGAGGGAGTTGATGCTCAGCTGAGAACTGAGAGCTGAGTTGAGTAAAAGATAGTTAAGGATGCAGTTTGTTTGGCACCAATTTATGGATCCACAACATCACAACAGCAACTCAGACAAAACTCTTGCAGCAAAACGCAAAACAAAAGGACTAGGGGGGTTTGGATTGGAACCCTCAAATCAAGATGGATTTGGACTACTACATACTAATTCTTCAAAATGAGATGTCTCAATTATTTCATAACCAGTAACTAGAAAAACACTTATTTTCATAAGAAACTGTGACGTACTGAGCTCCCGGAGTGATTCAAGGTGGGCCATACTGAGCTATCTCGCCAAGCAGCAAGGCAGACGAAGAGCAGCTGCGCACACGTTCTTCGCCCCTAGCGCGTGAAAAGGAGAGACGCTCTGATGCCAGCACCTGTCCAACTGGCAAGACGCACCAGGGTCTTGCGTGAAAGAGAAAGACGCGTCAGCAGTGGTCGCACCTGTGCAAGCAACAGATCCTAGACCAGTAGATCCTACACTAGCATCATGTACAGATCCTAGACTAAGCATACACGAATAATAAGGTCCAAGAACACTAGAGTCATCAGCAGGCATAGCAGGAAGTGTTAGAATATGGAAACACGAATGAATGCATTAGGCAGAAGTTGAGTAAAAGTACCTAACCCTAATTGGGTTGTACCCCATAGAACATGACCCACTACAGCCTAACATCACAATATTGTTTGACACACCCCCATAGGCGAAGTGGGGGATAGCAAGCATAATAAGCGGTCACAAGACCAGTCAAGAGAAGAAACAAATAACAAAGCTCAGGGTGGATCTCAAGGACACCACACACTCCGAGCACAAGCAAGCGGCCACAAGGCCAGTTCACATGCAGTTTGATAATAACACAAGCAGTACAATGATTACAACCTAGCAACCAGAAACATGCAGGTTTATATATCAAAGTACAAGACAATATCAAGAAACAAGCAAGTGAGGCAGGGTGGGCACAAGCCCAAGAGCAGTGCAGAAACGCTGATGATCACTAGACCCAAGGGCCTTGGTGAAGACATCAGCAGTGTTGGCCTGTGTGGCCACATAAGCAAGACGAAGCTGACCACGCTGCTGCAGCTCTCGCGTGAGGAAGTAACGGAGAGCAATGTGCTTCGTTCTGTGCTCCAGTGTCTGGTCCTGACACAAGGCAATCATGGCCTTGTTGTCGACGTACAGAACTGGAGGAGAACGAGGCCGCTCACCCAAGTCGGTCAGCAGGTAGGTCAGCCAGCGGAGCTCATGTACAGCCATAGCCCCAGCGTAGATTTCGGCCTCACAGCTGGAACTAAGTACAGAAGAAGAGCGAGTGGACCTCCACGAGACACAACCAGTGTCGAGGCTGAAACTGTACCCCTGTGTCGACCGGTGAGTCGTCTGGTCGTCAGCCCAAGAAGCGTCTGAGTGACCGGTGAGAACAACTGAACCCCGTCCTCCAAGCACGAGCCCCATGCCCGATGTACTGCACAAGTAACGCAATACCCTCTTCGCAGCTTCCCAGTGCACCTTTCGGTGTCTACCGGGAGCCTTGTAGTGAGCCAGGAGGCTGAGAGGGTATGCGAGGTCAGGTCGTGTGCACGTCATCAGGTACATGAGGCAACCCACAAGCTCTGGGTACGGACCACTCAGCTCTACGGACTCGTCCGAAGGTGGAGCTGAGAGCGAGTGGCCGGTAGACAGAGGAGTTGGCTGTGGCGAGGACCACGTGAAGTCGAAACGCTGAAGGACCTCCTGCACCATGTGTGACTGAGTGAGGGTGATGGTGCGACGTGCTCTGTCCCGGGTGATCTGCAAGCCAAGATAGCTCCGCAGCTCACCCAGGTCAGTGCAGGTGTGTCTCTCATGCAGCTCCGCCTTCACTAAGGCGAGAGCCTCAGTGTCAGCAGTAGCAAAAACCAAGTCGTCAACGAACACGAGAACGTAGAACGGAGGCAGAGAAGTGTCTGTGCTCAGAAACAACGAAGGGTCAGCAGTCGAGGGAGCGAAGCCAAGAGCCGCAAGTGTAGTCATCAGTGTGTCGTGCCACTCACGGGGTGCCTGCCGTAGGCCGTAGACTGGTCGCCGTAGACTCCACTGGGTACCCTCAGGAAAAGACCCAGTGAAGCCACGTGGGCGGCGCAACCAGATAGCCTCGTGAAGGCTGCCCTGGAGGAAGGCTGTCGAGAAGTCGAGGGAGTGCAGCTCGTAGTCGCGTAGTGCTGCAACGTGCAGTAGCACCCGAAGAGTGGGGGAGAACGTCTGGAAGAAGTCGACCCCCTCACGCTGACTGAAGCCTCGTGCAACGTAACGCGCCTTGAAGGCAGGCGGAGAACCCGGTAGCCGCTTCACCCTGAAAATCCACATGCCATCGACTATGTTCGCCCAAGGTGGGGGAACCTCGTCGACGTAGGTGCCTGTGGACTTCCAGGAAGCCATCTCTGCGTCCATGGCTATCTGCCACTGAGAGGAGTACGGACCCGTGATCGCCTCTGCGTAAGAGCGCGGGGTCGGGATGTCCAGTGCATCTGGGTCTCCCTCAGGGCAAAGTAGCGTGGACGCGAGATGAGGTGCAGCGGCCGCTAGGCACTCCAGCTCAAACTGCGTGTCCTCAAGAACGTCACAGCCAAGGTCAAGCTCACCCCCGACGGACGGAGGACAGGAAGAGTAAAAAACAAGACTCGCAGCGTAGTCAAGGCAGCACAAAGCAACAAAGTCAACAAGCTCAGCAACTAAGGCACACGCAGCAGCAGACTCAAAGGAAGGGTCAGTCACAACTGTGGCAAGGAGACGAGTGACAGTCGGACTGGCAGCACGGACAAGGTCAGACTCAGGGTCAGGAACGTGCGGAAGAGAGGACGCGGGAGGCTCAGGCAGGACAACACGCTGTGGAACAGAGGAAGGACGGAGTGTCATATCGTGAGTGCCTGGCACAACCGGAGCACGAGGACGACGAACACGACGAACACGAGCAGGGACAGAAGCTCTAGTCTCAGGCTCTCGACGCACAGGAGTGGAAGCACGAGTCTCAGGCTCTCAACGCTCAGTCAGGGACTCTGTCACCGCAGTGTAAGGAGCAGGAGCAGGCAGCAGGGAGTCAGGCCGTAGCTATGGCTGAGATTGGTCTGTCGGTGGGAACAGTAACGGAGGAGTAGTACCAGCGACAGGGAACTCAGTAACAGCAGGTGGGAAACTGAGAAGGTGATGAAGCGCAGACTGCTGCGGCTGAGTAGTCGCACCCCCAGAACCTCCAGCTCCAGTAGCAACAGCACCCCCAGAACCAGTACCTCCGGCTCCACCACCGGGACTGCCCCAACGGACAGCCCACTCGCGAAGCTGCTGCGGCGAGAGCGACTCCTGCTGACTAGCACCACCAACTCCAGTACCCCCAACTCGCGGAACAATGGCACTAGCACCTACATGGCTAGCACCTCCAGTACCTCCAGCAGCACCTGTGCCTCCAGTACCAGTACCTCTAGCACGGCCAACTCCAGGAACACCGGTACTAGCACCTCCAGGGCCAGCACCTCCAGTACCTACAGCAGCACATGTGCCTCCAGAACCAGTACCTCGAGCATGGTCAACTCCAGGAACACCAGCACTAGCACCTCCAGGGCCAGCACCTCCAGAACCTGCAGCTCCAGCATGTCCAGCGCCACCACCACGACTGCCCCAATGGACAGCCCACTCGCGAAGCCGCTCCGGCGAGAGAGGCTCCTGGCGACGTGAGCCAGCAGCACCCACAGCAGCAGCACCTCCAGTACCTCCAGTAGCACCAGTAGTCCCAGTACCTCCAGCTCTAGCAGGACGAGCACGGCTAGCTCCACCACCAGGGCTGCCCCACTGTACAGCCCACTCGCGAAGCCGCTCCGGCGAGGGAGTCTCCTGCCGACGTGCACCAGTGCCACCAGCACTAGCAACCCCAGTACCACCAGTAGCAGAACCTCCAGCTCCAGCAGTCCCAGCACCTCCAGCTCCAGCAGTCCCAGCACCTCCCGCTCGAAGACGGCTAGCTCCACCACCAGGGCTGCCCCACTGGACAGCCCACTCGCGAAGCCGCTCAGGCGAGAGAGCCTCCTGCCGACTCGTACCAGGACCACCAGCACCAGCACCTCCAGTACCTCCAGTACCCAGAGGACACTCAGCACCCCAAGAACCAGCACCCCCAGAGTCCGCACCCCCAGTGGCACCACCTCCTGCAGCACCAGAGTCCACAGCGACAGGCTGCAACGGCGGTGAAGACGGTCGAGGCAGAAACCCAGGAGGGACCGCCAAGCGCGCGGAGCGGCGGGAGGTCACGGTGGCAGCAGAAGTCGGGTCACCCCCCCCAGCTGGGCCAGAGGTGTCAGAGGAGACCTCGACTGGCTCAACCAAGGGGGACGGGTCAACCTGAGACACACCTGAGGGAGCAGGACCCTGCGGGGGAGTGGGGTTACCGGGGGGGGGGGGTCGGAGACCAGTGCGAGAGGCGGGAGGGGCACGGGTGAACTGCGGTGGGGGTGGAGACGGTAGAAGCAGACAGACTCGTCAAAGGTGACGTCCTGGGAGGAGAGAACACGACGAGAACCCAGGTGGTAAAACTGCCAGCCCGGGGCGTCGGTAGGGAAGCCAAGGAAGACGCAGCGAATAGTGCGGGGAGAGAGCTTCCCCGCGGGGGGGGGGGTCGCGAACAAGCGAAAGGGCACCCCAGACCCGAAACGCCGACGCATCACCAACCTCGCGCGTCCACCGCAGAGTGGGAGAGGTCTCCAGGTGGGAGACGCGGAGCCAGAGGTTGAGTTGCTCAGCAGCGTATCGGACCGCAAACGGCCACAGAAAATGGGGAGCAGCCGCATGTACGATGGGGGTGCGAGCAACCTCCATCACCAAGTCAATGCGGCGCTCTGCAATCCCATCCTGCTGGGGAGAGGCCGGAAGCGTGAACGTCTGGCGGATGCCCTCAGCACTACAGAAGTCCTCGAGGAGGCCGGAGAAAAACTCACCACCTCGGTCAGAGTGCAGTCGCAGGACTGGGAGGTCCTGCTGAAACCGAGCACTCAGCTGGCGACGGACAGCACGGATCCAGCGGATCAGGACACTGCGGACCTCCGCCTTGCTCTGCAAGGGGAAGACCGTGGTGTAGCGCGTGTAGTCTTCTACAACCAGCAAGAAGTAGCGCTCTCTGCCCTGTCGAGGGACTCGGGCTGGACCCCACACGTCCATGTGGAGGGTCTGCAGAGGAGCCGTGGTCGGAGGAAACGAGGAGTGAGGAGTGGCGCGCTGCCGCCCCTCGACGCAGGGAAGGCACGGCAGCGCAAGAGACCTCGGGAGCGGGGGCAGGGACCTGGGAAGCCCAGAGACAAGGAGACGGGAGTGCATGCCACAAAGGCATGGCAAGGAGGGGTGGCCAAGACGGTGGTGCCAGAGGAGAGTCTGGTGCATGAGGAGACAACACGAGCAAGACGCAGTGACCTCAACCGACGCAGCTACCTGACCTGACTCAGCTACCAGTGCAGACTCAGAGGGTCAGTGTGTACAGGCCAGTCCCAGGCCTCCGAGTGAACGTGGCGAGGTGCTCACCAGTGCGCGAGTCCGTACAGATCGCCACTAGCTCGCCTCTTGGCTGGGTGACAGTGACCCACTGGTCCTGGAGGACAGAGGTAGCCACCAAGTTCTTAGCGAACGAGGGGAGGTGGAGACCTGTGAGGAGGCCGGAAGGGGCCGCCGGACAGGGGAGAACAGTAGCGCCACGCGCGACTACCGGGCCCCCGGAGGGGTCGGCCAGTGTGACAGGGACAGGGGCTGTGAGCGGTGTGACTGTGGTACTGTCGCGGAAGAAGCAGCGAGACGCGCCTGAGTCTAGGGTAAAAGTGTGCAAGGCCTCCTCAGGCTCTGCACCTGTGCTAGCTGAGTCAAAAGCACCAAGACTAGCAGCCTCTACAGCTCCAGGTGCCTCGACACCCCCAGTACGAGTACTCCGAAACCCTCCGCCACCGGGGCTGCTCCACCGGACAGCCCACTCACGAAGCTGCTGCGGGGAGAGAGTCTCCGGCGGACACTGCTGCTGCTGCTGTCCACCCCCAGAACCTCCGCGACTACCAGCGGCACTACCAGCAGGAGTAGACTCACACGGACCTCCAGTAGTAGCACCCCAGGCTCCGCCACCGGGGCTGCCCCACCGGACAGCCCACTCACGACGCTGCTGTGGCGTAAGCGACTTCCCCTGACGAGCACGGCTAGCTCCGCCACCGGGGCCGCCCCACCAGATAGCCCACTCGCGAAGCTGCTGCGGCGAGAGAGACTCCTGCACATTCGGTTGCTGCTGACGTAGGACAGTGGTAGTGGCCATGGCAGGCAGTGGCAGCTAGTAGCAGTAGCTGCGCAGCAGCAGTAGCACAGGCGGCAGTAGCAGCGTAGCAGCACTCGGGGCAAGGCGGCGCTAGTGCGGGACAGGGCAGCGCGGGGCAGCGCGGGGCAGCAGCACCTAGGGCGGCAGCACCTAGGGCGGCAGCAGCACCTAGGGCGGCAGCACCTAGGGGGACAGCACCTAGGGCGGCAGCAGCAGGCGGTAGAACCTAGGGCGGCAGCAGCAGGCGGCAGCACCTAGGGCAGCGGCAGGCGGTAGCTCCTAGGGCAGCAACACCTAGGGCGGCAGCAGCAGGCGGCACTTGCGCGCGTGCAGGGCAAGCGCGGGTCGTTGGGCAGCAGGGCGCGCTGGGCGCTGGGCAGCAGGGCGCGCTAGCGCGCTGGGCAGCAGGGCGCGCTGGCGGGCTGGGCAGCGGGGCGTGCTGGCGCGCTGGGCAGCGGGGCGCGCTGGCGTGCTGGGCAGCAGGGCGCGCTGGTGCTGTGGGCAGCAGGGTGCGCGTGCAGAGCGCGCGGGCAGGCAGGGCGGCGCAGCTGCAGGAAGAGCGCGCGCGGGCAGGGCGGCGCTCAGGCAGGGCAGCAGGGCGCACGCGCGGGTAGGGCAGCAAGGACGCGCAGTAGCAGGGCAGCTGGGCGCGCGCGGGCAGGGCAGTAAGGCACGCGCTAGCGCTAGGCAGCAGGGCAGAAAAAAAAAAATAAAGTCCTGGGGGCGGAACGTTTGGTGGGCCCTAAGGATCGTACCTACTCTAATACCGTGTTAGAATATGGACGCAGGAATGAATGCATTAGGCAGAAGTTGAGTACAAGTACCTAACCCTAATTCGGTTGTAAACCATAGAACATGACCCACTACAGCCTAACATCACAATATTGTTTGACAGGAAGGGGAGGGTACATAGCAGCATGCAAACCACTAACAGGCATGGTGAACAACTGCGGGCCAAAACGACAGAGCAGTGGAGCCCAATCCGCTGCAGGGCCGCCGTGCCCGTGATGCAGGTGGTAGAGGTCGGTGAGGTAGTTGTCTAGGAGGGTGAGTATGCCCGCAGCGGAAGCCGCGGCGCGGACCTGTCTAAAGGGTGTACTCGTAGGGTCCAACACGGATGTCCAGTTGGACGGCCCACTTCCGCGACTAGTGCTTCCAAAACTGACCGAACCCCACGCTGCTGCGGGCCCCACTATTGGAACTGCTGCGGCTGCTGCTGCTGAACCTGGTGCTACTGCTGCTGTGGCCACTGCTGTTGTGGCCGCTGCTGCTGAACCGCCACACCTCCAGAACCAACGCCTCCTCCAGGAGCTCCACCTGACGCAGTACATCTTCTAGCGCCAGCACCTCCGCCACCTGCACCTCCACCACCTCCACCTCCTCCACCACCTTTAACCTCTCCACCCTTCTTACTCCTCTTGTGACAGCGCTGCCAACCAGAGGCATCAACAGCTGCAACCTCCATTGAGGTTGTAGACTTAGCAACAGAAGGCCCCCCCTTGGCTGTGTCCCACCCTCGGGTGGGTGGGACTCCCAGGTGGGACAGCCCTCCCGGGTACTCCCGGTCAGTGAGCCCACCGTGGTACTCCCAGATCAGTCGGTCCAATCCAGTTGTTTCTCTTTGGGTAGCTACTGCTGATGTACAATGCATGCAGGACGGCACTCCCTTCCCGTTTGACGCGACACGCGGGCCAGGGTATGTGTGGCACTGCCACATTCTGGAGCACGAGGACAATTCCATGATGCGCCCCCTCATCATCACCAAGTGAGGACAATTCGATGACGCGCCCCCCTCATCATCACCAAGTGACGCGCCCTTCTGTACCAACGGCACAGGTCCTTCCTCCTCCAACGGCACCCAGAAATGGCACCATGTCGTTTTGGAGGTCGCTGCTACCGTACATTATCAATCATTTCAGTCAGGCCTTACAATAAGGCCTTCAGTTTAGTGGCATTTGGGAGGATGATTCATGTACATAGTAAAATAATTATACGGTATGGCTGGATTTCTTATACGGTATGCTGATGGATCCCAGCATCCCAGACATCTGCTGTGAGAGTACAGCGGCTACGCTTACCCATATTTACTTAATCTTGCATTATCTTGCTAATCTCTATTTTCTTATGCTTGATTTCCTAGTTTCGTTGCTTTACTATAGTTATTATAGTTATATGCACCGAAATAGGTTACGTGCAGCGAACTTTGCGTAACGCATGATTCCACCGAAGTGATTCTACCGAATTCAGGAAGGTCCCATTTCGGACGCTTTGCGACACTCGGAACCTTCTCGTAACACCTGGTTACATTGCCTTGTATCGTGCCTATATATAGCCTTGTGTTACACCCAGGAGACCATAATTAAATTCTGAACTCGATCCTTCGATCATCACACTTGGTAATCAGAGCACGCTTTCACGTGAAGTTCTTCAACCGCTAAAACCCAGCCTTAAAAAAAACCGCGGGGGCGACATCAAACTCGCTGATTCGGGTGCGTAAAGCCAGTTCCGCGCAGTTTTTAACTCCCCCTCGAAATCAGTTTTCGAACAGGCACGTCAGGCATGGAGGGGCAAGGCGACAATTTCGTACAGGAAATTGCCGCACTTTGTGCCGAACAGGAGCAGACACTGGCGACGCTTCAACGACTAGAGGCGTTGATCGCAAACCAGTCGGCAGCCGCCACAGCAGCAGCGAACACAGCAGCGACAGCAGTAGCAGCGGCAGTGACACCGACATTCGTACCTTCGACAGCAAACCCGCTACAGTGAATCTCGAAGCAGTGCGACCGAGGCTGCCGAAGGCGTTCGATCCTAGCGCGAAAGGCAGCGACGTCCGTCGATTCATAACTACATTCGAAATTTTAATTCGAGGCCATTAGATGCACGACTCCGACACACGACGCGATGCGATTCGGCTCGCAGCAACACTATTACGAGGCCCGGCACTGGAGTGGATCTACAGTAGTGAAATCTGAGGTGGAGGGTCGTGGGCGCGGTTTCGGGCAGCCTCAATTCAACGATTCGAGCCAATTAATAGTTTGTACATGGCGCGGCAGCAGATACACCGACACCGCCAATTTGGCAGTGTGGCGCAGTACACGCAGCAGATGGAGTCGTATTTTAAAAGAATCAAAGACTTAACAGAGGGCGAGAAAATTCAAGCGTACACTGCGGGGCTGAAAAATGAAGTTCGCCGACAGGTTATCGCGGCGAATTACAGCAGCTACAGGGACATGGTGTGTGCCGCCGAACAGTTCGACGCATTGACCAAGGGTGAACACGAAACACGATGCAACATGCTGAAGAGGAATTTCGGCATGGAGCGATCGGCACCCCCCACGACTGCCGACGCAATGGAAATCGACAATGTCGACGCGAAGCAGCGGCCGGCGAAAAACAAAACGTGAGAGTTTTGGGGCGCAGCAGGGCATCGGATTTTGTCGTGCTGGAAAATGAAAAAAGCACGTGCGGAGTTGCAGGGCAAGAACAGTGCAGCACCCCCGAAGTAAAAAAACAAGAATCGCCAGTAGTCGCGGATCGAGCTGGCGATCGCGAAAAGTTCCGGAAAAAGGCAAAAAGGCGACGACGTGGCGACTTCGGAGCGGGCGAAAAAGGGAGAAAATGATGGCGCGAATTTACAACGTCATGACCGGCCGGCACCAGGGGAAATCGCTGAGACAAAAGGAGAATCCGCTTAAATAGACTCTGCACCGCCCGGGAAACTCCAACCGAACACCCCCGAAAGTAAGAATTCGATCGAGTTATCCCATGAAGATACGTAAGAATTTTACTTCTCGAGGTTTTCAAGCCTTTGAATAAATTAAGGGAGAGTTAGAGGATAAGAGAAAGCCTTTAGAAATAGTACCGGTCGCCCCCCACCACCGCCTCAAAGTGGTCACGCTCCTTATGCCCGAAACAGGCGCGGACGCCATCCGCGCGGACCTCATCGCCCGCATCACCGCCATGCTGAAGCCGCATTTCTTCCGATGCGGCTCCGTCCCGGAGTTTGAATCTGCCACCGGCGAGGTGCTCCGGGTTCCGCGCCGTGCCTATGCACGGCTTTGCTTCTCATGGCCGACGGAGGAAGCCGCTGAGGACTTTGAGCGCCTCTTCCCCCGCTCCATCCCTCTGAATTTATCCCGCTCTGTGCTTCTGAAGGTTTTCGAAGACCGTAGCAAAGCCGGGGGTGCCACTGCGATGTCGCTCCTGAACATCCCCCCGGGGTATACCCCGGAGGACGTCCGCGATTTTCTGTTGCACGGTGCGGATCCATCAGAACCGGCTTGGCTCGCGGATCTGCAGTATTTCCACCGCACGACCGATCCGTACGAGGAGGTCTTCCTCCCCATTTTCACCCGCATCCCTCTCCCTCGCTCGGGTGTCCCATCCTTTTCCCGCATCCCCGCTGTCATTCCGTTTGAGGATGACTCCCCTAATGCCCTGCTCAATATTTCCACACATGTGTGCGCTTTTTGTGGGAACAACCATCACGATTCTGATCACGAGACCTTCGCCTTCAAGTGCAAGTAGCGCCTGAACAACAAGGCCCAAATCTTTGTTGCCCAGCTGCAGAAGACCTAGTACGGTCCTCTACCCTTCCTTTTTTGCCCGAGACCCACCATTGCCTCTGTACGCTTTTTCTGTCCCTACTTCACCAGCCCCCTCATCCCTTGTCTTGCAAAAGACCCCCACCCCTGCTCGTTCTGTCTTACGCTGCTTTTGACCTACGCTGCTCCACCTACCCCCTCCTTGCTACTGTACCTCTTGCACTGCTCCTCTACGCCTCTTACCCCCCCTTCCTTCCCTGTTCTCGGGTGTACCCACCCCCTGTTGTTTGCTGGCCTTTCCCCTTTGCTGCCCGCTGCTTAACTCTCCCCCGGCCCCCCCCTCCCCCCCCCCCCCCCTTTAGCTTTCCCCCCTCCATGGCCCCGCGCCGCGCTGGTGCGGACGGCTTCCATTTCTCACACCCCCCTCCTCCCTTTCTCCCTAACCTGACACATGACTTCATTTGCGAACAACCCAGCCTGCAACGTGACCTCCTCTTCCGTCTCTAGACCCGCTCCCTTCCTTCCGGGGCAAGAATCCAATTTGCCACTGACCGAGGTCGCTGCACTCTCTGCGCGTCTGGACAACTCCAGACCATCTCCCAAATCTTCTTTTACTGTGGTGTTGCCCCAGACGTCCTGAACGCGCTTAGTTCAGTTGCTCGCCGCCACCTTGGCTGCTCGCCCCCGAATGAGCTCCTCCTTTTTCCTCTCCACGCGAGAGCTGGACAATCCGCATGACATGAAAGGAAATTTAACGACACGTTCTCGTTGGCGCGGCTGCCAAGGCGATTTTGAATGCATGACGTGAAAGGAAATTTAACGACACGTTCTCTTCCAAGTTCGAAGTTATTCAAATAATCCTTGCTCAATTTCTACTCGCTTTCAATGTTTTTTTTTTTATGGAGACGATCCACCCAGTCAGTCAAGAAACAACAACGGTCAGCCTCCAGCATCAAGACCGCCACACCCCTCCGCTTCATTTGTTTTTACGCCAAAGGCGTTCTTTCCATCCATCCTGACTGCATATGTCATGGCTTCTTGGCAACCCTTTCCGTTCCCCTTAGATATGCTCACCGTCATAGAGCGCTCTCTCAGAACTGCCGGGGGATATCCTTGTCAAATGTTATTATAGGTTCTTAGGCTACAGTGAGTAGCACTCTAGGCAGTACAGCACTTTCAGGGTTGCTATTTGTATCCCTTGTTTCCCTAGTTCACACATTCCGTTGCATTCCTACTTTGAGATGGTATCACGAGTAGGTTAGTTCCTCGTTACTTCCTAGCCCGCGCCCTCTCTAGCGCACCTCCGCGCCCTCCGCGCCCTCCGCGCCCTCCGCGCCTTAGGCTCCGTGCCCTCCGCACCCTCTCCGCGCCCTAGCGCCCTCCTCCTCCGCGCGTCAGCGCCCTCCGCGCCCCTAGCCCATGTTTTCGGCCCGCGCGCCTTAGCGCCCTCCGTGACCCTAGCCCGCGCCGTCGCGGACCTCCGCGCCTAGCGCCCTCCGCGCCCCTAGCCCGCGCCGTCGCGGACCTCCGCGCCTAGCGCCCTCCGCGCCCCTAGCCCGTCGCCCAGGCCCGCGCCCTAGCTCGTCGCCCAGGCCCGCGCCCTAGCCCGTCGCCCAGGCCCGCGCCCTAGCCCGTCGCCCCAGCCCGCGCCCTGGCCCGTCGCCCCAGCCCGCGCCCTGGCCCGTCGCCCCAGCCCGCGCCCTGGCCCGTCGCCCCAGCCCGCGCCCTGGCCCGTCGCCCCAGCCCGCGCCCTGGCCCGTCGCCCCAGCCCGCGACCTAACCCGTCGCCCCAGCCCGCGCCCTCGCCCGTCGGCCCAGCCCGCGCCCTAGCCCGTCGCCCCAGCCCGCGCCCTGGCCCGTCGCCCCAGCCCCGCAGGCAGCGCGCCGCGCGGGTAGCGCGCCCCGCGGGTAGCGCGCCCCGCAGGCAGCGCGCCCCGCGGGTAGCGCGCCCCGCGGGTAGCGCGCCCCGCAGGCAGCACACCCTGCAGGCAGCGCACCCCGGAGCGCTTTAGCGCCAGAAAATAAATAAATTAATTAAACCCTTAAAAAAAAAAAAAAAAAAAAAGGGGGTCTAGGGTGGGGGCCTGCAACTGTCGCCTGCGTTCCTGCATGCCGGACGACCTGCACAGTTGCCTCCATCCCGCAGCCGTCAGTAATGCAGCCCCTACTGTTGCACGTATTTTCCACTGCCAGTGGCTCTACTAGCGGCAGCCGACAACCGCACTTACGGTCTCTAGCTCCGGCCGTTCCTACCTCCAGCCAGCCCTAGCTCGCCGTTTCTAGCTCCAGCCAGTTCTTGCTCCGGCCGTTCCTCGCCTAGTTTCACCTGGCGCTTCTAGCTCAGTTTGCTCCATGCTCCAGCCGTTCCTCGCCTAGTTTCACCTGGCGCTCCTAGCTTAGTTCGCTCCGTGCTCCAGCAGTTACTCGCCTAGTTTCACCTGGCGCTCCTAGTTGTTCTCGTTTTTCACTGCAGCCGTCCCTAGCTCCTGTCGCTCCTAGCCTGCCGCTCCTGCACCCCGCTAGCTTTTATCATGGAGTCCACTAGGGTTCTCCAGCAACAGGGAAAGCAGCAGCGGCCGTTTCAGCAGTGGCTTCCGCAGCGGCAGGGGCGCCCTCAGCAGTAGCTCCGCCCTCAGCAGCTGTGGCGCCCTCAGCAGCCGTGGGGGCCTGGTGGTTCGGGTAGCGTTGGCTGCAGCAGCGGCCCAGCCAGCTGGGGGACTCGTCGCGGTGGCCGCGACGTCGGCCCCTGCCAGTACCGGATTCTGACCGGCCCTGGTGCTGGCACTACCAGCTGGCGTCCTGACCACTCTGCACAGCGCTGCTACAGCCGCCTCGACGACCTTTACCGTGAGCGTTTTGGGCCTGAGTCGGCTCCCCCGATCTGGCCCGGTCTGTTTCATAGTGGTTACCCTGTGTTTGATATGTCTATGGATGCTGTTTATTCTGTCACGTACGGATCTCTTGGCTTGCGTGTACCTCGCTTAGGACCTTTGCCTGTTGCTAGTGTCGGTACTTGTGCTTTTAGTGTAGGTGCTTGTGTAGTCACTAGCCCAGCCGTGACGACTGCTGTTGCGTCGCTCTCCTTCACGCTGGACTCCGGCGCGTCTTAGTGCTTCTTCCACGACCACACCACTGTCACACCTCTTTCGACTCCAGTCCCAGTTGCCCTGGCTAATCCTACTTCAGGACCAGCAGTTGCTCGCAGCTCGACCACTCTCCCGTGCCCAGCTGTCCCCTCTGGTTTCCTCACTGGTCTCTACATCCCCTCGTTCTCTCGGAACTTGGTGGGTGCTGGATACCTTCAGGACCGGGGGATCACAGTCACTTTTCCTGCGCACGGGAGGACTGCGGTCTGTACTAACTCTTCCACCGGGGCAGTTCTTGCCACGTTCACCAGAGAGCCCCACTCAGGTCTCTTCGTCCTGCACACTCCGCCCCCGCAGGTAGCTGTGTCTGGTCAGGTTGCTTCGTCCCCCCCGGTAGCAGAGTCCGGTCAGGTTGTTGTGTCCGGTCAGGTTGCTGTGTCCGGTCTAGTTGCTGCGTCTTGCTCGTGTCGGTCTTTCACCCACCGGACTGTCTTGTGGCACCACCGTCTTGGCCACCCGTTGATCCCCCGCCTCCGCACTATGGCTAGTCACCGTCTTGTTTCAGGTCTCCCTCGCGTCTTCCCGTCGCTCCCTCCCTCGCCTGCGCCGCCGTGCACTCCTTGCGTTGCCGGCCGTCTTCGTGCCACTCCGCACGCCTCCTCCCTTCGTCCGGCCACTGCTCCCTTCCAGACACTCCACTTGGATGTCTGGGGCCCTGCACCTACGCAGGGACCTGAGAGGGAGCGTTACTTTCTGGTGGTCGTCGACGACTTCTCCAGGTACACCACGGTGTTTCCTCTCGCGAAGAAGTCCGAGGTGACTTCTACGCTGATCCGGTGGCTTCTAGCCACTGAGGGCACTCGTGGCCGTCGTGTCTCCTGTCTCCACTCTGACCGTGGGGGTGAGTTTCGCTCAGGCATTCTTGCCGGATTCTGCGGCGAGCAGGGCATCGTACAGTCCTGGACGCTGCCAGAGTCCCCACAGCAGAATGGGGTTGCTGAGCGCCGCATTGGCTTGGTCATGGACATCGCCCGCACATCCATGATTCATGCTCGTGCGCCCCATTTTCTGTGGCCCTACGCGGTTCGCTACGCCGCTCACCAGCTGAACCTCCGGCCGCGCGTCTCGCGGCCGGAGGCTTCACCGACCAGTCTTTGGACAGGGTCCCCTGGTGTTGGGTCAGCTTTTCGTGTCTGGGGCTGCCTTGCGCTTGTCCGCGACACCTCTGCGGACAAGCTCTCGGCTCGCGCCGTCCCCTGTGTCTTCCTTGGTTTCCCGGTAGCCTCGGCCGACTGGTCCTTTTACCACCCGCCCCTCCACCAGTTCCTAGACTCCCGTGATGTCCGGTTCGACGAGTCAGTGTCCTACTACACCCGATAACACTGCAGACGTCTTCACCAAGGCCCTGGCGCTTGGTGACCACCACAGGTTCTGTGTGCAGTTGGGGCTTGTTGAGGTAGGCCCTCGGTTGCTGTAGACTTGTTGTTTGCTCTGCTTGTTGTGCTTTGCTATATATATCCTAGTGAACTCTTGGACTGGCCTTGTGGCCGCTTGCTTGTGCTCGGAATTTGTGTGGTGTCCTTGAGATCCACCCTGAGCTTGCTTTGCTTCTTGCATTGACTGGTCTTGTGACCGTTTGTTCACCCTGCTTGCTTTGATGCCCCTCACTTAGCCTATGGGGGTGTGTCAAATGTTATTATAGGTTCCTAGACTACAGTGAGTAGCACTCTAGGGAGTACAACACTTTCAGGGTTGTTATTTGTATCCCTTGTTTCCCTAGTTCACACATTCCGTTGCATTCCTACTTTGAGAATCCTCTAGGGGATAGGGGAATAATGTGTTTTTTTACGTACTCCTAATAGGTAGTTGGCTTGAAGGCCATATTCCCTGTTTGCTCTATGTATGATTGTATACAGGTTACGACCTTAATATTACCATAACCATAACCATAACCATAACCATAACCTTCAGCACCCTTTTGAGCCCACTGCTGCCCGCTGTCAGAAATAAAACGCACCCCAACGCCAACATTTCTGCCTTCTCATTCGAGTTTCCCCTGCAATGTTTTTTTGCAGCTACCTGGCTCGCATCAGGGCAGCACTGGTCAGTTGGAAACAGATGTTGGGCGAAGACGTCGTGAACACGCTATATGGCTTCCGCGAAACCCACGACATTCCGAATGTCAATCCCAAAACTCAAGCCTCAATTTCTCGATGTGAGCACCATCCCCGAGCCTCTGGCCATGCGGGCTGATGCGCCAGCCGAACAAGGCCTGACGCAGGGTCCTCGCTAGGATTTTAGGGGGCCAGATGCATCAGACGGGCCCTTCGGGTCTGATGCGTCAGAAAAATTGCTATTTCTGTGTCTGATTGGTCAGACATTTTACAAAAACCTTGTCTGACCAATTAAATAGGACAATTGTTAAAGATTGTTTCTGATCTCTGGTTGCGTACTTGACTGATGATTCAGACTTGACTGGTCACAGCAGATTCGCCCTGACAACAAATTCGCCCTGACAGCAAATTCGCCCTGGCACAGTAGTCTCACGTTGTCACAGCACAGCAAATTCGCCCAATCACAGCATATTTGCCCTGACACAGCAGCAGATTCGTCCTCACACAAGAGATTTGCCCTGTCAGAGCATGTTCTAGCAGAAATCCCCTTAGTCTACTATGTTTCGGTTTCAAACGAAACATGAAATACATCTCTGATGAATCAGATCACTACAAAAATTCGTTTCTGATCGATCAGATAAATTAAAACCCCATTTCTGGAAAATCAGATTAGCTGAATAAATTATGTATGGAATCTGGAATCTCAGACAAACAGAAAAAAATGTCTGATATCGATGACCCTGGCCTGACGGGACCATACGACCCATGCACGCGATACCTGTATACGTATTACTTACGGCGACCTTGTCTCTCGCGCTTTTTGCAAAGGAAGCTGTTGGAAGTTGTTACCACCAAACTCCATTTGTGTTGGTGCTAGAGCAGAGAACGGACTTTCAGGTGGTATAGCGGGTGACAACGTGCAGTAGGTGTAGTCGTTTTTCCTCATCAGCGCTTCTTGCAGCGAAACGGATTTCCCTGATTCGAGTTCGGTTGTTTCTGAATCTGCGATCAAACAAAGCGGAATTCGCAAAAACCACAAGCAGGGTGTGTGAATCATGTAGATTCTCTCAAATTCCGTCCATCACACCTCGACGGCCATGGCTATTCCAGAATCAAATCGAACCTCCTTGTGTAGTTAGCAGAAAACGTAGCGAGTATGGAGCTATTTATGGATCCTGATAAGTTTTCAACTAGCGACGGCCAAAAGAGTAAGGCTGACTAGCACGTTCGCGATGCCTGCAGCTGCGGCCACTATGGCTTTCGAGGTTCGGTTTAGGATACCGAGTTATCTCGTTCAACGCAGATCCGACGACAGTAGCAACGATTCACAATCCAACGACAAGAATCTCGAAATTAAATCAACGGGATCATCCCACGTGGACGTCCACGTGGCCGTCTCTCCACAGGAATCCCTCCGGACCGTCTTCACCAGATTGTTCCAGTCACATTTGCCACATTGCTACCTGCAATGTCAGACTCGTGAGCAACAGGGACCGGCTAATGGCGGGAACGCGGTCGGAAAGGACTTGGCTGGTGGAACGCAGCAGTCGCAGCAGTCGCATCATTCGCAGCAGTCGCAGCCGTCGCAGCAGGTCCGTTTCATGGTCCTCGGACAGGTGGTGTACCTCTCTCCTGACTCCACGGTAGAGCACGCTAAGCTTAAATCGGGTACAATCATCAAAGTGCTTCCCATGAAAACCGTGCACGAAGGTCTAAAAAAAAAGGTCGAGGTAGCAGGCAAGCACGGGACGAATGACGCGCCTGCTGCTGCTGCTCCTGTTTCAACGGCGGGGCCTCTTCCTGCCGCCTCTGCTGCTGCCTCTGCTGCTCTTCCTTCTTCTGCAGCTCTTACTGCTGCTCTGCCAGCTGCGCCACCTTTTGCACCGCCTGCTGCGCCGCCTGCTGCTCCTACCAGCACCCGCATCGACTACAGCAAGTGGGACCACCTCGAGGCCAGCAGCGACGAGGGGGAGGAGGAGGAGGAGGAGGAGGAGGAGGAGGATCAGGAGGAGGAGGATGCGGACGAGGAGGAGGAGGATGAGGACGAGGAGGAGGAGGTGGAGTACATATTGGGACCGGACCTGAAGTCAAGAGGAGCCGCTGGAAGCATTGGTGGAGGAAAGGCCAAGAGCGCGGAAACTTTGCTGGAGAAAGGCAGCAGCATGCACGAGGAAACAGCGCCCAAGTCACAGGCATCATCATCAGCATCAGCTGCAGCAGCCAAGCCAGGCAAGGCCAAGGGCGAGCCAGGAGAGCGAGAGGAAGAGGAGGGAATTCATCGATCAGCAGGTGCTCCGAAACGACCGGAGCAGCAGCAGGAGGGTGTCCAGGTCCTGGATCGAGCGGACATGGTTCACTACTTAGACGTGAGGAACGGCTGGGATTTAGCCGCCTGCGAACCCTGCTTCGATCGTGTGGTCTCCCGCCGGTCAAAGCTCGCCCTGGGTCTCCACAGCCTGAGGGACTTCCGCTCAACCCTACGGCGGCAGCTGAAAGAATGCGTCCCCCTCGTGCCACCAGCCAATCAGGCATCGTCAGCAGCCCAGAAGGCAAAGGCACGGGCGATTGAAGAGTTTTCCTCAGGGGTTTCTGTACCGGAGGGGGCGCTGGGAGGGACGCAAGGGGTGCAGTCCTCTCGAGAGCGGTACAAGTGGAAGTGTGAGCAGGCGGCGGGGATTTGTGCTGAGGCGATGGTGCTAGAGTGGATGGCTGAGCCGCGTGTGGGTGTGCTCATGGACCTTGGGATGATCAGATCCCGCCTGCCGGGTATTCTAGGGGTTGAAAGCCCTGCTGCTGAATCCCCTGCTCCTGCTGCTGTCTCTGCTCCTGCTGCTGCCCCTGCTGCTGCTGCTGCTGCTGCTTCTGCTTCGTCCGTTGCTTCTACTGCCGCCCCTCCTGTCGCTGCTGTTGCTGCGGTCACTGCTCCAGCCCATGCCCCTCATCCCTCAGTCGCCTGGTCCTGCTGCTACCGCTGCAGCAGCTGCTGGGCTGCCTACCGCCGTGCTGTCAGCTTCGCCACCTTCCTTGTGATTGTAGCGAGGCTGCCCCGCATTGTGACTCCACATGGACTCCGATTCTGCCACGTTCCCAGGGGTAATGCGTGAGCTGGGGGCGGGCAGGCAGGAGGAGGAGGATGGGCTCGCCTCCCTGCTAGTGCAGGTGCTTGGGGTGAAGGACGCTGGTGAGTTGAAGGAAGGGTTTGGGTTTTTCATGGAGAATTTGCTGTCTGGGGGGGTGAGGGAACGCGGGGAAGGGGAGAGGAGGGAAGCGAGAGCAGGGGGGGCGGGAGGAGGGGCGGGGAGGGGGGTTGGGGAGCAGGCGGGAGGGGAGGGATGGCGGATGTTTGAGGAGATGATGGGGATGATGCGCATGATGGGTGCGGGTGATGCGCCCACAGCGGCAGATGTTATGACGAGGATGCGGCATGTCATGGGCGCGGACGGGGAGGAGGAGGGGGGTGGCACGGTGGTGTGTCTGGTGGATGAGCGTGAGAGTGGGGGGAGGGGAGGGAGACGTGGTGAGAGTGCTGGGAGGAAGGTTGGGAAGGATGGTAAGTGGAGGGAGCACCTGAAAGGGCCTGTGTGGGAGAGGTATGTGGATGGCATGGCTTGGATTCTGGAGCATGGAGGGGGGGAAGGGAGGGAGTTCAGGTGCAGCCACTGCAGTGAGAATGGCAGCAGCAGCAGCAGCAGCAGCAGTTGTAGTGGCAGCACGAGCCTGGATAGTCCTATGGGCCACCGTGCTCCCAAGGGCATGTATCTGAGCGGTGTGGGCGCAACCGAATTCGCCCTTGCGTGTGCCACTGTGATCTCTAACAGCGGGCAGCGCAAGCAGGGCGAGGTGTTCTGTATGGACGCTGAGAGTGCGAGCAAGGCACGCGTGGAAGATGCAGCAATGGAGAAGGCCAAGGAGTGGCTGAGCCGGGACATAGTGGCCCGGGCGAGGATGAAATGGGAGACGGAGATGGGACAAGTTGCTTTCTTATCCGACATCATTGCTTCGGATCCGAACGGACCTGAAATCGCTGCTGCTGATGCTTATTCCGCTAGCCTCACTGACCCACCCGCCCCCTCCCTCCTCCCTGTCAACAACACGAACCCGATCGTCTCAGCAATGACGTATCGGGCTGGCTGTATCCTGCAGTGGGTGCGAATCTACGGCTCAGATTCCATCTCAGCTAGGAGGTGCTTCAAGGGGAGCCCGCACGGCAGAATCCTGCCCATGCGGCACCCACTTCGAGACCTTCCGAGCCTGCTAGTCAGGCTAGGTGCCATCCCCAAGCCTGTGCCTTGGAAGCAGTTTGATTCGGAGTGGGAGGAGTGGCCACGTGGTGAGGAAGATGCAGTGAAGTTCCCTGACGATCAGAGCGTGCGTTGCTTTCGTCTGGGAATTGTAGAGGAGGCGGGGGCGGGAGATAACGAGAACAGGGGAAGTGGCACGGGGAGCGGCGGGGGGAGCGGTGGGAAGCGTGGCAAGGGACGTGGCAGAGGGATCAGTGGGAAGGGGGGAGGGGGAGCGCACCCCTCTAGAGCAGCAACAACCCCCCGGAACAGAGCCATGCCCATCATGCGATGCGCAGCAGACGCTCATTTCCTGGTGGAGTTTGCCGTCTACCCCCCCGCATGCGCCCGCTGCCGCTCGTGCCTCGGCCAATTCACCTACCACATCCCCTTCCTCACCCTCCTCGCCAATTTCGCCTATCGCCCCGCCACCGTCCTTCTCAACCGCTTCCTCTCCGTCTTCCCCCCGCGCTCCCCGGAATTCTGCAAGCTAGTGGACCTGCTGCTGTTAGAGCCGTTCCCTCGGGGCACCTGTGCGGCGTTCCAGGTGCAGGTGGTGAGGGAGAGAGCGGAGGAGATTCCGGTCTACTTTCTGCTCAACGTGGCTCTGTACTGGCCGAATGCGATGCTGCAGGTCGAGGAGATTGGCATGGTCGGCCGCGACGAGTGGAAGGGGGAGCTGCTGGGGAGGGGAGGGAGGAAGGCAGGGAGAGGGGAGCGTGGGGGTGGTGCGGGAGGAAGAGGAGAGGAAGAGGAGGAGGATGATGGGGAGGTGTGGGAGGAGGTGAAGGACTGGGGCTTTGCAGTGCTGATTGCGTGGAGGACGGATGCCATGACCGATCTGATTGACGACTGCAGAAGCGGCAGCAGCGGCGGGTCGCCACGCAAGTGCAGCAAGGATGTGGCGACAGAGCTGTGCAACAGGTCGTTAGAGTCGAGGTTCTGTGAGGAGTGGGACCACGGGGTTCCTCCTGCCAGCAGCAGCACCTTCTACAGCAGCGGCAGCAGCAGCAGCAGCAGCAGCAAAGAGGGGAAGGGGAAAAGGGAGGAGGAGGAGGAGGTGCCGGCTCATCTGAAGGCATGGCCAGGGGGAGTCAATCTGGTGGCTTGCCTGCGAGAGATGCTGCTGGGGGAGCCCTGCTACCGCCCTGCCCCTGCTGCTGCCCCAAGCACTGCTGCTGCTGCTGCTGCTGCTGCTGCTGCTGCTGCTGCTGCTGCTGCTGCTGCTGCACCAACATTTGCTGCTCCAACCTCTGCTACTTCTGCACCAAGTTCCATTTCTGCAAATGCACATCAAGGCAGTGAAGCCCCCGGTGGTTCCAAGAGGCGTGTGTGCGGTGCTGCAGGGTGTGGCGCGGTGGAGGGCAGTGGTGTGAAGCTGAGGAGCTGCTCTGGGTGTGGCAAGGTGGCATACTGCGGCAGGGAATGCCAGAAGGCCCACTGGCCCTCGCACAAGCTCGCATGCCCCGGCAGGGCCGGTGGGAAGAAGAGTGAGAAGAGCAATGACAAGGTGGGTGGCAGGAACGTTGGCAAGGGCACTGGGTGGAGGGAAGTACAGGTGACAGCAGGGTAAGGTAATGCAATGTTAAAGGCACTTCATGCAAGGTAATGCTGTACTTCATGCAGCAGAGACTCCAATAAGGCGCACTGCCTTGGGAGGGCTGGTGGGAAGAAGGGTGAGATGAGATGATCAATGACAAGGTGAATGGGCATTTGGGTCGTATGGCAGCTGCTGCTGACGGGTCAGGATAGGTGACAGGATACATCATGGCACGCAACTCAAACATGACAGATGGGCATCTCTCACGTGCAAATCGTGATTTGATTTGATTTGAATCTTTCCCTGCATTGTTGCCAGCTGTCTGTTTGCAATGTTCTTGCAGTCACACACACCCCATAGCCCTCACTTTCCTACTTCCCTTGCTCTTTTTTTTACAGGTTTGAACTCTTGTGAATCTATTATACCATGAGAACAAGCCACGCATGTTTCTGTGCTCTCTTTGTAAGACGGTCCCTTGATGCTCGGCCTTTAGAGCCCTTTTATCATTATCAGGACAGTGCCATGTTTTGGTAGTATACAGGCTGTTTTCGTTGTTGAACATCATTTGAGAGCCATCGTCTAACATGTTCACGTTTTATTGATTTAATATATGGGTTTCCAGATTTATCCTTGTTTCTATGGTAGGTTGTTGCGAGGCAAGCTAGATTCTGGCATTCGGTGTAGTAGTCAGACCCTCAGTTTGGTTTTGGGGTTGGGTGATTCATCAGCCTTGGTACACAAATGGATGCTGAAACATCACACACACACATACACACACACACACACACACACACACACACACATACACACACACACCCATACACACACACACACACACACATACACACACACACCCATACACACACACACACACACATACACACACACACGCACGCACACACACATACCACACACGCACATACCACACACACACATACCGCACACACACACGCACACAAACACACGCACACACACACACGCACACACACACCAC
>CANJKZ010000237.1:0-51668 GCA_947471745.1 Closterium sp. Naga37s-1 | reverse complement strand
GCTAGTGAAGTGGCCGGTTCAATGTGGGCGGCAAGGGGACGGTGGTGGCTTCATTTGGAACAGGAGCAGCAGGCATATGACTCGAAGGATGCGTGAAGGATAGCGCAGGAGGAGAAAGTTCTGCAGGAGCAGGAGCACTAGTGAGACCGGCGAGGGGGGTGGTGGTGGCTCCATGGGGAACAGGAACAGCAGGCAGATGACTTGAAGGATGCGTGAAGGATAGCGCAGGAGGACAAAGTTCTGCAGGAGCAGGAACATTAGTGAGACCGACGAGGGGGGTGGTGGTGGCTCCATGGGGAACAGGAGCAGCAGGAAGATGACTCGAAGGATGAGTGAAGGATAGCGCAGGAGGAGAAATTTATGCAGGAGCAGGAGCACCGGTTGTAGTGGCAGCAGGAGCACAGGTGCATGTTGTGGGAGACGTGCAAGGTGCAACGGCCGATGCAGAAACCGGGGTCCATGATGTGGCAGCAGGGGCAGGAGCACAGTTTCAGGTTGTAGCAGACATGCAAACTGCAGCCGGCGATTCTGAAACCGGAGTCCATGCTGTAGCAGGAGGGCCCGGTGTAACTGGAGCGAGGGTGGTGTAGGTCGCAGCAGGTCGCAGCAGCAGGGCATGGGGAAGTGTAGCAAAGGTAGTGCGTTGCAGAAGCATCGGGAAGTGGCGGCGGGTGGTTGTGTGAGCCGTGGTATACTGTCCTCACCACCACACGCATCTCAGTCCTTGGGATCTCCACACTGTCAGCCCCCTCCTTATCATCCAACCCTCCCACTGCATCTCTAGACCCCATAGCAGCTGGAGCCCCCACTGTGGAATTCAACGCTCTGGGTAGCAATGCCGCCTCTGAATGTGGCCTTTGAGTCGGTTCCCCCGCCGTGATGCCTCGACGCGGCGATGCTGTTGGAGCAGCGGTGCCTGGCCTCTCCAGCCACGCGGTCTTCAATCTTCTTTGCTGCGCAGCCTGTCGCTTGCTTGGACGCGCACACAAAGTACAGCCTGCGAGCATTGAGGGCACACAAAGTACAGCCTATTGATACCAGCAGTTGGCCACTCTCTGCCGTGCAGCCTGTCGCTTGCTTGGACGCGCACACAAAGTACAGCCTGCGAGCATTGAGGGCACACAAAGTACAGCCTATTGATACCAGCAATTGGCCACTCTTTGCCGTGCAGCCTGTCGCTTGCTTGGACGCGCACACAAACTACAGCCTGCAGGCATTGAGGGGACAGATAGCAGCGGCAGAATATCGATACCAGTATAAGAAAGGTCCTGATACCTAGTAGCTCTCCATACCATGCTGCACATGGAAGGTTGGTCATGAGGCCGAGCAGGCAGAATGTGGGGTCGCTACTACTGCAAAGAACGATACTACCGGATATCATCTGGTTATGACTGCTAGTAAGTCATTGAAATTTCTCTTTCCTCTAGGAAAATGTCAGTGTTGAAAGTAGCATTGCTAGCTTCTCACCAAAGAAGTATGCCTGGAAAACTGGAGAAGGTCAGGTGATAAGATCCAGAAATGTGGAATCCTAGTGTACCAAAAACCTATCATAAGGAATTTCATCATTCAATGAATGAGGAAGTGGCCACATAGTGGCTTTACCTTTTCATTTGTTGACCCACCGAAAAGTGTTGTAAAGGCTTCTCCTCTACTTTTCAGGAACTAGGATTTGTACTAATCAGTAGAGCGCTGTCTTGGCTTTCCAACGAGCCGTGGATTGCTTCGTTCGCCTGAGAAACGAGTGAGCTATAGCTGGAAACGTGAAGACTATGCTCTAGGAATAGAGATTAGGAGCTCTGTGGAATTTTGACGAGTTGTACCATGTACAAGATGATTCCAATGTTCACTATGATTCATGCAATACAAAGCAAACAGGTTTATATCATGCAACAAACATCGAGCCGCACAAGTAACCTCGAACCGCTACACTCTCGAAAGTTCGAGTAACATTTCGAATGGGTGAAATTCGGAATCCTAGTGTACCAAAAACCTATCATAAGGAATTTCATCATTCAGTGAATGAGGAAGTGGCCACATAGTGCCTTACCTTTTCATTTGTTGACCCACCGAAAAGTGTTGTAAAGGCTTCTCCTCTACTTTTCAGGAACTGGGATTTGTACTAATCACTAGAGCGCTGTCTTGGCTTTCCAACGAGCCGTGAATTGCTTCGTTCGCCTGAGAAACGAGTGAGCTATTGCTGGAAACGTGAAGACTATGCTCTAGGAATAGAGATTAGGAGCTCTCTGGAATTTTGACTAGTTGTACCATGTACAAGATGATTCCAATGTTCACTATGATTCATGCAATATAAAGCAAACAGGTTTATAGCATGCAACAAACATCGAGCCGCACAAGTAACCTCGAACCGCTACACTCTCGAAAGTTCGATTAACATTTCGAATGGGTGAAATTCGACACTCGAATTTCACCGAACCGAATTCTCCTTGAGTCTCGAATGTTCCTGGTGCTGCCATGTGGCACCGAATCGATGGGTCTTCCGAAGTCAATCCTTCAACCCCACGCCAACCTGCAGCTCACTCGAAAGTGAGCACCAAGCCAACACCTTTCGGTGGTTGGGAGCAAAGTTGCCTCACGCAACCTCCAACAATGACTGCTAGTAAGTCATTGAAATTTCTCTTTCCTCTGGGAAAGTGTCAGTGCTGGAAGTAGCATTGCTAGCTTCTCACCAAAGAAGTATGCCTGGAAAACCGGAGAAGGACAGGTGATAAGATCCAGAAATGTGGAATCCTAGTGTACCAAAAACCTATCATAAGGAATTTCATCATTCAGTGAATGAGGAAGTGGCCACATAGTGGCTTTACCTTTTCATTTGTTGACCCACTATGCGCTTGTGAGAAGTCTTTTTCCATTTGAACCTCTCGTGACGTGGCTGCTGGGGCTGATGAGTCGTCGGTTGCACGAGACAATTCTCCTGGTTCAGGCCCATGATCACCAGCGGCGGTGGCGGCGTTGAGGTTGGTGTTATCTTCAATTCAGCACCATGATCATGATCTTCTTCTTGTGGAACTTCTGAACTGGATCCTGAACTATGCTCCACTTGCTGTGGCTGCTGCTGCGGCTGCTGGTGCTGGTGCTGCTGCTGCTGCCGCAGCAGCTCTTGCCTCTGGAGCATACTAAATCGGGTGGTCAAATGCATGCCTCTGATTGAAGTGGTATTAATCTCAGTAGCCTATGGTACCAGACATTTGAGGGGAATTCCCAGCAAACCCGGATCGGCGTTTCTACTTAGAGGAATTGAGCTTACAACCTCGGAGGTTTTTAACTTCGAAATCCCTAGCAAATCGCAGTGCTGTGCATGGTTCTGAAGCGATTCCTTCAAGCAACCACTGGCTAGGCTCATACATCATGCTTGGGCTGGGCTCATACGATTTGGGATTCCAAATGGGTCACACAAACATAATGGTGTTTGTGGGAGGATGGGGTGGGTGGGATGGGATGGAGGGGGAGGTGAATCATGCCTGTCAGCCGTGCAATTCTTGCATACAGTGTGCGAACGATATGCACCGGATCAAAAGGCAGCATCTCTCTCGCTCGGAGCACATGCAGTGGGACGGGATGGGTGAGCATGAGGTAACAGTCCTTAATTTTGCCCGCCATCAATGTTTGGTGATTCGTAATGCACGTCAATCTGATTGGCTAAGGGTGCTCGTCGTGGTCACTGCTGGTCCAGCCAGATGTGCGAAAATATTCAGGTCTGGAATGGAAGTGAGGGTGTTTTACGACAACCATGGAAGAACAGCAAAGAAGTATGAGACGAATTACTTTGGAATTGTAAGTAATTGTTTCTCTTGACCTTGATTACATTTCAATCCTGTCGCACGGTCTCCAGCGCGCTCGACGATGACATCTCATCTATCTCGCTTACAGGGTAAAATTGTAGTTTTTACCTTCCATTCGACCCCCAAACCATAATTGATTTTGTTTTTTTTTCCCGTTAGTCATGCGGACATTGATCAGCGCGGGGAACCATGCAACGAGAAGTGGAAGCAAGCGTGGTCCGAATCTACGTAAAAGACGAAATCCAAAAACTATTAGCAAACAAACCACTCTTCATGCAATTTTCTTGCACGGGACTAAAAGTATCGCGTTTTGCCCGGGGTTTGAAGGTTTTTGCACATAGTCCGCGCGCGGCCTCTCATTCCGTCGGACTATAAACGAGAACATCTGTACTTTGGCTTGAACCAGTGTGCACGCAAAGGGTGGCAAGAACGCAACCATCAATTCATGAATTTCATGACTTACACCAGTAGGTTACCCTGCCCAATAGGTCAGACCCTCGATTTTTCCCGAACGACTTTCAAGTACCTCCATCATAGTTCACCCCACAACAGGTTGCCTCTAGCCCATCTCCCTTATTTTCACACATTTCACCAGAGCGAGAATGAGTAACACGTGTTTGGATCATGGTAGGCTGGTAAAAAAAGAAATGAAACGTCTGAGGAGCATATCCGTCCGTCCCACCAAAGCTGAAACCGATTTTGGAAAAATACATGTCAGTAGCTTCACTGTTGATTCAGAATTAGTAAATGGGTTCACAAAAAAATGTAAATAGAATCACATGATTTTGTGCAGCAAATAAATATTACAACTATTGGTACTTGATGTGCGAAAAGGCAACCCCTAACGTTTCACCTTGTTAGAATTTGAAATGACTGAATAGGATCGTATACTTAGGATGGTAGCTTCCCGTCGTAGCGGAAGTCTTGTATGAGTTAAAGCCAGTTATAGGAGGCTTTGTCTGGACTAATAAAAGCACATGTAGTGATATGTTTCAGGATCTATGTCTCTGAAATCAGATATATTATAAAATGACAAGCATACAGAATATATAGCTAGAGTAAAGTACCTTTTCGCCTATTGTACTATGCTATTCTCGCTATTCCTGTTCTGAAATGGTACGTGACTATTCGCGAGGCCTATAGCTGCGTGCTGACGTCATCCTAGGGCGTGTAGCGCTTTGCTGACGTCAGCCTATCGGTACTTTACTGTACTACACGAATTTCCTTGAAGTGCTTAAGTCTCGATATTATCTCAACACTCCCCTTCACTTCTAGGAGTTCGGTGTAGTTACCCAGTTGTCTCGGAAACACCGCTGAGCTGGTTGCAGTGATGAAATTTCTGTCGTGTCAGTTTCTTGGTAAGTGAGTCAGCTGCCATGTCACCAGTGGAACAGTAGACAAGGCGCATTCTCCCCTTGTCGATCGCATCCTTGACGAAGAAGTAACGCAGTGAAATATGTTTCGTGCGATTGACGAAGCCGGGCTTGTTGGCGATGGTAATTGCACTCTGGTTGTCGCAGTGCAACGTAAACTGATTCGGCGTGACGAACTTTGCTTCGTCGAGCAGTTCCTGTAAGTATAATCCTTCTCGAGTTGCAGCACACGCCGCAATGAATTCTGCTTCAGCCGAGGAAAGTGACACGAGTTCCTGTTTTGATGAGTTCCACGAGATCGGGCCAATTGGCTCGAGACGGAAGACGTAGCCTGTTCGTGACCGACGATCTGACGTGTCACCAGCGTGGTCTGCGTCGACATATCCACTGAGGTACATTTTGTCGGTCGGTTTTCTTGTGTTGAAAATCAGCCCGACTGTTGGTGTTGCAACAAAGTAGTGTAGAGCGCGCTGAAGATCGAGATGGTGTTCTTCTTTTGGGCAGCGTAAAAATTGTGCGAGATAGCTTGCGACGTAAGCAAGGTCAGGACGGCATGTGACTGCTGCGAAGAGAAGACACCCGAGTTGCTGCTGGTACAGTTGTAGGCCAGCCGCTGAAAGTTTGGTGTTGTTTAGGATGTGCCCGGTGGGAGTAGATCGATACGGTGTAGCGACGTAGTCTGTAGAAATCTTGAAACGCTTAGCAAGTGACTCAGCATACTTCGATGCTGTGAGGTGGATGGCAGAGGCAGTTCGTGAAATGTTTAACCCAAGAAATTGGGTTACTTCGGTAGAGACAGTTAAATCGAGAGATTTCTTCAAATCTGCTTCGATGCGATCACCCAAAGAAGTCGAAGAGCTGACGTAGAGAATGTCGTCCACGTATGCCACAAGCAACACATAGCTCCCCTTGTCGTCTAGTCGATACATCCTGGGATCATGCGGTAGTTGTCGGAACCCAACTTCTATCAGTTTCCTGTTCAAATGCTGCTGCCACAGTCGCGGTGCTTGTTTGATACCGTACAGTGACTTCTTGAGCTTGCCGACACTTGGCGGTTTTGTCGGATAGGTATGCGGATATTCGACGTAGATTTCAGCATCGGCGTCAGCGTACAGGAATGGGTTGGAAACGTCAATTTGTCGAAGCGGAAAATTCTTCGCAGCTGCTTCGCAGATGACGAGACGAACACTTGTGTGTCAACTGACCGGGGCAAAAGTTAGTGTGTAGTTGACCCCATGAGTTTGGTCAAAACCGCGAACAACCCACCTTGCCTTATGTTTTTCATAAGAGCCATCAGCTTTCGTCTTCACCCTGAAAACCCACTTTCCGGTAAGAACATTTTTATTTACGGCTTTTTCGATGGGTATGAGCTCCCAAGTCTCCCGTTTTTCCAGGGCAGCCAGTTCACGATCCATAGCTTCACGCCACTTTTCACGATGTGGTCCTGAAAGAGCCTGTCGGGCAGTTTTCGGTTCTGCGACTTCTGTAGAATTGTGCTGTACAGCTGCTGCGAGTCCCAGTATCTGAAGCCCAGTTTGATAATTAGGACTGTCTTCGGTCCGTCCTGCGAAATTGACAGGTTCACTCTGTTCACCACTTGCCCCCCCAATTTCGTCAGGATCGACGCGGATGCTGCTGTCAGTTACAGCTGGCATGGGACGTCGTTGTTCGTCCACCAGGTAAGTATGATGAATATCACGAACGTCCTCCAGATGAGTGTCAACGAGAGGAATAAATTCCGGGAATCCGGAAGAAGTGGTTGGAATAGGTGGATCGGGAGCAGCTTCACGTGCGCCGTCGAGGTCAGGTTCTTCGCTGTCAGCGAGTTCGGCGTCGGTGCTGGCGAATGAACGAACACCATGGAAAAGAGTAGCAGGGTCACGCTGCGTGGAAGAGATATTGTTCGAAGACAGGAAGAGTCAGATTTTCGTAGAAGATACAGTCGCGGGCAGGTACCAAAAGGCGACTGCGATAATCCATAATACGCCAGGCAGAAAACTGTTTCTCAAGGCCGAGATGAAGACCCCACTTAGCATGTTGATCGAATTTTCCGAGCGGAGCAGTAGGAGGACGGTATTGCACGACACACCCGAAAACTCGAAGAAGTTTTGTAGTGCCCAATTTTCCTGTCCACAACAAGTGAGGTGATGCGTTGTTGGGTAGAGCCGATGAAGACAGGAGGTTATGCAACAGTGTTGCATGGTCCATTGCGAAGGGCCAGTAGAGTGGGCCGAGTTGAGATTGGGCGAGCAGAGTGTCACTAGCAGTAGAAAGTAAGAATGAATAAAGGAGGAGGTTCACTAGCAAGCAGTTGGATACATATAGCAAACCCTAATTGGGCTGTACTCACTATGGAGTACCCCACTGCAGGCTAGACAATTATAACATTCTGACACACCCCCATAGCCAAAGTGGGGTGTAATCAGCACAACAAGCAAGCATAGTAATAGTTCACAATTATAAGCAAAGCTAGAGGTAATCACAGCGGGCAAGTGAGGAGGAGGAGGGACTGTGCGAGGATAGAAGATGGGAGACGACGGCTGAAGTTGCAGACACACGGGCAACAGGAGCTGCTGGCACAGTGGCTACCGAGACAGCGCCCCGGACTACTGGAGTAACTGGCTCACGGGCTACGAGGAGCTACAGGAGCAACGGACCCACGGGCGACAGGCGCAGCAGACTCTCTGGGCTACCAGGACAGTGCGCCCCGGACTACAGGTGCTGCGGACGACAAGACAGCAGCCTCCACTCAACCTCCCCCGACCGTCCCACACCCCTCTCACACACACCCCCTGCTTCACCCCTAGCTCCACTCCCCCTTCACCCCTTAGTACCACTCCGACGGCTCCAACAGATCCACCCCCCTCAGCGGCAGCTGCAGCACTGGGAGACGGAGGAGGAGGAGGAGCAGGGGACGGCACACAGAAACTGCACCCCCATACCTCCCACCCCAAACCCTAATTCAGGAGAACGGGCAGCAGCAGGGGTGGGGCGCCGTCAGAAGCACGGGGGACAGCGGGCAGCGCAGGGGAAGAGGAAACAGGGCGCCCACGGGCCTGGCGCAGCCCGTACGAGCCGCGGGCGGGCGGCCCGAGGCGCGCCCTGGCCTGGCGCAGCCCGTACGGGCCGCGCGCAGGCTGTACGGGCCGCGCGCGGGCCCTACGCAGGTCGCGCAGGCCGCGACGGGGGGCGACGCGCGGGTCCCCGTCGCCCGTCGCAGCGCCTCTCAGGAGCGACGCGCGGAGTGACGGGGCAGAAAGCCGCCGCGCGCCTCGGGGCGCACGGCGGGCAGAAAACCGCCGCACGCTCCGAGCGCGCGGCGGGATGAAAAATCCGTCGCACGCCACGGGGCGTGCAACACACAGAGTAGCAGTAGCAGCGGAAGCAGTGAGGTGGTGGGCCCACCCACAGGATCGACCCAAGGGGATCGACCTGCTCTGATAGCATGTCAGAACTAGCAGTAGAAAGTAAGAATGAAGAAAGGAGGAGGTTCACTAGCAAGCAGTTGGATACATATAGCAAACCCTAATTGGGCTGTACTCACTATGGAGTACCCCACTGCAGGCTAGACAATTATAACATTCTGACACAGAGCTCGCATCTTTTCTTGCAGAGTTCGATTGAGGCGTTCAGCTACACCGCTCTGTTGGTGAGCATGAGGAAGTGAGAATAAGCGCCGTATGCCTCTTTCTTGCAAGTACGTTGTAAACTCGAGACTTTGATATTCCCCAGCTCCGTCACACTGGAAGGTTTTGAGTTTGGTGTCGGACTCGCGTTCTGCGAGAGGCAGCCATGTTCGAAACGCTGTGAAGGCAAGAAAACGGTTAGTCATGTTACCAGTCCAGACGTATCGAGTAGAAGCTTCAGTGAACGTGATGACGTATTTCTCGCCATTAAAACCCTCTGCAGGTAAGTTTAAAATATCGCTGTAAACTTTTTCCATCCAGCGACAATCCTCAGCGCCAGGAAAATGAGTCGGGTACGGTTCGTGTGGTAGATTTGCTGCTAGGCAGATTAAGCAGGGTGACGGACGATTGACCGGTTTCATTTCGAGGCCGCCAGGTAAGAAAAGAGAATTCTTGTCAAGAACACCGGCTCTGATTGTATTGTTGAGCGTAGACTACGACGGATGACCAAGACGCTTATGCCATGTGTCCGCAGTTGCTTTGTGTCCCTGTGCGCGCAGATAATGATCGGCGTTAGCGAAGAAAGACAACAGCAGCCGATGACCGTCAGCGCGAACATGATCTGTGACAGGTGGGATAAACCTGGTAAGGTTAGGTGGTGGATTTTTTATGTCAACGTCGACGTATTCGCCAGGTGAAAGAACTAACTCCCCGCTTTCTTGATCTTATGCTGCAGGTTTAGGCTCAACACCGACAAGTCATCCGGAGTCGAGGACTTCCATGTCAGCGACACGCTGCTCTGCTTCAGTCAGAAGACGTCGATCACGATCAGCGGGTGTTTCTCCCCAAGTGGTTTCGTCAGGTTCCTGTGCCCCCCAAGCGCCTTCACTCGTGGGCATATTCGTCGTATCTCCCCAACCACCAACTTGAGCAAGATAATCTCGGGAGTTCTGTACGTCATTCAAGCCTTGATCGTCGAAGGTCAGCATGACAGCGGCAGCCGTGGTTGAAGACGTGGGTACGACTCCTTCACGAGGAACGGTATCATTGGTGTAATCGATGTCATCGCGATACTCCCATGGGCCGAGAGAGAGAATATTTTTGGAGTCGGCAGTGGTGCGTTCAGGTACGAAGTTGAGGACGAATACACCGTTCTGTTCGATTGCCGTGCCGAGTTTTCTGTCTCCATATTTCAAAGTAAATTTCCCAGGTTCGCCAAGAAGAGTAATCCCATTCCGCATGAGCTGTGCAGATGACATCAGATTGAAGCCAAGTCGAGGAACGAGAAGTACATCATTAAGATGAAGACTGAATTCTGTCAGAATGTTATCTTATGCTCTAGCCTGTAGTGGGGTGCTCTATAGCGAGTACAACCCTTCTAGGGTTTGCTATTTGTATCCTCATTCTTGCTAGTGCAACTCCCTCTTCTCTCTTCTTTCTTTTAAACTTTAACATGCTATCAGAGCAGGTCGATCCCCTTGGATCGATCCTGTGGGTGGGCTCACCACCTTGTTGCTTCCGCTGCAACTGCTACTGCTACTCTCTGTGCCGCACGCTTCGTGGCGTGCGGCAGTTTTTCTTCCCGCCGTGCGCCCCGAGGCGCGCGGCGGTTTTCTGCCCGCCGTGCGCCCCGAGGCGCGCGGCGGTTTTCTGCCCGCCGTGCGCCCCGAGGCGCGCGGCGGTTTCCTGCCCGCCGCGCGCCCCGAGGCGCGCGGCGGGTCGCGCGACCCCTACAGCCCCGTCGCGCCGCCCAGGGGAGCCGCGCGCGACCCCTGCAGCCCCGTCGCGCCGCCCAGGGGAGCCGCGCGCGGCCCCTGCAGCCCCGTCGCGCCGCCCAGGGGAGCCGCGCGCGGCCCCTGCAGCCCCGTCGCGCCGCCCAGGGGAGCCGCGCGCGGCCCCTGCTGCCCCGTCGCGCGGCCCTGCTGCCCCGTCGCGCTGCCCAGGGGAGCCGTGCGCGGCCCCTGCTGCCCCGCCCCGTCCCCGACCTGCCCCGGCCCCGACCTGCCCCGGCCCAACTCCCGTCGCCCGTCGCGGCGCCCTGGGGGGAGGGGAGTCTACCGGGGACCGCGCGTTGCCCCCCCCCCCCCCCCCCCCCCCCCCCCCCCCCCCACCTCCCTACCCTGTTTTTAGGGTTTGGGGGGTAGTGGTTGGGGGGTGGCGGTTGGGGGGTGGCGGTTGGGGGGTGGCAGGTGTGTGGCGTCGCCTGCTCCTCCTCCTCCTCCGTCTCCCTGTGCTGCAGCTGCCGCTGAGGGGGGGTGGACGTGTTGGAGCCGGTGGAGTGGTACTAAGGGGGGGTGAAGGGGGAGTGGAGCTAGCGGTGTAGCAGCGGGTGTGTGCCAGGGGGGAGTGGGATAGTTTGGGGAAGCTGCACGGAGGTTGCCGTCGTGTCGCCAGCAGCACCTGTAGTCCGGGGACTTCGTCCGGTAGCCCAGTCGTAGACTTCTACGCCAGCCGCCCGTGGGTCCGTTGCTCGTCTGCCGCTACTTTAGCCGCGGGGCCTGTTACTCCTGTAGTCCGGGCGCTTAGTCCGGTAGCCGCTGTGCCAGTCTGCCTCCTGTTGCCCGTGTGTCTGCAGCTTCAGCCGTCGCCTCCTATCTCCTCTCCCCTCACTCTCTCTCCTCCTCCTCGCTTGCCCGTTGTGACTACCACTAGCTTTGCTCATAATTGTACCCTTTAAACTATTCCTTCTTGAACTTGTGCTCAGAATGTGTGGTGACATTGTGATCCACCCTGAGCTTGTACTGCTTTTCTTGCTCTGCTGATTACACCCCACTTTGGCTATGGGGGTGTGTCAGAATGTTATCTTATGCTCTAGCCTGTAGTGGGGTGCTCTATAGCGAGTACAACCCTTCTAGGGTTTGCTATTTGTATCCTCATTCTTGCTAGTGCAACTCCCTCTTCTCTCTTCTTTCTTTTAAACTTTAACAAATTCTTCTTCAACGGAATCAAGAATGATGTTACCCATCCAACGTGCTGTAAGACGTTGATTGTTGGCGACGGTGACAACGCATGGGTTCTGAAGACGACGCTGATTGATGACGAAACGGTTTTCTGAGGAACACATATGTTGGCCGCAACAACTGTCGAGATACCATGTGTTGGGACCTTCCAAGGTATGTGCAAGGTTGGCGTAGACCTCAGGTGGTATGGGCGTATTGAGTTCATCGTTGAAGTTATTATGAACACGTTCTTCGGCGCCAGGATCGTAGACGGTAGAAACTGACGTCATACAATTAATAATTTCTTTCGCTTGTGTCTTGACAGGTGTAACAGGCGGCTTCGCAGAGTTCGGCTTCGCAGTGTTCGGCTTCGCAGCTTCCGGCTTCTCAACTTCCGGCTTCTCAGCTTCACCTGAAGAATCTTTGGTGTGTTTCGATGCAGACCGCTTCCAGGATGGTTTATTCTTCGACCAGCAGGTATCGATGGTATGACCTGCTTTTCGGCAAAAGGAACAAACGGGCTTGTTACGTGGAGTGGAATAAAAACTGACTGTGTTATTAACCACCTTTTTCCCTCCTCGAGCGTTGTGCAGGTCCATATCCTGCTGCTCAACGATGAGAGCGGCACAGAGTGCCCCCTCAGACAACGTTGCTTGCATCCGAAGAATAGAGCGACACTGCCTGTGAATTAAGAAAAACAGGAATGAGAATGACTAAGTGAAAGTTGGGTACAAGAAGCAAACCCTAGAAAACTGTACCCCATATGTGCTACCCCACTCTAGCCTACAGTAGCTATGTCATATAAATCTGACACACCCCCATAGGCAAAGTGGGGGAGAACAAGGGGTCACAAGACCAGTCAAGCAAAGCAAAGCAAAAAACAAGCTCAGGGTGGATCACAAAGTCACCACACATTCCGAGCACAAGTTCAAGGCCACAAGGCCAGTTCACAAGCAGGAGTACACATATATATAAAAAAAGGCTAGACAAACAAGAGCAGGTATATATATATGTAACAGTACAAGCAAGGTCAAGAGGTGAGCAAGTGAGGCAAGGTAGGCACAAGGCCCAGCTGAGTACAGAAGCGCTGATGGTCACAAGGCGCAAGTGCCTTGGTGAAGATATCAGCAGTGTTGGCCTCAGAGGCCACGTACGCAAGACGCAGCTGACCACGCTGCTGCAGCTCACGAGCAAGAAAGTAGCGGAGAGCAATGTGCTTCGTTCTGTGCTCCAGTCGCTGCTCCCGACACAAGGCCAGCATGGCCTTGTTGTCTACGTACAGCACTGGAGGAGAACGAGGCAACTCTCCGAGGTCAGTCAGCAGGTAGGTGAGCCAGCGAAGCTCCTGTGCAGCCATGGCTCCTGCGTAGATCTCAGCCTCACAACTGGAGCCGAGAACAGAAGACGAGCGAGTAGCCCGCCACGAAACAGAGCCGGAACCAAGGCTGAAGGTGTAACCCTGTGACGACCGCTGCGTAGCCTGGTCGTCAGCCCAAGAAGCGTCTGCGTGCCCAGTAAGGACCACTGGACTCTGCCCTCCAAGCACAAGCCCCATGCCCGACGTACTGCACAAGTAGCGCAACACCCTCTTCGCTGCAGCCATGTGCTCCGGTCTGTGTCTCCCAGGAGCAACATAGCGTGCAAGAATGCTAAGAGGGTATGCAAGGTCAGGTCGTGTGCAGGTCATCAGGTACATGAGGCAGCCAACAAGCTCTGGGTACGGGCCACTCGACTCTACGGACTCATCCGAAGGCAGAGCTGAGAGCGAGTGGCGAGTAGGCAGAGGAGTGGCCTGAGGCGAGGAGTACGTGAAGCCGAAGCGCTGAAGGACCTGCTGCACCATGTGTGACTGAGTCAGGGTAATGGTGCGGCGTGCTCTGTCCCGAGTGATCTGCAAGCCAAGGTAGCTGCGCAGTTCATCCAGGTCAGTGCACGTGTGTCTCTTCTGCAGCTCGGACTTCACGTGGGCTAGTCCAGCAGTGTCAGCTGTGGCAAAGACCAAGTCGTCGACGTACACGAGGATGTAGAACGGCGGCAAAGAAGTGTCGGTGCGCAGAAACAACGACGGGTCGGCAGTAGAGGGAGCAAACCCAAGAGCCGCAAGTGTAGTCCTCAGTGTGTCGTGCCACTCACGCGGTGCCTGGCGGAGACCGTAGACTGGCCGCCGTAGGCTCCACTGGGTGCCAGGAGGAAAAGACCCAGTGAAGCCAGGTGGGCGACGCAGCCAGATCTCCTCGTGCAGGCTGCCCTGCAAGAAAGCAGTGCTGAAGTCAAGAGAGTGTAGCTCGTAGTCACGGTGAGCAGCTACGTGCAGCAGTACCCGAAGAGTGGTCATCTTCGGGGTGGGAGAGAAGGTCTGAAAGTAGTCAACTCCCTGCCGCTGACTGAAGCCACGAGCCACGTAACGCGCCTTGAAGACAGGCGGAGAACCCGGCGGTCGCTTCACCCTGAAAATCCACATGCCACTGACGATGTTCGCCCCAGGAGGGGGAACAGCGTCAACGTAGGTGCCAGTGGACTTCCAGGAAGCCATCTCTGCGTCCATAGCTGCCTGCCACTGAGAGGAGTAGGGACCCTCTATCGCCTCCGCGTAAGAGCGCGGAGTCGGGATGTCAAGTGCATCCGGGTCTCCCTCAGGGGTAAGCAGTACGGACACGAGATGAGGTGAAGCAGCGGCCAAGCACTGGAACTCCTCCTGCCTGTCCTCAAGGACGTCCGTGCCAAGGGCACACTCACCCCCGACGGACGGAGGACAGACAGACTCAGACTCAGCAACAAGACTGGCGACGTAGTCTAGGCGACAGCGAGCAGCAAAGTCGACGAGCTCAGCAACTAGAGCAGACGCAGCAGTGGACTCAAAGGAAGGGTCAGTGACAACCGTAGCAAGGAGACGCGTGACAGTAGGACTGGCAGCGCGAAGAGAGTCCGACTCCGGGTCGGCAAGAGTAGGAAGAGAAGACTCAGGAGGAGAAGGCAAAGGGGCACGCAGAGGAGCAGTGGACGGACGCAGAGACATCCGGTGCGTGCCAGGGACAGGAGGAGGACGCTGACGCGAACCGCGACCACTAGTGCGAGCAGCACGGACAGGCGACGCAGGGCGAGACGCAGGCTCACGACGCTCAGCAAGACCTCCAGTAGGACCAGTGTAGGGAGACGGAGCAGGCAGTGGGGAGGCCGGCTGTAACTGTAACTGCGACGGGACAGGCTGTGGACACTCTAAGGGAGGAGGAGGACCAGTAGAAGGCGGGAGACCAAGAACCTGCTGAAGGAGCGGAACGAAGTACGGCCGAGGCCGCGCGGCGACTCCAGACACAGGAGGGACAGCACCAGCACCCGCAGGGGCAGCACCAGCACCAGTAGCAGCTCCAGCTCCAGAACCCCCAGCAGCACCAGTAGTACCCCCAGCAGGACTGCCTCCAGGACCGACAGCAGTAGCCTCCGCGCCAACACCCGCAGCAACTCCAGCTCCAGAAGTACCCGCAGGTCCAGCAGCTCCAGAACTCCCAGTACGAGCACCTCCGGGACCCGTGGCACCAGCTCCCTCAGAAGCAACAGAACCTCCAGTACCCGCAGCACCTCCAGCTCCAGCAGCTCCAGCAGCTCGCCTCCAGCGCCGGGCAAACCACTCACGCAGCTCCTGGGGAGAGAGTGGCTCTCGGCGAGAGGGAGCACCCGGTGAACCGCCAGGCACAGCACCACCAGGCGTAGCACCCCCAGGCTCAGCACCTCCAGGCGTAGTACCCCCAGGCTCAGCACCCCCAGACGCAGCACCCCCAGGCTCAGCACCTCCAGGCGTAGTACCCCCAGGCTCAGCACCCCCAGTCGTAGTACCCCCAGACTCAGCACCCCCAGGCTCAGCACCCCCACTCTAGCCTACAGTAGCTATGTCATGTAAATCTGACACTGCCGCCATTCTGGTCCAAGACCCGCGAGTAGCACCGTGTGAAACATAGCGTCGGGGAAGTATCCTCCACACTTCTGAAGCTGGTCGCGCAGATTTCGAGCGCGGTTGATATACTGCGTCACCTTCTCGCCGTTTATCATTTGTATATTTGACAGCTGCGTTAAGATTTTACTCTGGTTGACGGTGTCCTTTGCCATGTAAACCCCTTGCATGTATAACCAAGCTGCTTCAGCAGGAGCGGTACTGGTACGAAAAGGACGAATACCAAGCTGTTCAGTCGGTGTCATATTACGAAAGAGAACTGTGTATGCAGTCAGCGACGCCGATCGAAAAGTGGCATGTTGAAGTGGTGAGCCGTGAGATGGAAAGGGTGCTGTACCGTCGAACAATTGCCAGAATCCCGCGGTCTGAACAAGAAGCTCGAATTCGAAACTCCAGGTATAGAAGTCTTGACCGTTAAATGGCATTGTCGTTTTAATCTTTGTTGGGTTTGCAGTAGCAGGAAGATAGTTTCCGGTGCCGTCAGCTGACTGTAACTGATAAAGTGATGGCATCTGCGACCCTTGTGGTGCTTGTTGTCCTTGTCCAACAGGAACAAAAGAGAAGGAGTTGTTCGATCCGTCGCTCCCTTGTGGCATCTGTCCATGCTGATAACTGGAGCCATCAAGACTCATAGGAGTTGGAAACATCCGGTTAAGTGACAAGACGGCAGCATTGACACGCTGTTGAAGATTTGTTGGCTGGTAAGCACCTTGATATCGATATGGTCCAATCGGTACGAAACTAGACTGTTGTCCTGGTTGATTAGTAGAACCAGTTACTGCAGCTGCAGCTGTTGTGGCTGCTGTTGCCGCTGTTGCTGCGGCTGTGTGTACGGACTGATTGCTCAGTGGCATGCCGTACATCGGTTGTTGCTGATATTGTTGTTGTTGATGTTGTTGCTGCAGATAAGAATTGTCAGCAGCTGGAGACGCTGTTGGGCGTGATGGGCTCGTAACAGAAGAGCCATTGTTGGATCGTGGAGAGCCAGACATAGTTGCAGAGTATATAGTTGGAAGCTTGTAGAATCCTAAGACGCTCGCAATACCATGTTAGAATTTGAAATGTCTGAATAGGATCGTATACTTAGGATGGTAGCTTCCTGTCGTAGCGGAAGTCTTGTATGAGTTAAAGCCAGTTATAGGAGGCTTTGTCTGGACTAATAAAAGCCCATGTAGTGATATGTTTCAGGATCTATGTCTCTGAAATCAGATACCGTATTCTCCCAGACATAGCACCCTAGGGTATAGCTACAAATACAGGGAAAAAATGGGGGGGGGTCTCCTCATAGGAAAAAAATACATAATACCCGGGTCTTTACATATGGTATATTTTAGTGTTAGTGTTTATTTAATTAGACAATGTGGGTGTTTTGATTTTCATTTTAACATCACTGTCTGAGGCGCGAATGTGGGTTTCGGCCACGAGCTTCATCACCCCCACGAAAATGCCATGTGACACCTCTCTTGCCACTTGCAGCGGAAGATTCGCCTGCACGTGGTCTCAGCGAAGTAGTGCGAGGGGGGAAATCTTGGTAGATTGTAAGTGAATGTACCGGGAAATTTCATCTAGGGAGAAATTTTCGCGATATTCTTCAATATTGCAGCTACTCGTTAACGACTACTATAACGAATTCGTAAGAAAAGGGGGGTGTTATAGAAAATCAGTAAAAAAGGGGGGTATAGTAGAAACGAGGTCTATCATAACACCCACCCCGCACAAGCTACCCGGGGGTGTACAATTACGGGGGGGTGTTTTGTCCGGGAGAATACGGTATATTATAAAATGACAAGCATACAGAATATATAGCTAGAGTAATGTACATTTTCGCCTATTGTACTATGCTATTCTCGCTATTCCTGTTCTGAAACGGTACGTGACTATTCGCGAGGCCTATAGCTGCGTGCTGACGTCATCCTAGGGCGCGTAGCGCTTTGCTGACGTCAGCCTATCGGTACTTTACTGTACTACACGAATTTCCTTGAAGTGCTGAAGTCTCGATATTATCTCAACACACCTCACGCCCGTGGCTATCTGCCAGTGGATGCAGCTGACGGCGATTGCGACAGGGGAAGGGGGGAGGGGGGGGGGGGGGGGACGGGGGGGTGCAGAGTTGGAGTGTACTACGCGCTTGGGTTGGGCGGCTGGTCAATCGCACCGAAACTGATGGAGTACTGATAGAGTACCGTCGACAAGGTCCCTCGATGCTCTCTAGAATGAGATATGGGCCATTTTCGGTAAGTGCCTTACTCATACTGCAGATGGGGCGGGGCGGAGCAACTTCCCCTGCGCAAATTCGGGCACTGTTAAAGCCCATAGAAACGATATGTGAACTCCGAACCTGGCCCATATCTCAACTTCGCCCTTATCTACCCGGCCCCCTCGCCCTCATTCCCCCACCCCCTGACCCTCATTCTCATTAACCTCCTCTTCCACCACCAGCACTGCTCGCGGGCACAGGTCTGCCTGCTCCAGGGAGACGGAGGCAGAGGAGGCGAGGGGTAGCAGGCGGCGAGGGAAGGTGGTGGCTAGAGAGGCGCGGGAGAGGGGGAAGGGGAGGAGGCCCTCTTGGGGGAGCGTGTGGAGCTGTAGCCGGTCATGGGGGGTGGGGGGGGAAGGGAGGGAGGGAGGGCGGAAGGGGAAAGGGGAGGTTGGAGATACCCTCGGTGCCGGCCTGCCTATAGCAAGTCCGCCTTTTGAGACGTCTCAAAAGGTGCCGGCCTGCCTATAGCAAGTCCGCCCGCCCTAGGGAGACGGCTGCAGAGGAGGTACGTGGCACATGCACGCATGCACCCTGTTGTGAAGTTCCCTCACTCACATTCACGGCAGAAGTACGGTATTAAGCACTCAACAGACAACAATCTAGGTATAGAGACCACACATGAGTGCTTAATTGTACATGCATGCACGCACCCAGTTGTAAACGTCTCCCACTGTGTCAATCACCGCCACTCCCGCCTGCGCACCGTGCCACATGGCAGCCGAACCCCCACCAACACCACCGCCCTCTCATCACTCATAGCGGTCTCTCTCACCCAGTCTGCTCGCCGCCACTCCCACACCTATCCAACACACACGCACCCAGATGTAGATGTCTCCCACCGTGTTGTAAACGTTCCACACGGCAGCCGCACAGCCACCACCGCCCTCTCCTCACCCTTTCACACATATCCCACACACACACACATGCACGCACCCAGTTGTAGATGTCTCCCACCGTGTCTGCTCTCCGCCACTCCCGCCTGCACACCGTGCCACATGGCAGCCGCACCGCCACCACCGCCCTCTCCTCACTCGCCACGTCAGCTCCCGGCTCGGGCGGCAACAATCGTCTGTAGTGCTCCCTGCGTTCCTGGTGAGAAACAGAAGAGATAAAAAAATGACAGAAACAAAAACGAATGTACTCTTTTATGTGCTGCGTCAGCTGTTACACAGTGTTTTTAGTGGCGGTACCAGACAAACTTGCGCAGCAGAACTGGGGTATCGACGGTTTTGCATACAATCGAATAGGGCTACCAGACTATTTTGCATGCCTATGATGTTGGCCCCAGACCCAGAATCATCGGGCAACCGAAGCTCAGCTCTCCTCTCTGCACCTCATCCCAGGCTCGGGCCAACATGCTCGAGCCAACAACTTGCCATACCTGAACCATACCTACGTCATGTCTTCGAGCGTTGTGGCTTTGCCAAACCTCTCCATATCTTCCTCCGCACGGGCCCCCATATTCGTCTGTGTTGTTCAAGACTGCCAGGTTCGGCAGTATATATCTCGTCAAACGGCCATTTACCTAATTACTGTCAGATTCAGTATAAGAGCTCAAGAAATCCCCAAGCCATTCAAACTGTGACTGTTCTGTCATCTACACGGCCATTCTACTGCTTGCCTAGTGCCTGCATCTAAGAGGGAGGCGGAGGGTGGCGCTTTTACCCCGCAAACAAGAACCTGTAGCACCCTTCAAATCTGACACTACCTCTGTGTCTGGTCTAAGCATCTTGTGCTGGCAAGTAAAACCCTACAACATTACTATGCACGCATTTTGTGCATGGAACTGTAGTCATACACCAACTCTCTAATAAGCAGCTAAAACTGGGTGAGAGGAACACGCTCCTCCTCCCCAAGCTCAGCTGCATCGTCCGCACTAGGCTGCTGCCCATGCCCGTCGTGCCGGCCTGACTCCTTGAGTCCTTGCGAGTAATCCAGGTACGTGTTGAGGAAGAAGATTGGCACCAGCATCACAACAAAGATGTACAGGAAGGCGGGCCGGATCTTCCCTGTGAACTGCATCACGGCACGAACGAGGGGGAGAAACAATTAGCCATGTGATGAAGCGCAACACTAATCGAGCACAGCGCACACAAGCTGAGATGGTCGCAAAGCAAACGAGGTGAAAGCGGCATGTGGGGTCGGGGGTTGGGGGTGGGTGGGGTGGGGGACGTGGGGAAAAGAGTGGAAAGGGGAGGAGGAGAAGGGGGCGATGGGAAAGAGGAACAAGTGAAGAGGTCACTAACGGGTTGACAAAAGTTGCCAAGCTCCTTACCTGAGCAATAGCCGCCACTACAAACGGCCCCAGCCACGAGCTGCCCTTGTCGCTGATGGCGTAGAGCGAGAAGAATGCACCCTCTCGGCCCTTGGGAATGAGATCCACAAACAGCGTGCGCGAGTATGAGATCAGCGGGCCCAGGCAGAACCCAAACCACCCCGAGTACGCAAACAGCTCCCACGACGCCTTCAGCCCGAGCCCGCCGTCCGGGGTAAAATACCCTAGCAAACCCCAGAGCGGCAGCGGCAGCATGGTTGTCAGCAGCGCGACAACCATCGTCTTGTTGTTCCACCCGAGCCGCTTCTGAAGGTAGTAAGCCAACGGCATCCCAAGCGCAGCCCAGAAGGAGACCGAGGTGGCAATGACGGCTAGCATTGCGGGTTCCACACACAGGTCGTGCTGACCGAACAGCACCCCGACTTGAATCACCGTGGAGAATCCGTCCGCATATATGAAATAGCACAGCATGAAGACAAACGCGTTTCGGTACCGCCTAGCCTCGGAGACCAGCGCGCCCATGTGCCGCCAGCTAGCGACGATGGTCAGGGCGGCGTTGCCGCCCGCGCCGCCCGCGGTGGCGGAGGCGGGCGGCGGCGGGCCCGGGCGGGTGCGGAGCCAGAGGAAGGTGAAGACGGAGAAGACGAGCCACCAGAGGCCGCAGAAGGCCCCTGCGAGGCGCATCTTGAGCAGGTCGGTGGTGGCAGCGAGGGTGATGACGAACGCTGCTAGGGTCGCCACCACGTCTGCTAGACAGCCTGCTGCAAGGCCTATGAGGGAGATGCGGTTCTCAACCTGAAGGGGGAGGGGGAACAGGAAGGGAAATGGTAGGAAGGGAGAGGAGAGAGAGAGAAGTTTGCTTGTTTTGCATGTGTCTGCATCTTCCCGTGTACCACCACTATATTAATGCAAGGTCCATTCAAGAGAACGAACGATGAACATGAGTGGAAAACCGGTGTCGGGTTGAGACCACGTCTCTTAGGCAGACTGCTTCCCCTTCCCGTCGCCCCTATTCGCCCCTTAGCCCTCGCCCCTTACCCCTCGCACATATCACCCACCTGTTCCCGGATGGCTGCAATCTTCTCCTTGTCGCCTGACACCTCAGCATGCATCACTGCTGGCGTGGCATCCACCAGCACAGGCAGGTAGCTGGCAGCCGGGCGGGTTGGGGGGGGGAAGCATAACGGGATGGAACAGCAGCAGGGGCATTGGCAGGAAACGGAAGGTGAGAATCTAGCATTGGTAAATGTATGCGGGAAATTCTGAGACTTATTCGAACTACATGGAAAGTGAATGGCAGTAAGGACAGGTCAAGATTGGAGATAGACAAGGATGACAAGGAGCATGACAGCAAAGAGTTGTGGGCCGGAGGTAGTGCCAGCACTTTCATACGCGTTACAGAGTCGCCTTTATCTCACCTGTTGTAGCTGACGGTGCAGAGACCATAGCCCACGTTGGCAATGATGACGAGCAGGCCAGCGAACCACCAGTAGGAGCTGTCGCCCAGCACGCCTATCACAATGGAGGGGATGACACCGATCAGCGTTCCCACCTTGAGCAGCTGGAGAGGGGAGAGGGATGGGGGGGTTGCGGGGGGTGGAGAGGGGTTGGAGAGGGTGGATAACAAACGGGGAGTGTTAAGAAAGACAGGAATGATGACGAGCAGGCCAGCGAACCACCAGTAGGAGCTGTCGCCCAGCACACCGATGGGTGTGGAGGGAGGGAAGTAAGGATGGTGACTCTCGGCCATAGCAATGATGGATAAAGCCCCACCTTCTCAGAATTCATCTCCCAACATAAAGAATCCTGCTACTCACGTCCATGCGGCCAGTGCCATAGCCCATGAAGGGACCGAAGGAGATGAGGGCAAAGACCCATCTCCTGAGCGCCGCTCAACACCTTGACTGAGAGCATCCACAATCAAACCCCCACGCACACAGAATGCCCCGCTCCATGCGGCCGGTGCCATAGCCCATGAAGGGCCAAAAGGAGATGAGAACGAGCACTTGTGTCCGGAGCCCCTCTGAACACTTTGATCGAGAGCATTCACAACCAATCCCACAGCCACAAAACCCCGCGACTCACGTCCATACGGCCGGTGCCGTAGTCTGTGAAGGGGCCGAAGGAGATGAGCGCGAAGACTTGGCAGATGACAGCGACGCCGATGATGATGGTGGCGTATGACACGGGGTTCACTGCCAGGGGACCCGCGTGCACCATCGGCAGAATCAGGTCCTGGTACCTGAAGGGGGGACGGTAGTGGGAATGTTGGTCCTAGAGACTTCTCAGAATACAGATGACAGCGATGCCTGATGATGGTCGTGGCGTATGGCACGGGGTTCGTGGCCGTACATGGTTCGAACTTCAAGTACGTTGCTAAAATGTCTGGTGTTTGGTTGGTTCAAAGGTCATTCGTCCCAAGGCAGAGAGGAGTGGTTCCGCAACCATGCCTTCAACTTTGTTCGCATTAGCCCCAGATTGTTTCTTAAAGCTCTTTCTACAGCGCACGTACCCTGCAGCGGTGACCAGCTGGTCGCCTCGTCCCGGAATGCATTTGACGCAGTTGATCGACACGGACTCGCTGCAGTTGGGCGGCTTCGAGTCTCCCGCCTGCATTCACGCGTGGTACGCGTCGGCAAGAAAGGGAAGGAGCGGATGAGACGGATACGATGCATTTTGACTCGCGAACGTTTCTGCTCGCCTGCATTATGCTGGCGATAGTTTCCTTCCGTTTGCATCCGGGTGCGTCGGCAAGCAGGAGCAGCAGGCGAGGAACGGAAAAGACATTTGAGAATGCTACGTATTCTGATGTTCAAATTGTGAATCCCGTGAGCGAGAAAAATGTGAAGGTACATTATCAGCTGTTTGAATAAATCAACGACCATATGCCACCCGTGTGCGTCGGCGCAAGAGAAAGACGATCATTGGGAAGTTTCAATTTTACGTTGTCGGTAATGTACGGGGAAAAAGTTTGAGCATTCTCACCTGTAGCCACGCGTGTGCTTCGGCGAGCAGGAGCAGCAAGAGCGGGAAGAAGATGGGCATGGCGACGGAGCTGAAGGCATTGACGGCCACATTGTACGAGTACCACCCGTACAGCTCCCACTTGTTCACCGGCGTCTTCTTATCGCTCGGCTCTAACCCTACCGACGCTAGACTCGACATGGCTGATGCAGATTGTTGGAGCAGATGTCTTGTTTAGCTGAATGTTTCCCACGAGCTGTGATATTCAGGCGTGAAGAGGAGGTACTGTCACTGGTTTAGGAAAAAAGGAGGCTAGCGTGTACTATCCGGAGGATATCACAAGGAGAGCGTTGTTTCTGCAAATGGTCAAGTAAGCTACAGTGCCGATCCTGGCTTAGTCACGTCAGTCAAAGTCTTATCCAGAACCACTTAGTTCCTGAGGAGCTACCCAGCAATATCCGAAAATCTAGTACTCTAGAGAAGCAGGACAATCAGCAAATCTGTGGTATTTGGGCATGGATCCTGATTCCTGGAGTTCATGTGAAAAGAGAACTCATGCATTGTGAATTTTGGATTGGATCTTTTAGTTGCGTTCAGCTCTGCTCTGCTCCACCTTTCCCGCCTTGTCTCGTGCAGGAATATCCCAGTAGCCTACGAGGTTCTTGATTGGTTGCGATGTTCCGGCAAGGTCTAGGGAGTGGTGGGTTCGGAACTCGACAGCCAAGTCCTGACACAGGTCTTTCCGCCGAATCGCTGCCGTCCGTAGCCTCACCTCACCTCACCACATCTCATCTCCACCGTTTGGTTAGCACTGGTTCACGTACAAACTGATCACGTAACAGGAACTGAGAAAGAACTCCATACCATATATAGGTATCTTTGAAACTCAAGAGGGCGTATCTTAGTTTAGGTCATAGGCACTGTTTGGGTCATCCTAGATTCTTGGACGATCAATAGGGCGCATTTCAGCTACACTACTAGAATACCATTGGTCCATTGGTCCTTCTATGACCCAAAGTGCTTCTATGAACCAAAGTGAGATACGCCCTGAGTCACCACCCTACCAAACCCTAATTGGTTCTAACCACCTTGCGCACTCAGAGCGAGCACTTGATTGATTTAATCAAATCTTGAAATTTCATGGTATTTGGAAACTCCAACTTATAATCCCAGGCATTTTTCTCCCATTTGTGCTTGTACGGTAGTTTGGGTAGCAAACTGATATTCATATGTCAGAATAACTGTGCAGGAATGACTGGATTAACAAGAGATGGGGTACAAGTACTAACCCTAGAAGTGCTGTACCCCATAAGTAGTGCCCCACTATAGCCTACAAGTAAGATTGTACTTTGACACACCCCAATAGGCTAAGTGGGGGATGTTGAGATAAAATGAAGACTTAAGCACTTCAAGGATTCGTGTAGTACAGTGCGAGACTTCGCACGAAACAGTAAAGTACCGATAGGCTGACGTCAGCAAAGCGCTACGCGCCCTAGGATGACGTCAGCACGTAGCTATAGGCCTCGCGAAAAGTCACGTACCGTTTCAGAACAAGAATAGCACAGCACAGTAGGCGAACAGGTACTTTACTCTAGCTATATATTTTGTATGTTTGTTATTTTTAAATATATCTGATTTCAGAGACATTGATCCTGAAACATATCACTACATGGGCTTTCACTAGTCCAGACAAAGCCTCCTTAACTGGCTTTAATTCATACAAGACTTCCGCTACGACAGGAAGCTACCATCCTAAGTAATACGATCCTATTCAATCATCTCAAGTTCTAACATGGTATTGCGAGCGACTTAGGATACTACAAACTTCCAACTACATACTCTGCAACTATGTCTGGCTCTCCACGATCCAACAATGGCTCTTCTGTTACGAGCCCGTCACGCCCAACAGCATCTCCAGCTGCTGACAATTCTTATTTGCAGCAACAACATCAACAACAACAATATCAGCAACAACCGATGTATGGCATGCCACTGAGAAATCAGCCCGTACACACAACCGCAGCAGCGGCATCATCGGCAGCAGCCGCAGCAACAGCGGCATCAGCAGCCACAACAGCTGCACCTGTAGTCACTGGTTCTTCTAGTCAACCAGGACAACAGTCCAATTTCGTACCGACTGGACCTTATCAATATCAAGGTGCTTACCAGCCAACAAATCTTCAACAACGTGTCAATGCTGCCGTCTTGTCACTTCACCAAATGTTTCCAACTCCTATGAGCCTTGATGGCTCCAGTTATCAGCATGGGCAGATGCCACAAGGAAGCGACGGGTCGAATAACTCCTTCTCTTTCGTTCCTGCTGGACAAGGACAGTAAGCACCACAAGGGTCACAGATGCCATCACTTTATCAGTTACAGTCAGCTGACGGCACCGGAAACTATCTTCCCGCTTCTGCAAACCCAACAAAAATTAAAACGACAATGCCTTTTAACGGTCAAGACTTCTATACCTGGAGTTTTGAATTCGAGCTTCTTGTTCAGACCGCGGGATTCGGGCAGTTGTTCGACGACACAGCACCCTTTCCATCACACGGGTCACCACTTCAACAGGCCACTTTTCGATCAGCGTCGCTGACTGCATACACAGTTCTCGTTCGCAATCTGACATCGACTGAACAGCTTGGTATTCGTCCTTTTCGTACCAGTGCCGCTCCCGCTGAAGCAGCTTGGTTATACATGCAAGGGGTTCACATGGCAAAGGACACTGTCAACCAGAGTAATTTTTTAACGCAGCTGTCAAATATACAGATGATAAACGGCGAGAAGGTGACGCAGTATATCAACCGCGCTCGAAATCTGCGCGACCAACTTCAGAATTGTGGAGGATACTTCCCCGACGCTATGTTTCACACGGTGCTACTCGCGGGTCTTGGACCAGAATGGCGGCAGTGTCCCTCTATTCTTCGGATGCAAGCACAGTTGTCCGAGGGGGCACTCTGTGCCGCTCTCATTGCCGAGCAGCAGGATATGGACCTGCACAACGCTCGAGGAGGGAAAAAGGTGGTAAACAACACAATCAGTTTTTATTCTACTCCACGTCACAAGCCCGTTTGTTCCTTTTGTCGCAAAGCAGGTCATACTATTGATACCTGCAGGTCGAAGGATAAACCATCTTGGAAGCGGTCTGCATCAAAACATACCAAAGATTCTTCAGGTGAAGCTGAGAAGCTGGAAGCTGAGAAGCCGGAAGCTGCGAAGCAGAATACTGCGAAGCCGAACTCTGCGAAGCCGCCTACTACACCTGCCAAGACACAAGCAAAAGAGGTTATTAATTGCATGACGTCAGTTTCTACTGTCTACGATCCTGACGCTGAAGAACGTATTCACAATAACTTCAATGATGAACTCAATACGCCCATACCACCTGAGGTCTACGCCGACCTTGCACATACCTTGGAAGGTCCCAACACTTGGTATCTCGACAGTTGTTGCGGCCAGCATATGTGTTCATCAGAAAACCGCTTCGTCATCAATCAGCGTCGTCTTCAGAATCCATGCGTTGTAACCGTCGTCAACAATCAACGTCTTACAGCACACTGGATGGGTAACATCATTCTTGATTCTGTTGAAGAAGACTTCAATCTTCATCTTAACGATGTACTCCTCGTTCCTCGACTTGGCTTCAATCTGATGTCATCTGCACAGCTCATGAGGAATGGAATTACTCTTCTTGGCGAACCGGGCAAGTTTACTTTAAAATATGGAGACAGGAAACTCGGCACGGCAATCGAACAGAACGGTGTATTCGTTCTCAACTTCATACCTGAACGTACCACTGCCGACTCCGATAATATTCTCTCTCTCGGCCCATGGGAACATCGTGATGACATCGATTACACCGATGATACCGTTCCTCGTGAAGGAGTTGTACCCACGTCTTCAACCACGGCTGCCGCTGTCATGGTGACCTTCGACAATCAAGGCTTGAACGACGTCCAGAACTCCCGAGATTATCTTGCTCACGTTGGTGGTTGGGGAGATACGACAAATATGCCCACGGATGAAGGCACTTGGTGGGCACAGGAACCTGACGAGACCACTTGGGGAGAAACACCTGCTGATCGTGATCGACGTCTTCTCACTGAAGCAGAGCAGCGTGTCGCTGACATGGAAGTCCTCGACTCCGGGCGACTCGTCGGCGTTGAGCCTAAACCTGCAGCATCAGATCAAGAAAGCGGGGAGTTAGTTCTTTCACCTGGCGAATACATCGACGTTGAAATCAAAATTCCACCACCTAACTTTACCAGGTTCATCTCGCCTATCACAGATCATGTTCACGCTGACGGTCATCGACTGCTGTTATCTTTCTTCGCTAACGCCGATTATTATTTGCGCGCACAGGGACACAAAGCAACTGCAGACACATGGCATAAGCGTCTTGGTCATCCGTCGCAGTCTACGCTCAACAACACAATCAAAGCAGCTGTTCTTGACAAGAATTCTCTTCTCTTACCAGGCGGCCTCGAAATGAAACCGGTTAATCGTCCGTCACCCTGCTTGATCTGCCCAGCAGCAAATCTACCGCACGAACCGTACCCGACTCATTTTCCTGGCGCTGAGGATTATCGATTGATGGAAAAAGTTTACAGTGATATTCTAAACTTACCTGCGGAGGGTTTCAATGGCGAGAAATACGTCATCACGTTCACTGAAGCTTCTACTCGATATGCCTGGACTGGTAACATGACTAACCGTTTTCTTGCCTTCACAGCGTTTCAGACATGGCTGCCACTCGCAGAACGCGAGTCCGACACCAAACTCAAAACCTTCCAGTGTGACGGAGCTGGGGAATATCGCAGTCTCGAGTTTACAGCGTACCTGCAAGAAAGAGGCATACGGCGCCTGTTCTCACTTCCTCACGCTCACCAACAGAGCGGTGTAGCTGAACGCCTCAATCGTACTCTGCAAGAAAAGATGCGAGCACTACTCGCACAATCTCAACTCGGCCCACTCTACTGGCCCTTCGCAATGGACCACGCAACCCTGTTGCATAGCCTCCTGTCTTCATCGGCTCTACCCAACAACGCATCACCTCACTTGTTGTGGACAGGAAAATTGGGCACTACGAAACTTCTTCGAGTTTTTGGGTGTATCGTGCAATATCGTCCTCCCACCGCTCCGCTCGGAAAGTTCGATCAACGCGCTAAGTGGGGTCTTCATCTCGGCCTTGAGAAGCAGTTTTCTGCCTGGCGTATCATGGATTATCGCAGTCGTCTTTTAATTCCTGCTCGCGACTGTATTTTCTATGAAAATCTAACCCTTCCTGTCTTCGAACAGTATCTCGCCACGCAGCGTGACCCTGCTACACTTTTCCACGGTGTTCGTTCATTCGCCAGCGCTGACGCCGAACTCGCTGCCAGCGAAGAACCTGACATTGACGGTGCACGTGAAGCTGCTCCTGATCCACCTATACCAACCACCTCTTCCGGATTTCCGGAATCCATTCCTCTCGTCGACGCTCATCCGGACGATGTTCGTGAAGTTCATCATACTTACCTGGTGGACGATCAACGACGTCCCATGCCAGCTGTAACAGACAGCAGCATCCGCGTCGATCCTGACGAAATTGGGGGGGCAAGTGGTGAACAGAGTGAACCTGTCAATTTCGCAGGACGGACCGAAGACAACCCTAATTATCAAACTGGGCTTCAGATACTGGGACTCGCAGCAGCAGTACAGCACAATTCTACAGAAGTCGCAGAACCGAAAACTGCCCGACAGGCCCTTTCAGGACCACATCGCGAAAAATGGCATGAAGCCATGGATCGTGAACTGGCTGCCCTGGAAAAACGGGAGACTTGGGATCTCATACCCATCGAAAAAGCTGCAAATAAAAACATTCTTACCGGAAAATGGGTCTTCAGGGTGAAGACGAAAGCTGATGGCTCTTATGAAAAACATAAGGCAAGGTGGGTTGTTCGCGGTTTTGACCAAACTCATGGGGTAGACTAGACGCTAACTTTTGCCCCGGTCAGCCGACACACAAGTGTTCGTCTCGTCATCTGCGAAGCAGCTGCGAAGAATTTTCCGCTTCGACAAATTGACGTTTCCAACGCATTTATGTACGCTGACGTCGATGCTGAAATCTACGTCGAATATCCACATACCTATCCGACAAATCCGCCAAGTGTCTGCAAGCTCAAGAAGTCACTGTACGGTATCAAACAAGCACCGCGACTGTGGCAGCAGCATTTGAACAGGAAACTTACAGAAGTTGGGTTCCGACAACTGCCGCATGATCCCGGAATGTATCGACTAGACGACAAGGGGAGCTACGCGCTACTCGTGGCATACGTGGATGATATTCTCTACGTAAGTTCTTCGGCTTCCTTGGGTGATCGCATCGAAGCAGATCTGAAGAAATCCCTCGACTTAACCGTCTCCATCGAAGTAACCCAATTTCTTGGGTTAAACATTTCGCGAACCTCCTCCGCCATTCACCTCACAGCATCGAAGTATGCTGGGTCACTCGCTAAGCATTTCAAGATTTCTACAGATTACGTCGCTACACCGTATCGGTCTACACCCACCGGGCACATCCTAAACAACACCAAACTTTCGGCAGCTGGTCTACAACTGTACCAGCAGCAACTTGGGTGCCTTCTCTTCGCAGCAGTCACGTGTCGTCCCGACCTTGCGTATGTTGCAAGCTATCTCGCACAATTTTTACGCTGCCCAAAAGAAGAACACCACCTCGATCTCCAGCGCGCTCTACACTACTTTGTCGCAACACCAACAGTCGGGCTGATTTTCAACACAGGAAAACCGACCGACAAAATGTACCTCAGCGGATATGTTGACGCAGACCACGCTGGTGACACGTCAGAGCGTCGGTCACGAACAGGCTACATTTTTTGTCTCGAGCCAATTGGCCCGATCTTGTGGAACTCATCGAAACAAGAACTCGTGTCACTTTCCTCGGCTGAAGCAGAATTCATTGCTGCATGTGCTGCAACTCGAGAAGGACTATACTTACAGGAACTGCTCGACGAAGCAAAGTTTGTCACGCCGAATCAATTCACGTTGCAGTGCGACAACCAGAGTGCGATTACCATCGCCAACAAACCTGGCTTCGTCAATCGCACGAAACACATTTCACTGCGTTACTTCTTCGTCAAAGATGCGATCGACAAGGGGAGGATGCGCCTTGTCTACTGTCCCACTGGTGACATGGCAGCTGACTCACTTACCAAGAAACTGACACGACACAAATTTCACCACTGCAACCAGCTCAGCGGCGTTTCTGAGACAACCGGGTAACTACACCGAACTCCTAGAAGTGAAGGGGAGTGTTGAGATAAAATGAAGACTTAAGCACTTCAAGGATTCGTGTAGTACAGTGCGAGACTTCGCACGAAACAGTAAAGTACCGATAGGCTGACGTCAGCAAAGCGCTACGCGCCCTAGGATGACGTCAGCACGTAGCTATAGGCCTCGCGAAAAGTCACGTACCGTTTCAGAACAAGAATAGCACAGCACAGTAGGCGAACAGGTACTTTACTCTAGCTATATATTTTGTATGTTTGTTATTTTTAAATATATCTGATTTCAGAGACATTGATCCTGAAACATATCACTACATGGGCTTTCACTAGTCCAGACAAAGCCTCCTTAACTGGCTTTAATTCATACAAGACTTCCGCTACGACAGGAAGCTACCATCCTAAGTAATACGATCCTATTCAATCATCTCAAGTTCTAACAGGGGACAACAAGACGGTCACAAGACCAGTCAAGCAAGACAACAGAGCAAAGCAAAGCAAAGTTCACGGTGGATCTCAAGGACACCACACAATCCGAGCACAAGCAAGCGGCCACAAGGCCAGTTCACATGCAGAGTTATAATAGCAAGGCAGTACACTGATCACAACCTAGCAAGAGTAAACAAGCAGGTATAAAGATATATATTAGTGTACAACAAGAGCAAGTCAAGCAACCAGCAGGTGAGGCAGAGTGGGCACAAGCCCAAGAGCAGTGCAGAAACGCTGATGACCACTAGACCCAAGGGCCTTGGTGAACACATCAGCAGTGTTGGCCCACGAGGCCACGTAGGAAAGGCGGAGCTGACGACGCTGCTGCAGCTCACGCGCAATTAAGTAGCGAGGAGCAATGTGCTTCGTTCTGTGCTCCAGTCTTTGCTCGTGACACAAGGCAAGCATTGTCTTTTTGTTGACGTACAGATCTGGAGGAGAACGAGGCCGCTCCCCCAAGTCGGTCAGCAGGTAGGTGAGCCAGCGTAGCTCCTGTGCAGCCATGGCCCCAGCGTAGATCTCGGCCTCACAGCTGGAACTAAGCACAGAAGAAGATCGAGTGGACCTCCAAGAGACAGAACCAGAGCAAAGACTGAAGGTGTAACCCTGTGACGAACGCTGAGTCGCCTGGTCGTCGGCCCAAGAAGCGTCGGAGTGTCCTGTGAGTACCACTGAACCCTGTCCTCCAAGCACGAGCCCCATGCCCGATGTACTGCACAAGTAACGCAATACCCTCTTTGCAGCATCCCAGTGCACCTTTCGGTGTCTACCGGGAGCCACGTAGTGAGACAGGAGGCTAAGAGGGTACGCGAGGTCAGGTCGTGTGCACGTCATCAGGTACATGAGGCAACCCACAAGCTCTAGGTACGGACCACTTGGCTCTACGGGCTCGTCCGAAGGTGGAGCTGAGAGCGAGTGGCCGGTAGACAGAGGAGTGGGCTGTGGCGAGGAGAACTGGAAGCCGAAGCGGTGAAGGACCTGGTGCACCATGTGTGACTGAGTCAGGGTGATGGTGCGCCGTGCTCTGTCCCGGGTGATCTGCAAGCAAAGATAGCTGCGCAGTTCACCCAGGTAAGTGCAAATGTGTCTCTCCTGCAGCTCCATCTTCACTAGGACCAGCGCCTCAGTGTCAGCAGTAGCAAAAACCAAGTTGTCGACGTACAGGAGAACGTAGAACGGCGGCAGGGTAGTGTCGGTGCGTAGAAATAGCGACGGGTCAGCAGAGGACGGAGCAAACCCAAGAGCCGCAACTGTAGTCCTCAGTGTGTCGTGCCACTCTCGGGGCGCCTGGCGTAGACCGTAGACTGGCCGGCGGAGGCTCCACTGGGTACCCGCAGGAAACGACCCAATGAAGCCAGGTGGGCGGCGCAGCCAGATCTCCTCGTGAAGGCTGCCCTGCAGGAAAGCTGTGGAGAAGTCGAGGGAGTGCAGCTCGTAGTCACGCTATGCTGCAACGTGCAGCAGCACCCGAAGAGTAGTCATCTTCGGGGTGGGGGAGAAGGTCTGGAAGAAGTCGACCCCAAGTCGCTGACTGAAGCCTCGAGCAACGTAACGCGCCTTGAAGGCAGGCGGAGAACCCAACGGCCGCTTCACTCTGAAAATCCACATGCCATCGACTATGTTCGCCCCAGGAGGAGGAACCTCGTCGACGTAGGTGCCTGTGGACTTCTAAGAAGCCATATCTGCGTCCATGGGTTCTGCCACTGAGCGGAGTACTCACCCGCGATCGCCTCAGCGTAAGAGCGCGGGGTAGGGATGTCAAGTGCATCCGGGTCTCCCTCACGGAAAAAACATCATGGATGCGAAATGAGGTAAAGCGGCCGTAGGACACTCAAGCTCAAAATGTCTGTCCTCAAGTACGTCACTGCCAAGGGCAAGCTCACCCCCGACGGACGGAGGTCAGACAGACTCAGACTCAGTGACAAGACTCGCGACGTAGTCGAGACGACTCCTAGCTGCAAAGTCGACTAGCTCAGTGACTAGGGCAAACGCTGCAGTAGACTCAAGGTCAGGGTCAGTGACGACAGTAGCGAGGAGACGAGTGACAGTAGGACTGGCAGCACGAGCAAGGTCAGACTCAGGGTCAGGAACGTGCGGAAGAGAGGACGCGGGAGGCTCAGGCAGGACAACACGCTGTGGAACAGAGGAAGGATGAAGTGCCATACCATGAGTGCCTGGGACAGCAGGAGGACGAGGACGGGCGACACGACGAGCACGAACAGGTGTGGAAGCACGAGTCTCAGGCTCACGATGCTCAGTAAGGGACTCAATCACCTCAGTGTGAGGAGCAGGCGCAGGCAGCGGGGAGCCAGGCATTAGCTGTGGCTGAGACTCGTCGGTCGGTGGACACAGGAGGGGTAGAGGGAGGCCAGTGGAAGACGGGAGACTAAGAACATGGCAAAGGACCGAGTCAGGCGGCGGCAGGGACGACTGCGGCTGTGGGTAGAAAAACGGTTTCCGCAGGGAAGTACCAGGAGCTCCAGCAGCACCTCCAGCACCTCTAGCACCAGCAGCACCACTAGCTCCGGCAATGCCAGGACCTCTAGCACTAGTAGCACCTCTAGCACCTCCAACACCAGCAGCACCACCCGCTCCGGCAGCTCCAGTACCTCTAGTACGAGCACCTCCAGGACCAGCAGCTCCAGCACCTCCAGTACTTCCAGTACCTCCAGCTCCAGCGCCTCCAGCACCAGCAGTACCTCCAGCACCTCCAGTGCCAACAGCTCCAGCAGCACCTCCAGCACCTCCAGCACCAGCAGTACCACCTGCTCCGGCAGCTCCAGCACCTCCAGCACCAGCATTACCTCCCGTACCTCCACTGCCAGCAGCTCCAGTAGCACCTCCAGCACGAACAGCACCACCAGCTCTGACTGCTCCGGTACCTCCAGTACGAGCACCTCCAGTACCAGTAGCTCCAGCACCTCCAGTACCTCCAGCTCCAGCGCCTCTAGCACTAGCAGCACCTCCAGCACCAGCTATACCTCCACGACTAGTAGGTCCAGCACCTCCAGCAGCAGTAGCACCTCTAGGATTAGTAGCTCCGGCACCTCCAGCACCAGCAGCACCTCCAGCACCAGCAGTACCTCCAGAACCTCTAGCACCAGCATTACCTCCAGGACTAGCAGCTCCAGCACCAGCACGACCGTACCCTCCACCACAAGGACTTCCTCGCCGAACGATCCACGCACGAATCGCCTGCGGCGAGAGCGTCTCAAGTAGGTTAGGCTTCGGTGGCTATCCAGCTTCAGGACCTCCAGTAGGGTCACCCACAGCTCCACCGCCACTAGGACTCGCAGGACCCCCAGAGTCAGCACCCCCAATCGCAGCACCCCAAGAACCAGCACCCCCTGTTGCAACACCCCCAGAACCAGCACCCCCAGTCGCATCACCCCCAGTCGCAGCACCCCCATAACCCTCACCCTCTGCCTCAGCACCCCCAGGCTCAGAACCAACAGTCTTAGCTATAGAGTCCACAGCAGCAGGCTGCGGAGGCGGCAAAGACGGCCGAGGCGGAAAACTAGGGGGGGTCTCCAAGCATGGAGAGCGGCGAGTGGCCGCCATGTCATCAGCGGCGGGGTCACCCCCCTCAGCTAGGCCAGAGGAGTCAAAAGAGACCTCCAAAGGCTCAACCAAGGGGGGTGGGTCTACCTGAGACACACCTGAGGGAGCAGGACCCAGTGGGGGGGAGGGGGTCTACCGGGGGGGGACTGGTACTAAGAAAAGAGGCGCTAGGGGGACCGGGTGGGACGCGTGCGGGTGTAGCCTGTAGTAACACACAGACTCGTCAAAGGTGACATCCTGGGAGGAGAAGACTCGACGCGAGCGCGTGTGGTAAAACTGCCACGGTGGGGTGTCGGTGGGGAAGCCAGGGAAGACGCAGCGGAGAGTGCGTGAGGAGAGCTTGCTCGCTTTGGCATCGCAAACAAGGGAGAGCATGCCCCAGACCCAAAACACCGATGCATCGCCAACCTTCCCCGTCCACCAGAGTGTGGGCAAGGTCTCTGGCTCAGAGACACGAGGCCAGAGGTTGAGCTGATGTGCAGCGTATCGGACCACAAACGACTACAGAAAATGGGGAGCAGCCGCATGGATCATGGAGGTACAAGCAACCTCCATGATCAAGCCAATGCGACGCTTAGCAATCCCATTTTGCTGAGGAGAGGCCAGAAGCGTGAACGACTGGACGATGCCCTCGTCTTGATAGAACTCCGCAAGGAGGTCAGAAGAGAACTCACCGCCCCTGTCAGAGTGCAGACGCAGGACTGGGAAGTCCCGACTGAACCGCTCGCGCAACTGGCAATGAGTAGCACGGATCCAGTGGATCAAAACACCGCTGACGTCCGCCTTGCGCCGCAAGGGGAAGACAGTGGTGTAACGTGTGTAGTCGTCAACAACCAGCAGGAAGTAGCGCTCCTGGTCCGTTCCACCGATGGGGGCTGGGCCCCAAACGTCCATTTGGAGAGTCTGCAGAGGAGCAGTGGTCGGAGGAAACTCGGAGGAATGAGGAGCGGCGCGCTGCCGCTCCTTGACGCAGGGAAGGCACGGTTGGGCAGGCGAGCACGGGAGTGAGGGCAGGGACCTGAGAAGGCCAGAGACAAGGAGACGGGAGTGCATACCACGGAGACGTGGTAGGGAGGGGTGACCGAGGCGGTGGTGCTAGAGGAGAGTCTGGTGGGAGAGTACCCAGCACGAGCAAGACGCTGCAAGCTGACCAGACGCAGACACCTGACTCGACGCAGCCACCTGACCTGCCTTAGCCACCTGTGCAGACGCAGTGGTCAATGTGTACAGACTAGACCCAGGCCGTCCAGTGAACGTAGCCAGGTGACGGCCAGTCCGGGAGCACGTACAGATCGCCACACGCTGCCCTCCAGGAATAAAGGTATCAACCCAGACATCCTGAATGGCAGCATTGCTCACCAAGTTCGTCGAGAACGTGGGGAGGTGGAGACCTGACAGAGAACCAGAGGGGACTACTGGACACGGGAGGACAGTGGAGGCTCGTGCGACTACTGGGCCCCCAAAGGGGTCAGCCAGTGAGACCGGTACCAGTGCAGCAAGTGGTGTGAGTGTGGTGCAGTCACAAAAGAGGCAACGTGACGCGCCTGAGTCAAGTGTGAAAGTGTGCAAGGCCTCAGCTGAGGAAGGACCTCTGGCGGGAGACGCACGAGCAACTAAAGCTACATCAGACTCACTACCACCTAGTGCTATAGAAGACTCACTAGAACCAGTGACACATCGCTGAGGAAACAACTCACTAAGCACCTGAGGGGAGAAGGTCTCCTGCTGACTCTGCTGCCGCCTCTGTGCAGTACGTAGAAAACCAAAGCCTCCACCGACTGGACGGGCTCGCTGAAGAACCCACTCTCGAAGCTGTGGAGGGTTGGGGTCGTCCGGGAGAGGCAGTGACCGCTGCTGTCCACCCCTAGCCGCTGCAACTGCCGTGATAGTGGCCATGTCACGCAGTGACGGTCAGTAGTAGGTCCAGCACCTCCGGCACCAGCAGCACCTCCAGCACTCCCAATCGCACCTCTTGCACCCCCAGCACCAGCAGCACTCCCAACACTCCCAGCAACACCTCTACCAGCAGCAACAGTAGCACGAGCAGTAGCAGCAGCAGCAGTAGTGGCAGCAGGGCGGCTCGGTAGGGCTGGTGATCAAGGTAGGGCGGCTCGGGTTAGGCAGGACCGCTCGGGCTGGGCAGGGCGCGCCGCGGGCTGCAGAACAGGGCGCGCGGTGGACAGGGCAGCATGGCGCGCGCTGTGCAGGGCAGCAGGGCGCGACCTGTGGGGCAGCAGAGCGCAACGTGCTGGCTGCAGTAGGGCGCGACGCGCTGGCTGCAGCAGGGCGCAACGCGAGGGGCAGCAGAGCGCGACGTGCTGGCTGCAGTGGGGCGCGACGCGCTGGCTGCAGTAGGGCGCGATGCGCAGGGCAGCAGAGCGCGACGCGCTAGCTGCAGTAGGGCGCGACACGCTGGCTGCAGCAGGGCGCGACGCGCTGGCTGCAGCAGGGCGTGACGCGCAGGGGCAGCAGAGCGCGACGCGCTGGCTGCAGCAGGGCGCGATGCGCAGGGCAGCAGGGCGCGACGTATAGGCTGCAACAGGGCGTGAGGCGCGGAGCAGCAGAGCGGGACGCGCGGGCTGCAGCAGGGCGCGACGTGCGGGGCGGGGGGGGGGGGGGGGGGGGGGGGGGGGGGGAGGGGGGGGGCAGGCAGTGCGAGTAGCTGCAAGGCAGCGCGACACTGTGCGAGCAGGGCCGGACATCGCAGGGGCGCTTCGGGCAGGAACGAGCAAAACTATCGGTAAGCCCTAAAAACTTAACAGGTTTCCTGCTCTGAATACCATGTCAGGATAACTGTGCAGGAATGATTGGATTAGCAACAAATGGGGTAAAAGTACTAACCCTAGAAGTGTTGTACCCCATAAGGAGTGCCCCACTAAAGCCTACAAGTAAGATTGTACTTTGACATCATATTCCCTTAACCTAGTCATGCTAACAGAAAAGAGGATAGGAGGTCAGACCAGCCCAAACCATGGTACAAGCAATAAAACCCCATACCATTAGAGGCCCCAAGCCTGAACAGACTAGCCCAAACTAGGGAACAACAGACCGGGCCAGATCAGGATCCAGACTCGACAAGTTCAGGCCAAACCAGGTCACAGCAGACCAAGCTAGATCGGGCTTGACAAGCTCTGGAGCATGGAAGTAACGCAGAGCGATGTGCTTCGTCTTGTGCTCCAGTCTGTGCTCCTGACACAAGGCAATCATGGCCTTGTTGTCTACGTACAGAACTGGAGGAGAACGAGGCCGCTCTCCTAAGTCGGTCAGCAGGTAGGTGAGCCAGCATAACTCCCGTGCAGCCATGGCCCCCTACGTAGATCTCAGCCTCACAACTGGAACTGAGAACAAAAGACAAGCGGGTAGACCACCAAGAAGCAGAGCCGGAGCCAAAGCTGAAAGTGTAACCCTGTGACGACCGCTGTGTAGCCAAGTCGTCAACCCAAGACGCGTCTGCGTGTCCAGTGAGGACAACTGGACCCCGTCCTCCAAGCACGAGCCCCATGCCCGATGTACTGCACAAGTAGCGCAACACCCTCTTAGCGGCCTCCCATTGATCTAGTCGATGTCTCCCGGGCGCAAAGTAGCGTGCCAGGATGCTAAGAGGGTAGGTAACATCAGGTCGAGTGCAGTTCATCAGGTACATGAGGCAGCCCACAAGCTTTGGATACGGGCCACTCAGCCCACTCGGCTCTACAGAATCGTCAGAAGGTGGAGCTAAGACTGAGTGACCGGTAGGCAGAGGAGTGGACTGTGGCGAGGAGTACCGGAAGCCGAAGCGCTGAAGGACCTGGTGCACCATGTGTGACTGAGTCAGGGTGATGGTGCGCCGTGCTCTGTTCCGGGTGATCTGCAAGCCAAGATAGTTGCGCAGCTCACCCAGGTCACACGGGTAAAAGCACCCAACTCTCCTTGGCAATGCAGATGACGAGCAGTGGTGATGTGTTCTGCAGCAGCAATAAACAGCTTCCCGTGAGCCTTTTCCGCAACATGTCTGGGTGCAAATCCATTCCTGCTTGGAGCTCCCGGTGGATATCAGGACAATGGCGGGGTCTAGCAGGATCGTTTTCACCAGACGAGACGCGGTGAGGGATGCAGCTGCAACAGGCGACCAGAGAGTTAGTAACTGAGTGAGACGGTAAGTGAGACACAGCAGTTGAGGAAGTCAGCTCGTTGTTACCATTGATCCTATGCACACGACCGATATTTAGACTCCACTGTCAGAATAATGAACGAGAAAAAATGCATTGAGCAGAAAGTTGGCACAAGTACTAACCCTAATTGGGTTGTACCCCTGATGAGCTACCCCACAACAGCCTAGACAATATTAGCATCATAACATTTTGACATACCCTCATAGGGAAAGTGGGGGAGAACAAGTGGTCACAAGACTAGTCAAGAAAAAGCAAAGCAAACTCAGGGTGGATCACAAAGTCACCACACACTCTGAGCACAAGCAAATGGCCACAAGGCCAAAAGTCACCACACACTCTGAGCACAAGCAAATGGCCACAAGGCCAGTTCACATGCAGAGTTATATAAAAGAGAACAAATAGTACAGTGATCATAACCTAGCAAGTGTAAGCATGCAGGTATATATATATATATATATAGATCACAGTACAAGCAAAGTCACGTAGTGTGCAAGTGAGGTAAAGTAGGCACAACGCCTAAAACAGTACAGAAACGTTGATGATCACCTGGATGAAGTGCCTTGGTGAATATATCAACAGTGTTGGCCCGAGTGGCCACATAAGCAAGACGAAGCTGACCACGCTGCTACACCTCTCGAGCAAAGAAGCAACGCAGAGCGATGTGCTTCGTTCTGTGCTCCGGTCTATGCTCCTGAGACAAGGCAATCATGGCCTTGTTGTCTACGTACAGAACTGGAGGAGAACGAGGCCGCTCTCCCAAGTCGGCCAGCAAGTAGGTCAGCCAGCGTAACTCCTGTGCAGCCATGGCCCCTGCGTAGATCTCAGCCTCATAAGTGGAACTGAGAACAGAAGATGAGCAGGTAGACCGCTAAGAAACAGAACCGGAGCCAAGGCTGAAAGTGTAACCCTGTGACGACCGCTGCGTAGCCAGGTCGTCAACCCAAGACGCGTCTGCGTGTCCAGTGAGGACAACTGGACCCCGTCCTCCAAGCACAAGCCCCATGCCCGATGTACTGCGCAAGTAGCGCAACACCCTTTTCGCGGCCTCCCAGTGCTCTGGTCGGTGTCTCCCGGGCGCAACGTAGCGTGCCAGGATGCTAAGAGGGTAGGCAAGGTCAGGTCGAGTGCAGGTCATCAGGTACATGAGGCAGCCCAAAAGCTCTGGATCCGAGCCACTCAGCCCACTCGGCTCTACGGACTCGTCCGAAGGTGGAGCTGAGAGCGAGTGACTGGTAGGCAAAGGAGTGGATTGTGGCGAGGAGTACTGGAAGCCGAAGCGCTGAAGGACCTGGTGCACCATGTGTGACTGAGTCAGGGTGATGGTGCGCCGTGCTCTGTTCCGGGTGATCTGCAAGCCAAGATAGTTGCGCAGCTCACCCAGGTTAGTGCAGGAGTGTCTCTTCTGCAGCTCCGACTTCACAAGGGCTAGTGCTTCAGTGTCAGCAGTGGCAAAAACGAAGTCGTCGACGTACACGAGGATGTAGAATGGAGGCAGTGACATGTCGGTGCGCAGAAACAGCGACGGGTCAGCAGTCAAAGGAGCAAACCCAAGAGCCGCAAGCGTTGTTCTCAGTGTGTCGTGCCGCTCGCGAGGCGCCTGGTGGAGACCATAGACTGGTTGCCGGAGGCTCCACTGGGTACCTGCAGGAAACGACCCAGTGAAGCCAGGTGGGCGGCGCAGCCAGATCTCCTCGTGCACGCTGCCCTGTAAGAAAGCTGTGCTGAAGTCAAGAGAGTGAAGCTCGTAGTCACACTGAGCGGCAACGTGCAGCAGCACCCGAAGAGTGGTCATGTTTGGGGTAGGGGAGAAGGTCTGGAAGAAGTCAACTCCCTGTCGCTGACTAAAGCCGCGTGCAACGTAACAAGCCTTGAAGACAGGCGGAGAACCCGGCGGCCGCTTCACCCTGAAAATCCACATGCCATCGACTATGTTCGCCCCAGGAGGGGGAACTGCGTCGACGTAGGTGCCTGTGGACTTCCAAGATGCCATCTCTGCGTCAATGGCTGTCTGCCACTGAGAAGAGTAGGGACTCGTAATCGCCTCTGCGTCAGAGCGCGGGGTAGGGATGTCTAGTGCATCGGGGTCTCCCTCAGGTGCAAGCAGCATGGCCACGAGATGAGGTACAGCAGCTGCAAGACACTCAAAGTCCTCCTGCCAGTCCTCAAGGACGTCCGTGCCAAGAGCACATTCACCCCCGACGGACGGAGGACAGTCAGACTCAAACTCAGCAACAAGACTAGCTGCGTAGTCGAGACGACAGGCGGCAGCAAAGTCAGCAAGCTCAGCAACTAGTGCAGATGCAGCAGCGGACTCACACGAAGGGTCAGTGACAATAGTGGCTAGAAGACGTGTGACAGTAGGACTGGCAGCACGAACTACGTCAGACTCAGGGTCCGGACCGTCAGCAAGAGAGGACACGAGAGGAGACGGCAGGGGAACTCGCAGTGGAATAGAGGAAGGACGAAGTGCCATAATGTGAGTGCCGGGGACAGGAGGAGGACGCGAACGAGGAACACGACGACTAGTGCAAACAGCGCGAACAGGCAAGGCAGGACGAGACTCATGTTCACAACGCTCTGTAAGAGAGTCTGTCTGCTCAGTGTAAGGAGAAGGAGCAGGCAGTGGGGAGTCTGGCTGTAAATGCGGCTGCGAGTGGTGAGGCGGTGGACACAATAAGCGAGGAGTAAGGCCAGTAGAAGACGGGAGACTAAGAACCTAGCGAAGGACCGAGCCAGGTGGCGGCAGAGACGATGGCGGCGGAGGAACGAAAAAACGGTCGCCGCTGCACAGTGCCTCCAACACCAGTACCGCCAGCTCCAGCACCCCCAGCGCCAGCACCTCCAGCTCCAGGGTCTCCAGCTCCAGCGCCTCCATCTCCAGTGCCTCCAGCTTAAAGCTCCTCCAGCTCAAGCACCTCCAGCGCCAGCGCCTCTAGCTCCAGCGCCTCCAGCTCCAGTGCCTCCAGCTCCAGCTCCTCCAGCTCCAGCGCCTCCAGCGCCAGCGCCTCCAGCTCCAGGGTCTCCAGCTCCAGTGCCTCCAGCTCCAGCGCCTCCAGCGCCAACGCCTCCAGCTCCAGGGTCTCCAGCTCCAGTGCCTCCAGCTCCAAGGTCTCCAGCTCCAGTGCCTCCAGCTCCAACGCCTACAGCTCCGGTGCCTCCAGCTCCAGGGTCTCCAGCTCCAGCGCCTCCAACACCACTAGCTCCGGCAGCTCCAGTACCTCCAGTACGAGCACCTCCTGGACCAGCAGCTCGAGCACCTCCAAGACTAGTAGCTCTAGCACCTCCAGATCCAGTGCCTCGAGCGGCAGGGCCTCCAGCTCCTGCAGCGCCACTCCTAAGGCGTGTGTGCCGAGCAAACCACTCGCGCAGCTGCCGCGGTGAGAGAGGCTCCCGCCGGCGAGACTGTCGTGGCGAGGCACCCGCAGGACCTCCGGCAGACGCAGTACCCCTAGGCTGAGCACCCCCAGACTCCGCACCCTCAGACTCAGCACCCCCGGGCTCTGCACCCTCAGTCTCAGCACCCCCAGGCTCCGCACCCTCAGGCTCAGCACCCCCAGGTTTCCGCACTCGCAGGCTCAGCACCCCCAGGCTCCGCACCCGCAGGCTCAGCACCCCCATGCGCAGCACCCCTAGCAGCACCACCCCCAGCAGCACCAGAATCTACAGTGACCTCGACAGGCTCAGCCAAGGGGAGTGGGTCTACCTGAGACACACCTGAGGGAGCAGGACCATGAGGGTGGAGGGGGTCTACCGGAGGACGACCTGGAGCGAGGAAGAGCGGCGGGGGGGGGGGGAGAGGGGCAGTGCGGTAGGGGAAGAGATGGTAAAAGGGACCCGACTCGTTCAAACGTGACGTCATGAGAGGGCAGGACACGGCGCGAGGTGGGGTGGTAAAACTGCCAGCCAGGCGCGTCAGGGGGAAAGCCAAGGAAGACGCAGGGAATGGCGTGGGAGGCGAGCTTGTCCGCTGAAGTATCGCAGACAAAGGCACGAGAGCCCTAGACCCGGAACACCGACGCATCGCCAACCTTCCCCGTCCAACGCAGCGTAGGCGAGGTCTCCGGCAAGGAGACACGGGGCCAGAGGTTGAGCTGATGCGCAGCGTACCGGATCACAAACGGCCACAGAAAATGGGGAGGAGCCGCATGGATCATGGAGGTACGAGCCACCTCCATGACTAAGCCAATGCGGCGCTCAGAAACCCCATTTTGCTGCGGGGAGGCCGGAAGCGGTAAACGACTGGAGGATGCCCTCCCCCATGGCAAAAGCCCTGCAAGAGGTCGGAGGAGAACTCACCACCTCTGTTAGAGTGCATACACAGGACAGGAAGGTCCTCGCGGAACCGCTCGCGGAGCTGGAGACAGACTGCGCGGATCCAAGGGATCAAGACATCAGGGACCTCACCCTTGCTACGCAAGGGAAGACCGTGGTGTAACGCGTATAGTCATCAACAACCAACAGAAAGTAGCACTCACAACCCTATCCACTGACACGGGCTGGGCCCCACACGTCCATGTGGAGAGTCTGCAGGGGAGAAGTCGTCTGGGGAAACGAGGAGGAGTGAGGAGCAGCGCGCTGCCGCCCCTCAATGCAAGGAAGGCAGGGCGGGGCAAGCGAGGGCGGGAGGGGGAGGCTGAGACCTGGGAAGACCAGAAACAAGGAGGCGGGAGTGCATGCCACGAAGGCGTGGCAGGGAGGGGTGACCAAGGCGGGTGGTGCCAAAGGAGAGTCTGGTGCAACAGGAGGCGACACGAATAGGGGGCGGCTACCTGACCTGACGCGGACACCTAAGCAGAAGCAGCTACCTGAGCAGGCTCAGTAGTCAGTGTGTACAGACTCGACCCAGGCCGACGTGTGAACGTGACCAGTTGACGGCCCGTCATTGTACACGTGCAGATCACCACACACTGACCCCCAGTAGTGGTGGTAGTGACCATCGCATCCTGTAGGGCAGCGGTACTCACCAAGTTCGTAGAGAACGAGGGGAGGTGAAGACCAGACAGTGAGCCAGACGGAACCGTCAGGACACGGGAGAACAGTGGTGGAACGTGCAAGAACTGGGCCCCCTGAGGGGTCAGCCACTCTGACTGGAACAGGTTCAGGGAGTGGAGTGAGTGTGGTACTGTCGCGAAAGAAACAGTGAGAAGCACCTGAATCAAGCGTGAAGGTGTCCAAGGCCTCAGCAAGCGCAGTACCAGGGAGAACAGACTCACTAGCACATAGAGCAGCAGCCTCTATACTGTTGACGGGAATGGAGTGTTGGCCTCGCCCTCGCTTGGGCAACGCCGACGACTTGGTCGGATGTACGGGATAGCAGCTGACCATTCACAGTGGGAGAGCTGCTCGACAGGCTTCGTCGAGCTGCAGCGGACTGCTGTGGTGTTGTTGTCGACCAGGGAGCTCGACAGCTGCAACTGACTGGTCTGGGCGACGGGTGGGCCGTCGACCAGGAGGGCAGTTGGACCGGGAGGTCGACGGAGCAGTCAGACGACCTGCAGTCCGAGTGGGAGGTCGACGGAGCAGTCCGTCGACCTGACAAGAGAGCAGCGGTCGACGAGGGGAGCTCGGCGACAACAGCTGACAGCTCTGGTGACGGAAGGGGTCCGTCGACCAGAGGGTAACTCGACGGGAGCTGTGGTCGACCAGAGGCACCTGGTGGTCGACCAGAGGGACCTGATGGTCGACCAGAGGCACTTGGTGGTCGACCAGAGCACCTGGGGTTGTCCAGGTCGACCGAAGTAACCTGCTCAGCAAGTTCTGCAAAGGCACGCAAACGTCGTCGAGGTCGCGATGGCGAAGGAGACTTTGGGTTGGTATCCCAAAGTCGATGTGGCTCGTCAGGCGTAGACAACAGCCGACGGATGCACAACGGTGCAAGTCAGGCCAATTGTCTGCGCTCACCTGCGAGCGTGCGCACTGCTGTCTTCTACGGGGCAACGCTGGACAGCCGCTCTGCTGCAGCGTTGGCACACCGTCGACCTGCTGTGTTGGCAGGTCGCCTTTCTGCAGTTGTTGGCGTGGCTCCTCTACACAACGCTGGCAGGCGGTCGACCATGCTGTGCTGTCAGTCGACCAGGCTAGCTGCAGAGTTGCTAGGAGCCTGATGTAGTCATTGTTATCATTGCTTCCTCAATAATTCTGTAATTCCAACTTTGCTAGTGGAAACTCTTGCCGATTTCTCCCATGATTGTGCAAGCACTAAGGAACTAGGCAAAGCTACGATCACTCCTAGTAGTTCGTGCCAAACCCCGTAGTCTAGCTCACTACCATTGTAGAGTGAATCTCCGCATATACCTGGGTCGAGCGGCACACACAGGTAACAGTCACCCTCAACACTAACAGTCAAGGCATACATGGCAGCAAGGATAGCATCATAGTCAAGAGCAAAGATACCAACACCAGACCTAAGAAGCTCTAGCCAGCGGGGGTGCTCAGCCTCGTCTCCAAAACTCCGCGCGCTAAGCGTCGTCAAGGCGGGAGAAGCAGCGGTGCCGTGTGTGAAACTTCCCGCATGTCTGACCAGCGCGGTCACCTGTGCAAATGACATACGGGCAGCGAACACTACCCCTAGACGCCCCACGCTGAGCAAACCACTCACAAAGCTGCTGGGGCGTAGGGGTCTCGCTCGGACACTGCTGCTGCTTGCCTCTGGCCACCGCCAGAAAACTCCCCTCAGAACACCTCCACCCCGACAGCCACCACTGCCGCCGCCACCACTACCACTGCCGCCACCACGCCACCACCACTCCCACCGCTGCCACCACCGCCGCCATCCGAAGCCCCCACTCCCGCCACCACTCCCACCGCCACCTCCGCCACCTCCACAGCCTCCACCGCCTCCACACCACCACCCCCGCTGCCACCTCCACCACTCTTGCCTCCCTTGCCCTTGCCACTGCAGCGCCTCCCACTAGGAGCAGAAGCAGTAACAGTCCCGACCTCTCATTACCAAGGATGTCAACCAGCAGCAGCAGAAGCGTAGGAGGGGCAAAGGGGGGAGGGGGAACACCCGTCAAAGAAGGGTGTGCGAGGAGTGCCCACGAGCAGCACCTACAGCGACTATGCTAGGTCTCAGCTGCAAGGAGGTGCTTCTCGAGCAGGTCGACAGTGAGGTCTGTGGGGTCAAGTGTGAGAAAGTGGTCCCTGACTGCACGAAGAGAGCCAGGGAGGTGGGTGACTATGAAGTAGAGAGTGATCTACATCGAGGGGCGGGTTCTTGTCTAGGAACTCGGCTTTGAGGGCAGCGCAGTAGCGAGAGTCGCTAGTGCGAAGGTGGGTGATGAGGTAATCGAGTGTGGCAAAGGCTGACAGCTCGGGAAAAAGGTAGAACAGTACAAGGCGGCCAAGAGCAGCAGTGGTAGGGGAAGAGTAACGAGCGACTACAGCATCGTACAGGGCTTTAGCAAGTCTTGTGCTGGCCAAAGTGATGCGCGTTCGGCTAACGGCAGGTGATTGCGAACGGCTAAGCGAGCAGCAACGTCACGGGTAAGCCACTGTGAGCGAGTCGCACTGTCAGCTGTGGCGGGGGAGGGGCGAGAGAGGCTCCAGACGTGTGGTCAAACAACGAAACGCTGTTGCTAGAATCGCTCAGTAGGTACAGCTGTAAGTCATCAAGCCACATATCGAACAGGATCGGACAGCCCCTCATGATCAAATGTGAGAACGCTGAGAGTAGCCATAGCGGGCAGAGCAAGGTTGGCACGTGACGAGCAGGGTGGCGCGCGTGCACTAGGAAAACGCTATGGCAGGGCAGGGTGGCGCACGGCCAAGAAAGGCCGCGCGCTAGGGCAGAGCAAAGCAGCGCGTGGGCAGGGCAGAGCGGCGCGCGGGCAGGAATGGCGGCGCGCGGCAAGCAGGGCGGCGCGCGGGGCAGGCTGCAGGGCGGCGCAGGGGCAGGAACGGCGGCGCGCGGCGAGTAGGGCGGCGCAGTGGGCAGGAAATGGGGCGGCGCGGCGGCTAGCAGGGCGGCACGCGGGCAGGGCAGGACAGCGCGGCAGCCAGTAGGGCAGCGTGGCAGCCAGTAGGGGCAGCGCGCGGGCAAGGGCAGGGTGGCGCGGCGGCCAGCAGGGCGGCGCGAGAGCAGGGCAGGGCAGTGCGCGGCCAGCAGGGCGGCGCGACAGGCAGGGCAGGGCGGCGCGGCAGCTAGCAGGGCGGTGCGCGGCTAGCAGGGTGGCGCGACAGGCAGGGCGGGGCGGCGCGGCAGTAGCAGGGCGGCGCGCAGGCCAGCAGGGCGGCACGACGGGCAGGCAGGGCAGCGCGACTGGTGGGGCAGCGCGACGGCAGGGTAGGGCGCTACGAGCAGGGTAACGCGCTACGGGCAGGGAACTATTCGGTGGGCCCTAAAAATAACGGTCTTGGAACAGGACCCGCTCTGAAACCATGTCAGAATACTGAACGAGAAAAAATGCATTGACAAGAAACTGAGTACAAGTACTAACCCTAACTGGGTTGTACCCCTTATGGGCTACCCCACTACAGCCTACACAATATAAACATTATAACAGTTTGACAGCATCCCCGCTGTTGGTCTTTAAACACCCCCCTCTCATATGGATACCCTAAGAAACGGCACAGCGGCAGCGCCAGCATGTGAGGATTTGAACCCGAGACCTTCGCTCTGATACCATGTTAGAATCCCAGCCACTAGACCATTGTGATAAAATGGTTTGTTAAGTAGCGGGTCAATGCACCAATTACCCCCATCCTGTAACTATTATGTCCCCTCCCTCGAGTGCCCCGTCGCTTTCCCCCCTCGCGCCCGTCGCTATCCTTATTGCGACCCTGGTTATTTCACCGTTGCGGCCCTCGTCGTGCCCATTGCCCCCCCCCCCTCCCCTTGTCACGCCACCTCTGCCAGTAGTCCCTGGCAATACCTCTGCCAACATACGTGCCTCCTTGCCCGTCGTGCCTCCTTTGCGAGCACCAGGACGGAGCCCTATGGACTAGCTGCGCGGACCTCTCAGCATTGCGCGGAGCCCCACGACAGCAGCAGCGCACGGAGCTCGACAGCAGCAGAAACGTGCAGAGCCCCATGGCATCAGCAAAGTGCAAAGCCCCACAACAGCAGCAGCACGCACGCAGCGCCAGCCGCCACCTGGACACCCGGCGTGCCGTGCCTGAAGCTGTAGGGGGGAGCTTGAGAGGGTGCCAGGAGTGAACGTACAGCACCAGCCGCCGCCCACCTCCTCCTCTCTCTCCGTGCTACGCCTGCCGCTTGGGCGGTGTGGGGGGGGGGGGGGGGGGAGGTTTGAGGGGGTGGCGGGAGTGAGACTGCAGCGCCAGCCACCGCCCACCTCCTCCTCCCACCCCCTCTCTGTCAAAGGTCCACTGGTGATCCCCGATTGATCCTAGGGAAGGGTTATAGGCTCGTTGTCCTGGGGGGTTATGGGCGCACTGACCCGCTACTTAACAAGCCCTCTTATCCGAGTGGTCTAGTGACTGGGATTCTGACATGGTATCAGAGCGAAGGTATCGGGTTTGAATCCCAGTGTGCGCACATCGGGCATCCCAGTGCGGGGGGGTGTCAGAGGTCCACTGGTGATCCCCGATTGATCCTAGGGAAGGGTTACAGGCTCGTTGTCCTGGGGGGTTGTGGATGCACTGACCCGCTACTGAACAAGCCCTTTTATCCTAGTGGTCTGGTGACTGGGATTCTGACACCCCTTCGTACATCCGCCTATTCCCCTCTCCTCTCCTCATCGTGCTCCTTCTCCTTTCTCTCCCTTATGGCGTGCCCTTCCGCCTCGTCCTCCTCTATGCCGCCGCTGAGCAGCTGCTGCTGTTAAAGTAAGTTACGAGAATGATTGACTAGGAAGCAAGGGAGGGTACAAGTAGAATGTCGAGAGAATTCTGTACCCCCTAAGGCTAAACCCACTATAGCCTAGACAAATGTAAACACATGAACTAAGCCTAGATATAACTAAGCATATATGTTTGACACACCCCCATAGGCAAAGTGGGGGATAGCCAGAACAAGTAATGGTCACAAGACCAGTCAAGAAAAGCAAAGCAAGCTCAGGGTGGATCACAAAGTCACCACACAGTCCGAGCACAAGCAAAGGGCCACAAGGCCAGTTCACATGCTGAGTTATATACAGAGAACAAACAATACAGTGATCATACCCTAACAAGTGCAAGCATGCAGGTATATAGATAGATCACAGTACAGGCAGAGTCAGGCAGTAAGTAAGTGAGGCAAAGTAGGCACAAGGCCTAACACAGTAACAAAGCGCTGATGGTCACCAGGCGGAAGTGCTTGGTAAAGACATCAGCAGTGTTGGCCCGAGTGGCCACGTACGCTAGACGAAGCTGACCACGCTGCTGCAACTCTCGAGCAAGGAAGTATCGCAGAGCGATGTGCTTCGTTCTGTGCTCCAGTCTGTGCTCCTGACACAAGGCTATCATGGCCTTGTTGTCTACGTACAGGACTGGAGGCGAACGAGGCTGCTCTCCCAAGTCGGTCAGCAAGTAGGTGAGCCAGCGTAGCTCCTGAGCAGCCATAGCTCCGGCGTAGATCTCAGCCTCACAGCTGGAGCTGAGAACTGAAGACGAGCAGGTAGACCGCCAAGAAACGAGCCGGACCCAAGGCTGAAGGTGTAACCCTGCGACGACCGCTGCGTAGCTGAGTCGTCAACCCAGGAGGCGTCTGCGTGACCAGTGAGGACAACAGGACCCCGTCCTCCAAGCACAAGCCCCATGCCCGACGTACTGCACAAGTAACGCAGTACCCTCTTCGCAGCATCCCAGTGCACCTTTCGGTGCCTACCGGGAGCCACGTAGCGAGCCAGAAGGCTGAGAGGGTACGCGAGGTCAGGTCGTGTGCAAGTCATCAGGTACATGAGGCAACCCACAAGCTCTGGGTACGGGCCACTCGGCTCTACGGACTCGTCTGAAGGTGGAGCTGAGAGCGAGTGGCTGGTAGACAGAGGAGTGAGCTGTGGCGAGAGAGTACTGGAAGCCGAAGCGCTGAAGGACCTGGTGCACCATGTGTGACTGAGTCAGTGTGATGGTGTGCCGTGCTCTGTCCCGGGTGATCTGCAGGCCAAGGTAGCTGCGCAGTTCACCCAGGTCAGTGCAGGTATGTCTCTTCTGCGGATCGGACTTCACTAGGGTCAGTGCCTCAGTGTCAGCCGTGGCAAAGACGAGGTCGCGACGTACACTAGGACGTAGAAGGGCGGCAGCTAGGTGTCGGTGCGTAGAAACAGCGACGGGTCTGCTGTAGAAGGAACAAACCCAAGAGCCGCAAGTGTAGTCCTGAGTGTGTCGTGCCACTCGCGAGGCGCCTGGCGGAGACCGTAGACTGGCCGGCCGGCGGAGGCTGGCTCCACTGGGTACTGTAGGAAAAGACCCAGTGAAACCAGTTGGTCGGCGCAGCCAGATCTCCTCGTGCAGGCTGCCCCTGCAGGAAAGCAGTACTGAACTGAGTCCAGGAGTGTAACTCGTAGTCACGCTGAGCAGCTACGTGCAGGCAGACAACACCCGAAGAGTAGTCATCTTCGGGGGGTGGGGGAGAAGGTCTGGAAGTAGTCAACCCCTGTCGGTGACTGAAACCTCGAGCAACCGAGCGCGCCTTGAAGGCAGGCGGAGAACCCGGCGGCCGCTTCACCCTGAAGATCCACATGCCATCGACTATGTGTTCACCCCAGGTGGGGGGAACCTCATCGACGTAAGTGCCTGTGGACTTCCAGGATGCCATCTCGGCATCCATTGCTGCCTGCCACTGAGAGGAGTAAGGACCCGTAATCGCCTCTCTGCGTAAGAGCGCGGGGTCGGGATATCAGGACATCCGGTCTCCCTCAGGGGCAAGCAGCAAGGAGGCGAAACGAGGTACAGCAGCTGCAAGACACTCAAAGTCCTCCTACCTGTCCTCAAGGCGTCCGTGCCAAGAGCACACTCACCCCGACGGACGGAGGACTGGCAGGCACAGACTCAGCAACTAGAGCAGAGGCGTAGTCGAGACGGCAGGCGCGGCAGCAGCAAAGTCAAGTAGCTCACAGCAACGAGAGCAGAAGCAGCAGCAGACTCAAAGGACGGGTCAGTGACAGCAGTGCAAGGAGACGAGCGACAGTGGGACTGGCAGCACGCGCTCGGTCAGACTCAGGTCAGGGGACCGCGCAGGAAGAGAGGACTCAGGAGGATCAGGTAGAGGAACACGCAGTGGAACAGAGGAAGGACGGACGGAGTGCCATGGTGTGTGTGCCCTGTGACAGGAGGAGGACGCGGACGAGGAGCACGACGAGCAGAAGCAGTGCGACGAGACAGCGACGACAGGACGAGACGCAGGCTCACGACGCTCTGTAAGACCTCCGGACTGCTCAGTGTAAGGAGAGGGAAAAGGCAGGGGGGAGGCTGGCTGTAACGGCGGCTGCGACTGGTCAGGCGGTGGACACAGGAAGGGAGGAGGTAGACCAGTAGAGGACGGGACACCAAGAACCTGCTGAAGCAGGGGAACGAAGTACGGGCGCGGCCCGCACAGTGCCTCCAGCACCAGGGTCAACAGCCAGCTCCTGCACCTCCAGCGCCTCCTGCGCCAGGGCCTCCAACTCCAGCGACACCAGCTCCAGCGCTCGGCGCCAGCTGCTCCAGGCTCCGAAGATGTCTCCAGCTCCAGTAGTAACAGCAGCACCTCCAGCTCCAGCGTCTCCAGCTCGCCGTCTCCGGGAGCTCCGGGAGCCCCGCTCCGACGGTGTGCTCGCTGAACAAGCCACTCACGCAGCTGCTGCGAGGAAAGTCGTGGTGAAGCACAGCAGGACCTCCAGACGAAGCAGCACCCCGCGCTCAGCCAAGCACCCCCAGACTCCGCACCCTCCGACTAGCACACCTCAGGCTCCGCACCCTCCGAGGCTCAGCACCCCCAGGCTCAACACCCTCAGGCTCAGCACCCCCAGACCCAGCACCCTCAGATCCCGCACCCCCCAGCTCCGCACCCCCAGACGCAGCACCCCCAGACGCAGCACCTGGAGCAGCACCTGAGACGACAGCCACCTGAACAGGCGCAGTAA
>CANJKZ010000236.1:132500-173073 GCA_947471745.1 Closterium sp. Naga37s-1 | reverse complement strand
CTGTGACCGCACCTGTATTCATCCTGTACAACCACCAGCGCTCTCCCGACCAAACACCCGTCACCTGCCTCATTTTTAGACAACTGGCTCATGATCTTCACATCTCCTGCCTCTGAGTGTCCTCTTACGCACCAACTAGCGTCTACCCAAAGACCACATCACTTCTTGTTCTTATTGCATGATATCACTGCTGCTTGTGACTCAGATCTATGTTATCATTTCGGCCCCTGCAAATCCTCCCCTTTCCTTTTACAGATTACACAGCAGCGTTTTCTTCACGCGGAGAACGTGGCACCAGCGACTAGCTGCGAGAGCCGGGTTCCGCACGAAAAGCGCCGAAGGTGTGCGACACATGCTTTTTGTAACTCGAGATCAAGCTAACATTTTCCCATGCGTGTGCCTTAGGTTGTAACTCGTATTTTTGTTTCCACTCGTTCACCTATTCTCGCTGGTTCAGCTTGCATCTTATTTAAATCGACGTCCTCACCTTGCACGTGTCTCATAACATCCTGCATTTGTCTGGTCAAGTTATATGTAATCCAGCCTCTAACGCTAACGTGTATCTGTCTTTGTTCTGTTAGTGTTCTTCTGTGTGTGGTATCAAGAATGTTGCAGGGATAATGGAAGTCCCGAGATTTGATTTGATGTTTTATACTTTTTGCCGGGTTCTTATCAAGACTCTGTAGCTATCTGGCACATTCACGGCAATGTTATTAGTTGAAGTCAAGGCCCGCGTATGGTAGGTCAACGAGGTAAAGAACAAGCGTACTACTTACAATGTCTTAACTCTTTGTCGTATTCCTGTTTGCAGGCTTTAAAACTTGTGTAAATTCGCCTCGTGTTCATCTAACCAGAAGCTATGTAGACGTTGGTTTAGCGTTGTTATTTTCCGACTAGATTGTGCACTGTGTATACTGTTGAATATGTATGCAAATGTGCAACATAATATAGATAGTATACCTTCTAAACCTGTAACAAGCAACCCATAGAACGCATGCTTCGCTTTCAGACAAAACGATGCCCTGTAGTATTCAATTTTCGCACGAACCTACAGCTTGTTTGATTGGTCCACATGGCAAGCTGCCGTTCACATATCGAGAATGACACCTGGCAGAAATATCTTTGCTTGCGTGGCAAAATATCTTCGCGAACGTACCAGCGTACGTACACTTCGAAGTCGAAACTGTACGCATGCCACGTGGCAGGTGGTGAAACTGCATACATGTGACTGAAATGTATACGCAATGTGTCCAAAGAGTGTCCGATAAGTTGCGGTTGTGTTGCGGGAAAGTTGCAGAAATGCAACTTTTTTGCAACTTTCCAGTGACTTGGTTTTCTGCAACCTTCGTCCATCACTGCCAAGCTGCAAAACCAAAGTATTCAAAAAGTAACTTTCTTGCAAGTTTCCCGCAGCCTACAGGCAAGTCCTTTTTCGCGATGTGTGTCCGGCAGGTTGGATTCGAATCAAGAAGCAAGAAAGGTTGGCAATCAACGCAGCGCGCGTTTTCGAGTCGGGTTGACATTCGCTCGTTCTTGCGGTCTCTGAAAAGGAAGCTGAACAGTGAAGCCACGTAAGCTTGGTTCAGCTTGACTTCAAGGTCGGTTCTCAGAGATTAGTCGGACTATCTGCTGTTGGAGCTGACTGCAGGTACTTCCGTACGGACGTTGAATGCTGCAAAACAAGCATGCAAAGGTGGGTCTCTGAGGACGCGTCACAATTGCGACATCGAGGAGGATCGCGGTGACACACCGAATCTGCGAGAATCGATCTCCTCTGAGCCAGATGTGTCGCGATTGTCTCAGGTTCGATAGTTTAGCGGGGTTAGAAGCCTTTTTAAAAGTTTTAAATGCATTACGTAGATTTGAGTGCGGTAACAGATCGATCTGGAAGGGACATCGCGTTTCAGGTGACTTGTGTCGGGTCTTCACGAACTTTAACGAAAACGGGGATACAAGACACAGCGAATTACTGTACTACTCGGAACAAAATCTTTCCCGCAGGATCGATGTCGCAATTGTGACGGCGTCCTGACTGCTTGACAACCAAAGAAACCCTGGGGTTCGCGAGGGCGTGCGACAAGCTGTAACTACCAAGTTTCTACAGCGAGAGTTCGCACTACCTCGTTTTTTTTGCAACCTGACAACTTTCAGGCGAACCTAACAGAAAGCCGGATGTTTGACGGACGGCGAGTGGCAACTCGAACTGGCAGACTGTCAGCCCACGCTGGCAGACTGCCAGCGAAGCTGGCAGACTTTCTAGCACCTGATTCGGCTCGGCTCGGTTCAGCATGCACAGTCGGTCGGTTCGGTTCAAACTACCACCACATTTCCGCGATCAATCCTCTGCAGATTCGTTTTTGACGGGTAGCGATCAACCCAGGGTCCAAGAGAGCACAAGGAGGATTGCGAGAGCTACTTGTGGTAACTCGCAACGACCACTGTCGTGCAAAAGCTTCGCCTTGCGACCGTTCGAGCAGCTGAACGATGCATCTCGGATCATCCCAGAAACAATCGCAAGGCGAGAAACCTGTCGTCGAATACGCGCAAGTGGCAACTCCTAATGTTTCGCAGCCGAGCCCGCCAGTCAGATCAGCCGGTTGGACGGCAACATGACAGCAAGCAACAGGGTGGTGGCAAGTGGTTGGGGCCACGTTCGGGCGGCCATTTCCGCGCCAGTTCGCCGGCACGACGCTCCTAGACGGGGTTCGTTGCTCTGGGCGATGGGGAGCGCCGTCGAAGCTCCGTCCGTTTAGCCATTCAGGTCAGTCGGATGCGTCTTGAAATGTTTCCGTGATTTTGGGACGTAATTTTGGAGCCGTGCATGTTGACGGCGTTCAGTCCGCATGCATTGAGTCGGCAGTAGCTGCGGTGTGAAGTCAAATGACGACATAATAGGGTTTGAGCAGAAGCAAGCGAGTGAGCCACCACGCAGATTGAGAGCTGCGCGGCGCCGTCCCTCGAAGTTTGCAGCTCGTAACCTGTTCGAGATGTAAAATTAGAGCTTATTCTGGGCGGTGGCCTTCATATTAGTAACAGAGTAAAATTATGGTCCCTAATAGGTCCGGTAGATCGTCACTCCCGTTCCTAATACTCCTTCTCCTCGCTTCCTCCCCTCCCCACTCGACTTTCTCACCCACCCGCGCCGCTCCTATCAGCGCGCAGTTACCACCTGTCTCAGTTCCGCCCGTGAACAGGAACCGCGGGCGGTTCGAACAGTACCAGCGTCGACACTCCGCCTCCCCGCGCGTGGCACCCGCCGTTGATTTTCCCCGTCGGTTCTCCCCATTACGCAGCGCACGAGCGGTTCCGATGGTCGCCACGTCAGCGCCACGTGTTCGGGCGGCACTCTGCTCGGCTTGTAGTAGGGGATGCAGCTTTTCCCGAATGACGCGGATGGGGAGGAGCCTGCTGTGCGCGGCCGCTCCCTGGGGGCTTCCGCCGCCGCCGGCGCCGGTGCGGGCGAGTGCGACGCGGAATGGATGCTGCTGTGGCCGGCGCAGGGGTGCTGGTTGCCGCGCATGACGACGACGGCGCAAGGCGGAACACCCTCGCGCGTGACTTCCGCCGCCGCCTCCTCCTCTTCCTCCGTGTACCGCCAAGCCACTAGTACCGCGCAAAGCCTATCTTCTGCGGGCGCAGAGATCGCGCAAGTTCCCGCGCCTGCCCCATCTTCGGACGGGGGGGGGCGGCCAGACGGGGGGGATGGGGAGGGAAGCGCTCCGCCGCCCCTGGGGAGCGAGGCGCGGCTGACACCTGATAATGAGATTATTGGCGTGTGTCGATCTGGAGGTGAGATATCCGCGATATAGAGTTGTACCAACGTCCTTCAAGAACTGGATGAACCGGGAAGGGGGGCGATGCTCCTACTGGATCAAGTTGCGGTCAACGGGGAGGCAATGGGGGCAAACAGGGGGGAATGGAGGGAATGTGGGGAAAGGGGGGGGGGGGAGAGAATGGGGTACAATGTGGACAAAGGGGGGGAATGGGGGGCATTTCGGGCAAAGAAAGGTGGGGGGAGGGGATAAGGGCAATGGGGGCAAAGGGATTATCAATATTTTCTGTACTCGTTATAGCCAGCATCGCGGTGAGTGTAGATCACCTTAGTCATGCCCTTGTTGGAACTTGAATTCTGCACTTCCTCGCTCGACCCTCTTTGTGTCTTGATACGCTTCAAAACTCCTCCTTGTGTCCTCCTGTCTCTCCTCGTCTCCTTCCTTGCATCCTCGCCTCCTTGTGTCCTTGAGAAAGGCAGCAGGAGCATGTCAGGGTCACGCCAGCTTCCTCTCCTGGAATCCTGATCCGCTCCTTCTCGCGTTTCTCTCCTCCTAGGCCACCCACCCACCCAGCATGATGAGTGCTTTCCGAGTCGACTCAAAAGGAGACACGTGCACAGCATGACATCAGCGCCCATGGGGATAATGCATGACAATGCATGGGGTCACCGTCCACGAGGCCAACCATGTGCTCAACATTCCCCATCGTCTATACTCTCCCTCTCGTCCCTTCTCTTCTCTCCCTCTCGTCCGTTCTCTCCCTCTTGTCTCCTCACCTCTAGTCTCCTCGCATCTCGTCTCCCCACCTCTCGTCTCCTCACCTCTCGTCTCCTCACCTCTCGTCTCCTCTCCTCCCCTCTCCTCTCCTCTCCTCTCCTCTCGTCTCCTCTCCTCACCTCTCGTCTCCTCACCTCTCGTCTCCTCACCTCTCGTCTCCTCTCCTCTCCTCTCCTCTCCTCTCCTCTCGTCTCCTCTCCTCTCCTCTCGTCTCCTCACCTCTCGTCTCCTCACCTCTCGTCTCCTCTCCTCTCCTCTCCTCTCCTCTCGGCTCCTCTCCTCTCCTCTCGTCTCCTCACCTCTCGTCTCCTCACCTCTCGTCTCCTCAACCTCTCGTCTCCTCACCTCTCGTCTCCTCACCTCTCGCCTCCTCGCCTCTCGTCTCCTCACCTCTCGTCTCCTCACCTCTCGTCTCCTCTCCTCTCGTTCTCCTCACCTCTCGTCTCCTCACCTCTCGTCTCCTCGCCTCTCGTCTCCTCACCTCTCGTCTCCTCACCTCTCGTCTCCTCTCCTCTCGTCTCCTCACCTCTCGTCTCCTCACCTCTCGTCTCCTCTCCTCTCGGTCTCCTCACCTCTCGTCTCCTCACCTCTCGTCTCCTCACCTCTCGTCTCCTCACCTCTCGTCTCCTCACCTCTCGTCTCCTCGCCTCTCGTCTCCTCACCTCTCGTCTCCTCACCTCTCGTCTCCTCTCCTCTCGTCTCCTCACCTCTCGTCTCCTCACCTCTCGTCTCCTCTCCTCTCGTCTCCTCACCTCTCGTCTCCTCACCTCTCGTCTCCTCACCTCTCGTCTCCTCACCTCTCGTCTCCTCACCTCTCGTCTCCTCGCCTCTCGTCTCCTCACCTCTCGTCTCCTCACCTCTCGTCTCCTCTCCTCTCCGTCTCTCTCACCTCTCGTCTCCTCACCTCTCGTCTCCTCACCTCTCGTCTCCTCTCCTCTCGTCCCCTATCCTTTCCCCACAGCGCCATCGCCCCGGATTGCCATTGGACATATTCCTTTTCCTCGTAGGGAACTGGCGGGCGCTGCTTCTTCTCTCCTCCTTACTTTCATTTTCCTTCATTCTCTTTCTTCCCCTTCATGTCCTTTCTTCGCCTATCTTCGCCTATCTTCGGCCTATCTTCGCCTCGCAGACACAGACCCCTCCACCATCGCCATCACCATCACCATCACCATCGCCATCACCATCACCATCACCATCACTATCACCATCACCATCACCATCACTATCACCATCACCATCACCATCACCATCACTATCACCAATCACCATCACCATCACTATCACCATCACCATCACCAGCACCACCCCCATCGCCATCGCCATCGCCATCACCATTGCCACCACCATCACCATCGCCATCGCCGTCATCATCACTATCTCCCCTAGTGGAACGGACAGACGTTGCGAGACTGGCCCAACGTCTTCTCCGTTCCCTTTATCTCCCTTACCAGTTCTTCCCCTATCGTGTCTGTCACGTCCATTCCCTGTCTCCGCCTCACAGACCCCTCCACCCATCATCATTGCCCCCAACTGGCGCGGATGGCTCTCTGTCCCTTAATCTCCCATTCCTTTCCCTTCCGTTTCATTCCCTTCCTTCGCCTCGCAGACCCCTCTCTCATCACCATCACCATCACCATCACCATCACCATCACCATCGCCCATAATTGGAATGGTCAGTCGTGCAGTGAGTGACTGGCCTAACGTCTTCTTTCCTTCCCTTTATCTCTTTCTCATTGATTCCCTTTCCTCGCCGCGCAGCCACCTCCACCATCACCATCGCCCCTGACTGGAACGGACAGATGTGGCACGGCTGGGGCACCTCGTTGGCATGGTGAGTTGCTTGACTGACATGGTTATCTGCTTAGCTGGCATGCCCCATGCCCGATGCTCCATGCCCCATGCCCCATGCCCGATGCTCCATGCCCCATGCCCGATGCTCCATGCCCCATGCCCCATGCCCGATGCTCCATGCCCCATGCCCAATGCTCCATGCCCCATGCCCGATGCTCCAATGCCCGATGCTCTATGTCCCATGACCGATGCTCTATGTCCCATGCCCGATGCTCTATGTCCCATGCCCGATGCTCTATGTCCCATGCCCGATGCTCTATGTCCCAGGCCCGATGCTCTATGTCCCATGCCCGATGCTCTATGTCCCATACCCCACGCTCTATGTCCCATACCCCACGCTCTATGTCCCATACCCCACGCTCTATGTCCCATACCCCACGCTCTATGTCCCATACCCCGCGCTCTATGTCCCATACCCCACGCTCTATGTCCCATACCCCACGCTCTATGTCCCATACCCCACGCTCTATGTCCCATACCCCACGCTCTATGTCCCATACCCCACGCTCTATGTCCCATACCCCACGCTCTATGTCTACGTTGCTAAATACGAGTACCGAGTATAATACGTTAGCGTATTATACGCTTGGTATATACGCGGTACGCCAAGGCTGGCGTACTGCTGATACGCAAAAAATACGCTGGCGGGCAGCTAAAACTTTTTTTCCCGGGCAGGTATAAAAAAACCTGTTTCAGGGGGGGGGTTCAGGCCGACAACAACACATGTCAATATTTTATTTCATAAATATCCAGAAATACATAGTTCATCCACATAATCCCCACCCTCTAGCGAGCTTCCCCACAGCCTATTTCCTTGCGGGGCTTTTCCACCACCACCCCTTCCCCATACTCATCCGCCAGCACTGCATCATCTCCTTCCCCCCCCCAGCAGGTCATCCTCCTCCTCCTCGTCCATGTTGTAGCCGCGGGGGATAGGGGCATCCGGGATGTTCCCGGGCACAACCGTGCTGGCCCCATCCTTGTTGTACCAATTGCGCACAACGTTCCAGTTGTGCGCAATGTAAACCAGGTCCGCACACTTGGCGGACCCGAGGCGGTTGCGGCGGGCGGTGTGGACGCCTTCCCACTGCGCCCAGCCACGTTCGCATGAAGAAGCCGAGACGGGCTGAGTGAGAATCCGGCATGCGAGGGTGGCAAGCTCAGGGTACTCGGTGCTGTGCCACGACCACCACTGCACCATGCTCATCTCCCCTTTCTTCACTGCCTCCCTTGCAGCTATGGCGCTCGGCTTGCCAAAACTGCCCTCCAAGTTGATGTAGGCCAGCAATGCCTCCTGCAGCACAAGGGAGGCGCGGCGAGGGGCACCATCCTTGCCGCGCCTGAAGGTGACGTGGTCATAGTGGCGCTCGATGTAGTCCTTGAACACCCTCGTGCACTCCACATCGTTCCTGAAAATTCCCTCCTCCTGGTTGGCCGGATTCAGGATCCGGCCAACCACATGCATGGGGCAGGCAAGGGAGTTGTCCCACCTGTCCTTCACAATCTTGGTGATGTCTGCCCTCTCTGTCCGAGTCAAGAAGTCGCCTGAAGCGTCGAGCTTGTCATTGATGTCCTCGGTAAGCTGTAGCATAATGTCATACAGCTTACCCATCATGCCTTTCGCGGAAGAGTCCGTGGCCCGCATGGCCTTGAATGGCACCGCCATGAGAGAGGAAAAGAACTCCGCCACCCCCCACCACTCCTCATCCATCACAGCAGCCCTGAATTTCTCGGCTGCAGTCTTCCTATCCTTGTCCCCCGCTGCCCACACCTTCCACTCGTCGCTGAGCACCATCGCCGCCAGCCCACTCCTCACCTCACATAGCCGGGCCATGGCTATGTATTGTGTCCCGAACCTGGTTCCCGCAGGCTTGAGCACCTGCTTCCCCCCCACTTTCTTCATATAGGCACGGGTGAAGTGGTGGTTGCGCACGAAGGTAATCATCTCCCCTCCTTTCTCCACAAGCCCCTTCGCCCATCCCATTTTGCCCACATCTTCCATTAACAGGTCCAGGACATGCGTGGCACATGGCACATGCTCAATGTGCGGCCATGTGCCCGCAATCTTCCGCGCTGCCGATGCATAGTTGCTGCCGCCATCGGTGCAGACCGCCACCACATTCTCCGGCCCCACCTTATCAATGACGGGGCGGAGAAGGCTGGCGATGTACCCCCCCGTCTTCGACTCCATGTTGCAGTCCACGGCCTGCTCGAAAACTGCGCCGGAGTCGTTGACAAGGAGTATGTTGGCCTGCGGGCGGCCACAACGGTCGGTCATCATGTCCGACGACACGGTGACACCGTCCCGCTTCCAGCTCGCGGCAACGGGGGCGAGCGCTGCCTCCATTTTCTGCCGCACTTTCTTCAAGCCCGCCCCTCCAACGTAGCCCCTCTTCGGGGGAACATACCCCGGTCCCGCGCGCGCAAAGCACTGGACCGCGTAGCGGAAGACCGGATCATCCACGATGCGCTCTGGAAGCTTCAGCGCCGAGATCATTAGGCATAGCGCGTTATCCGCGTCCTCCTTGGCGCACGTTGCCTCGTCGCCGAAGAATTCTGTTATCTTCCCCTTCTTCTCCGCACAAGCAGTGACCGCGCCCAGCACAGAGTCGAGTGCTGCAGCAGCCGCCCCTCGTTTCATGCTCTTGTTTTCCTCCTTGTTTTCGTACATGGCACGCACTTCTTCACGGACTTTCGGGGACACGTCCTTGCAAAGCCTGACAGGGCGTCCATCTTGCCCTTTCCATTTGGCGAGGTGAACTGCGCAGCGAGTGGTTCCGCCCTCAAACTTGAAGCCACAAAACTTACAAAGCTTGGGATTGCCTTTGGTGTGGGGGGGAATAAGAAAATGTTTCAGAATGGGGTTCGAAAGGCCAGCCTCAACAGGCTGCGTGTCGATCGCACTACTAGACGCTTGAAAAGAAGCTACATTGCTTGTCGCGCTAGGAGGGGTGGAGTTCGACGCCATGGGGCGCGACTAAGGAACGGTAAACTGCTTGAGGAAAACGGGAGATCAGAGCTCGGGAATGAAATTGAGGAGGAGAGAAACGAATGAAGGATACGAAGGCGTCAACGAGTAAATGCTCACATGCCGTGCTGGACATTTGAGAGGGGTGGTTGGATATGAGAGGTTTGGTGGGGTGGTGTGTGGTTGGGGTGGTGGGAGGTATGGATTCTGAAATTTGAATTTCAGACGTGGGTTGGGCGATGTGCTTGGTCGCGTAACCAGTCGCGAAGCCCTAATAACCGTCGCAATTTTTTTTCAATTCCGATTTTTTTTTTTCGCCGGGCTGCCCGCGCGTTTTTTTCACGAATTCGAAGCGTATTAGCGTACCACGTACGTACGCAATCGTATATACGTGGTACGCCACCCTACCCAGAGCGTATTTGGCAACGTAGCTCTATGTCCCATACCCCGCGCTCTATGTCCCATACCCCACGCTCTATGTCCCATACCCCACGCTCTATGTCCCATACCCCACGCTCTATGTCCCATACCCCACGCTCTATGTCCCATACCCCACGCTCTATGTCCCATACCCCACGCTCTATGTCCCATACCCCACGCTCTATGTCCCTTGCCCCTTGCCCCTTGTCCCTTGCCTCTTGCCCCATGCCCCTTGCCCCTTGCCCCATGCCCCTTGCCCCTCGCCCCGTGTTCCCTCATTGTCCCGTACCCCGTGCTCCGTGCCCTTTGCCCCCTGTTCCACCCCCCCTGCAGGTTCGCCAACTACATAGGCAAGCTGCCAGAGGACCAGTTCACGCTCATCATAGATCTCCTTTTCGACAAGGCCAAGGGTGTCGGGCTCAACCTCGCCCGCTACACCATAGGCGGCAGCGCCAACTACACCAACAGCCCCCAGTTCCTCAATCCTGCCTGGGAAACCCGCATTCTTCCCGGCTTCCGCGTCCAGCCAAACGGCCCCTACGACTGGACGGCGGACTGGCGGCTGAGAAAGACGATGCTCGCCGCCCTGGCGCGGAATGTGGACGAGGTTGAGGCGATCTCGGGCTCGCCGCCCTGGTGGATGACGGTCAGCGGGGACACCGCTGGGGCGGAACAGTACAAGTGCAACTTAAAGCCCGAGTATTTTCAGGCGTACACGGAGTATCAAGCGTCGGTGATCGAGCACTACCGCACGCACTGGAACGTGACTTTCTCGACCATGAATCCGGCGAATGAGGCGCTGGAGGGGTGGTGGATTCAGGGGGCCAAGGGCGAGGGGTGCAACTTCAATCCGCAGGAAATGAGCACGCTTATTCAGCTTCTCACCGCGACCCTCAAAAAGCGCAAGCTGCCGACGAAAGTTGCGGGGTTTGACAGTTTCGTTGGTGCGACTCTCCGGTATGCCTACAAGTTCCCGGCTGCGGTGAAAGCCGGTCTGTTCCGGTTCAACGTGCACGGGTACATCCCGCCGCCGCCCAACACAACAGATACGCGGCAGTACATGGAAGGGGTGATGGTGGGAATGCACCGCATGGCGACCGGGCTGGGCAAGGAGGTGTGGATGTCGGAGGTCGGACCGATGTGGGTGACCGGGAATGATGTCGGCGTGATGCTGTTCACAGCGCGGCAGATAGTGCAGGCTGTGAACATCATGGGGGCTTCCGCTTGGACCTTCTGGCAGGCGGTGAGCGCGATAGTGGGGACCAACCCTGATTACTTCCTGAAGTGGGGGCTGTTGGCGATCAGGCACTACCGGTTGAACGACACGGAAGTCAAGCCGTTGGATCTGGTGATCTCCAAGAAGCTCTACATGCTGCAGCAGTTTGTGCGCGGGGCGCCGAGGGGAAGCCTGCCCCTTCGAATCGACACATCGGATGGGTGCCATCACTGCATTGCGGCCTTCTTCCAACCCGACCAGCACTTTGTGTCGATTTTCATTGTGAACCAGCGCAACACCACGCTCTCTGCCACGATCCAATTCGAGGATTTCGTGCTGTTTGACACGGCGCAGGAATGTGTGCTGGAGACCTATCGCACGTCAGCCACGGAGAACAACACGCTGGTGGCGACTCAGAGTTACACCGACGTGCCTGCTTCGATACAGGTGGCAGCGCTTGGGAGCTCGATGACGTCCGTGGTGCTGCGCAATGTGGACCCCGCGTAGTGCTGATTGCAGGGATGGTGCTAAATTACCCTGGCTAGTGGTTGTTGCTGGGAGACTTTACTACTTCTGGACTCTGAGGCCTCGTACTGTATATGTTCATACCATGCTAACAATCCTAGAAGGGGCGTTGAACACTAGTGTACGGTATAAGTGTCTGGATTGCCTCACCGTGCCCCAATATTTTTTGGCTTGACCTTGAAACGAACCAAAGCTTCTAGGCTCGTTTGTTTCATCGCTGCCAAATCTCTCGCAGTGGGGTCTCTTGCGTCAGCCGTCAATCCTGCACGAAAAAGAAGCAGCGGAAACAGATGGTTCCGAACTTGAAAGGCGAGTGAGCGAAATGAAGTACGACGCTTATCGCGAAATGTCGCCCCCAAGCACTTCCTCGCATACACCTTCATTCCCAGATGCCACTCACCCTAAGGGCGTGTAAAATTGTTACGACCAAACGCTATGGTCGATTATTTGGGCGTTTCTGGCGAGTGCGAAATATGTAACACCTAAGCGAACCCCGCCAATAAAAAGGAAATGTTTCGATTCCCTTACTACATTCGAAAGGGGTGTGGAATACGGGGGATCTGAAGCCTAGACTAGAGTGTTTACCAAAGAAGTGGGTTTAGGTAAACGGAAAAAACATATACCCCCCGCTGAGCATCAGTTAAATCATGTCCTAAATAGCGGTGCGAAAACCTCTGTTCCGAAATTACCACTGAAAACGAGTCAAACCGGGGTGACTACTCGCATCAGCGTAACCCTAATTCCTCGCAATCGCCAGAAACCCCCAGAATCGACCATAGCGTTTGGTCGTAACAATTTTACACGACCTAATGTGGCTGATCTCGCGTGAATTAGCAGCGACGAATGTGCACATCGATCTTGTCTTACGAGCTAGCTTATGTGCTTATGTTTCTTGCAACTGGGGAGTTGATTGCATTTCACGTGAAGTGCGTATTGTGTCGTTGAGGCGCCTAATAAAAACCGACGCTGGTTTCGGTTACACTAAGCCTGATTTCGCGTTTCCCGCTGATAGGCTCAGCTCCATTCGCGCAAGTGACGACTAACTCGACTTATTACTAGAAGTAGTCGGTTCAACCTCCTCGGACGCCCTCTCAGACGTGTATAGTGCATAAGAAGTCTTCTGGTTGTCCATATCCCTTCCATTCCATTCTATCTTATCTGACAGTTCCTTTATCCTTATTGCCTCCCCCTCTCATGCTCCTAGCCGTTGAAGTAAGTACTTTCTCTTACTGACATGCTAATGCTGCCGTACGGGATCCTTCTGATCGTGCTTTACAGCCTAGATTCCTCAAACGAAACAGTCCCCAGGAAGCGGCCCGTTATCGACGGTCATCTCAGACCATCGGTTAAGACCCGTTTTTTAGTTCTTACATCCATTGTCTCAGCTGGCGTGCAGTTTTCACGTTACTCACCCACTTGATACTCCATCAAAATTACCTATTGTAGTCCCAGCCGTCCATTTTTTTCGTGTTGCGATTTTGCTCCTAGTTATTCGTTACTTTGTTAGCACATAGCACATGTATGTGTTTTCCCATGCATCACGTCATAATGTCACTTGTAAATACCCTATCAGGTCAAGCTCGGCCCTCTTGTCCTCTTGCCTTATGCCATGATTTTGTGTATGTTTCCATTTCTCCCTTTCAGGTAAATTTAACACGTCATGTCGGATCAACTGCCTGAGCTCAACACCCTGCCGTGTGCAGTTTCAGCACAGTACGCAGCAACTGACGGAGCAGAAGATGCAAGGGAGATGAGACTGAGAGCGCTTGAAGGGCTGCTGGAGGAGACACGGAAGGGACTGAAGGAGGCTGAGAGGAGCAGAGCAGCCGAGTTGGTGTTACTGAAAGGGGAGCTGCTAACCGTGCGGGGAGAGCTGGTGACTGCAAGGGGGGAGTTGCTAACAACAAGGGGGGAGCTGGCGATTGTGAAAGGGGAGTTGGATGCAGTGAAAAAGGGGTTTATGGAATCAAAAGGAGAGCTGGCTGAACAGGAGTGCTTGCAGAAAGTGAAGGGGGAAAAGCCGGCTTTGGAGGAGGAGGTGAAGGAGGTGAAGAGGAAAGGAGTGTGTTTGGATCAGGCAGCAGTGATGCCGTGCCCGGCACCGAAGCATCTGGAGTTTGACGTTGAAGAGGAGCTGAGGATGCGCCAGGGGGTTCATAAAATGGTTTGGCAGGTGAGTACGTACGAGACTAACAATGTTAGCTACTAGATAAATCCGTGGAAAATGCCTTTTAGTATGGTTTGCACTGTTTCTCTTTCAACTTTTTTTCGTTCCCCCCCCCTCACCCCCACCTCCCCCGATTCCATAATTCGCAGAGGATTCATGCGACCACAACACTGGATCTGAAGGGCCTCCCGTACCTCTCAGATGCCATCCTTGGCCATGTATCCACCATGACTCACCTGAAACACATTGCTCTCGATGCGTTAACACCGTTCAGCCCTGAAGGAATCAAGCACCTCTACATGAAGCAGCTTGAGAGCTTAGAGCTGACCAGCCCTGCCATAACAGACAGCTGCCTGGAAGGCATTGGAGCAGCAAGCAGCCTCAAATACCTCGATCTTAATGGGTCCCGTGTAACGGATGCTGGTTTGGAGTTTCTGGCACCTTTGAGCCGACTCAAAGTGCTCGTTCTTCCGAGCATGATCAGTGATGCTCGCCTGGAGCACATCCAGAGTCTTCCTGCTTTGGAAGAGTTGGATATATCAAACTCTTTTGTGACAGCAAAAGGTGTAGCACTGCTCAGAAAGTTACCTCGTTTGAGACTAATTAGAACGGAAGGTCGCGGGTTGCATGCACTCGTGCTGAGCAACCTTCCAGGAGTGGAGCTGAGTAGTGTTGCTCTTGGTTATAAGAAGGAATCATCTTAGTTTCCTATTGTTTGTAACCATTCAAATTATATTTCCGCTTCTCCTATATGATGCCTGATTATCCAATTTCCACCTTGATAGTAATGGAGAAGTACAATAACGTGTAGTTCTGTTTTGACAAAGTTTCCTCATCTCATGCGATCATCCCATTCAGGCCTGTCTATGCTCGAATTTAGCCCGTATTTTTGGGTTGCGTAGCAACCTTATACATTCGTTTTCACTTTTCGGTTGACTGATGTGAACAGTGATTTTCTTCCCAAAAAATGGAAAAAATTAATCACTGTTTACATAAGTTACCCTAAGAATGGAAACAAATGTGTCCAATCATTCCATTATCGTCGATAAGTACGGCGAATGGAACAATTGGACAATCTCTTAGCACAAATAACGTAACGATACGAAACACAATCATAGGCAAACTTCTACAAGTGAAAAAAAGAAAAACAAAACATGCAAAATTGTACGGAAGAGGCAGGTAAAGCTGCCTCACCGACAACCACAACAACTCACGTTGCATACACGAGGCACTTAGCACCACACCCCAAAGCAGTCACAAACGACAGCACACGAACTTGTACAAAAACGAGGGACAAAAGTTGTGAATGCTTCGAAGCTAATGCTAAAATGCATCATTGATGCAACTGAGATTGATCTGGTATGGAAGAGGCAAGCAAAGCTGCCCCACCAACGATCACAACCCCAATTGCATACACGAGGCACTTAGCACTCACAGCGAAACAGACACAAACAACACTACATACATATACGCACACACACATAGGCTCACACATGCGCAGACAAAAAAAAAAAAAAAACAGAAACGTATAGCTAATACTAAAGCATGCAAGCATAGCCAATGAAGTTCACCAATTAATAAGCCATCACTAACTTGTCCCCCGTTCCCCTCCCTCCCTCCCCCCGTCCCTGGTCTCCCTTCCCCCCCATCCCCACCCAGCCCCCCTTTTCTCTCCACGATAAACAATGATTGCAGGGTAAACTTCCTGCACAGGAAAGAAATAACAGCAAATGCAGCTCTCACTCACTCCCTGCACACAGTGACAAACAAGCAAACAAGCACAGATACCGTAATAAACACGCAACCATCCAGATGAAATTCAGAAGTGCATAAATCCCCGCTAGCCTATTCCCCTTTACCCTCCCTAGACCGCTCCGTCCCTCCTTCCCTCATCTCCCTTCTCAGCTCACACGCCCTGCACAAGAAAAAACAGAGAAGCCAGCACACACACGCCCTGCACAAGCAAAAACAGCACACACACGCTCTGCACAAGCAAAAACAGCACACACACGCTCTGCACAAGCAAAAACAGCACACACACGCTCTGCACAAGCAAAAACAGCACACACACGCCCTGCACAAGCAAAAACAGGGAAGTCAACATCTTAGAAGCCGGCACCCTAAGCACTAGTGCAGAAAGTGACACGCGTTTGCATAAGTAGTTCGCATAAGCGACACACACTAGTGCATGAGCACTTTGCAGCGTGCTCATGAAGCTCTCTCATGCGCTCTCTCATGCGCTCTCTCACGCGCTCTCTCACGCACTCTCTCACGCGCTCTCTCACGGGCTCTCTCACGCACTCTCACTCGCTCTCTCTCGCACTCTCTCTCGCGCTCTCTCACGCGCTCCCTCACGCGCTCTCTCACGCACTCTCTCACGCACTCTCTCACGCGCTCTCTCACGCGCTCTCTCACGCGCTCTCTCACGTGCTCTCTCACTCGCTCTCACTCGCTCTCTCTCGCGCTCTCTCACGCGCTCTGTCACGCGCTCTCTCACGCGCTCTCTCACACGCACTCACGCGCTCTCTCACACACACCCTCACGCGCACACTCACGCGCACTCTCATGCGCTCTCACCCGCTCTCTCATGCGCTCTCTCACGCGCTCTCTCACACGCCCTCTCATGCTCTCTCCCTCTCGCGCTCACTCACGCGCTCTCTCACACGCTCTCTCACGTGCTCTCTCACGCGCACTCTCACGCGCCCTCTCATGCTCTCTCTCTCTCGCGCTCACTCACGCGCTCTCTCACGAGCTCTCACACGCGCACTCTACTCTCACACGCACTCTCACGCGCTCTCACCCGTGCTCTCTCACGCGCTCTCTCACACGCACTCTCACGCGCTCTCTCACGCGCACTCTCACGCGCACTCTCATGCGCTCTCACCCGCTCTCTCACACGCTCTCTCACGCACTCTCTCACGCGCACTCTCACCCGCTCTCTCACGCGCTCTCTCACCCGCTCTATCACGCGCTCTCTCACGTGCTCTCTCACGCGCTCTCTCATGCGCTCTCTCACACGCCCTCTCATGCTCTCTCCCTCTCTCGCGCTCACTCACGCACTCTCTCACGCGCCCTCTCATGCTCTCCCTCACTCGCTCTCTCACGCGCTCTCTCTCTCGCGCTCACTCACGCGCTCTCTCTCGCGCTCACTCACGCGCTCTCTCACGAGCTCTCACACGCGCACTCTACTCTCACGCGCACTCTCAGGCGCTCTCACCCGCGCTCTCTCACGCGCTCTCTCACACGCACTCTCACGCGCTCTCTCACGCGCACTCTCACGCGCACTCTCACGCGCTCTCTCACGCGCACTCTCACGCGCTCTCTCACGCGCACTCTCACCCGCTCTCTCACGCGCTCTCTCACGCCCTCTCTCACGTCCTCTCTCCCACGCACTCCCTCACGCGCTCTCTCACGTGCACTCTCACACGCTCTCTCACGCGCACTCGGACTCTCACGCGCTCTCTCACGCGCTCTCTCACGCGCTCTCTCACGCGCTCTCTCACGCGCTCTCTCACGCGCTCTCTCACGTGCTCTCTCACGCGCACTCTCCTGAGCGTTCGCTCCCACGCACACACTCTCCCTCGCGCTCCGTCTCTCCTTTTCTTCAAATGAAAGTGCAATGCAAGAGGAGACCAATCGACAGACAAAATGTACACATAGAGCAAAAAAAAAGGGGGAGGGGGGACCGGAAATATCAGAGGGGGGAGGGAGGATGAAAGGACCGGGAACGCACCTGATAACCACGGTGCCTCAGAAAACAACCCGCGCTGGCGCACCAACCCGCGCTCGCGCACCCGCGCACGCACCAACCCGCGCTCGCACACCGACTTGCGCTTGCGCTCGTGCACTCGCCGGAGGCGACGGCTGGGAGGGAAGGAGAGGCGACGGCTGGGAGGGAAGGAGAGGCGACGGCGGGGAGGGAAGGAGAGGCGACGGCGGGGAGGGAAGGAGAGGCGACGGCGGGGAGGGAAGGAGAGGCGACGGCGGGGAGGGAAGGAGAGGCGACGGCGGGGAGGGAAGGAGAGGCGACGGTGGGGAGGGAAGGAGAGGCGACGGCGGGGGGGGAAGGAGAGGCGACGGCGGGGAGGGAAGGAGAGGCGACGGCGGGGGGGGAAGGAGAGGCGACGGCGGGGAGGGAAGGAGAGGCGACGGCGGGGGACGGAAGGAGAGGCGACGGCGGGGAGGGAAGGAGAGGCGACGGCGGGGAGGGAAGGAGAGGCGACGGCGGGGAGGGAAGGAGAGGCGACGGCGGGGAGGGAAGGAGAGGCGACGGAGGGGAGGGAAGGAGAGGCGACGGCGGGGAGGGAAGGAGAGGCGACGGCGGGGAGGGACGGAGAGGCGACGGCGGGGAGGGAAGGAGAGGCGACTGCGGGGAGGGAAGGAGAGGCGACGGTGGGGAGGGACGGAGCGGCGACGGCGTGGAGAAGGGAGGGGCGGCGGCGGGACAGGATGGAGTGGCGGCGGTGGGATGGGAGAAGAGGGCAGCGGGATGGGAGGGAGTGGCGATTGCGAGGTGAGGGAGAGGCGACGACGGTGTGGCGGCGGGATGGGAGGGAATGGTAACGGCGGGGTAGGAGGGAGGTGCGACGGGATAAGAGGGAGAGGCGACGGCTGGGTGTTAGTAAAACGCGATAGCTGGATGATTGGCAGAGAGAGCAGGCACAGGAGGAATTCGAGGGAACCAGGTATGACAGACTTCGAATTGACAGCTGGGAAGGGAAAGAGCAGAGTAGAGCAGGTGCTCAAATTCAAGAAACCAAGTCAGCGGAGAATTCGAGTTGACAGCGAAAAAAGGAAGGATCTGTGGCGCTGGCAAGAAAATGATACATTTGCTGTACCCGGTGTATATCTCAAATACCAAAAGTGGTTGGGAAGTGTGGCGCTGGCAGGAATGTTTTGCAAAACGAGGCAAGAAACGGTTTTTAAAATGAGCGTACAGTGCTATGCTGATGGGGCGAATTGCGAGCTAGTCGCGGGCGAATCGCAAGCAAAATTCGTAAGCGAAGAGGAGGGGTAGGACGATGAGGCGAATTGCACGCTGGATTCGAGTGCGAATTTCAACAGAACCTGGGCACATGACAAACCAAACAAAAAGAACCCACACACTACAGTAGTATCACGTGACAACACACGCATAACCACTCCATCCACCTAACTGACACATCAGAGTTGGCTGCAAATAAACAAACCCACTAAGGGTACTTCGATGTTGCAATATAATAGCAAATATAATATCAATCCCTAGTGTTGAAATACATTTCTTATATAAACTGCTTGTAGCAGTAGTTAGTGTAGTGTTACATTGTTTGGTGGTGCACCTTGCTTGCTTTGCCTATATCCTTGTACCTCCTCTCTTTATTGGACCACCTTTCTCCTTTGGAACTCTCTCGACATCCCCCTTCAACCCTAAACCTAATCGACTAAGCTACTCTAGCCATGGCTTCTAAGCCTAACTAGCTTTAGCTCTTTGACATGGTATCAGAGGACTTAAGCTCCTAAGACCTAATGGGCCCACCGATAGCTTCCGCCAATGCGCCTCTTTCCTGCCCGTCGCGCGCCCGTGGCGCGCGTCGGTTTCTGCCCGTCGCGTGCCCGTGGCGCGCGACGGTCTCCTGCCCGCCGCGCGCCCCGGGCGCGCGCGGCGGTTTCACGCTCCGTCGCGGAGCCCCCGGGGACCCGCGCGCTCCCCCCGTCGTCCGTTGCATCGCCCCCAGGAACCCGCGCGACGCCCCCCGTCGTTCGTCGCGGCGCCCCCGAGGACCAGCGCGCCGCCCCCCGTCGTCCGTCGTGTCGCCCCCGGACACTGTCGCGCGCGGATTTCTGCACACCGCGCGCCTCGGGAGCGCGCCAGAACCTGCAGCCGCGGTGCGGCTCCTACCCCGCCCCCCCGCCTCCTTCTCCCTGCTACGCGTGCAGCCGTGGGGGGGGGGGGGGGGGGGATATGGGGGTGGCGGGCAGCCGCGGAGCAGCTCCTACCCCGCCCCCTCGACTCCATCTTCCTGCTGCGCCTGCAGCCGTGGGGGGGTTGGCGGGTGTGACAAACCAGCGGCCGTCCCTCCTCCTCTCTCTCTTCCTACTGCCTCTCCTGGGGTGGGGGGCAGGAGGGGGGGGAGGGTGAGGGGGTGGCGGGGGTGACCAGCATGCGCCAGCCCACCTCCTCTCTCTTCCTGCCGCCCCTCCTGGGGTGGGGGGGAAGGGGGGGGAGGGTGAGGGGGGTGGCGTTGGAGGAAGGGTGGGGGGAAAGGCATGAGGTTCAAGGGGGCGATTGACAAGGGGGGCGATTGACAAGGGGGGTGGCTGAAAGGGGGAGTGGAATTAGGGGGTTAGTAAGAGGGGCTTGCCGCGCTAGGCTCCCCCCACCTCTTCTCCTCCCTCTCTCACCCCCCCTTTGTAAACAGGGGGTTCGTAAGAGGGGCTCGCCGCGTGGCTCCCCCACCTCCTCTCCTCATCCCTCTCTCATCCCCCCCCTTCGTAAAACGGGGGTTAGTAAGAGGGGCTCGCCGCGTGGCTCCCCCACCTCCTCTCCTCATTCCTCTCCTCTCCCCTCTCTCTCTCTCTCGTCTCCTCCTCCTCGCATTCCTCTCTGCCGTCTTCCGCTGCGCTTGGTGTACCCCTTCAGGGGGTGTCTCTGCATTAGCTTCCTGCTGCAAGCAGTTTAGGGGGTGTGTTGAAATACATTTCTTATATAAACTGCTTGTAGCAGTAGTTAGTGTAGTGTTACATTGTTTGGTGGTGCACCTTGCTTGCTTTGCCTATATCCTTGTACCTCCTCTCTTTATTGGACCACCTTTCTCCTTTGGAACTCTCTCGACATCCCCCTTCAACCCTAAACCTAATCTCCTAAGCTACTCTAGCCATGGCTTCTAAGCCTAACTAGCTTTAGCTCTTTGACACCTAGATCGTTCCCCTTAAACTAGCACTCAATCGCAAGAGAGAAGAATGTTATTCGCAATTTTTGTAAGGACCAAAGAAGCCCGATATATAAAGAAATAGCATAGTTTATCGCTTCATTTATAATATAGTGCATTTTCTGATATATTAATACTAGAATAAAAACGCCTACGCAACTCGTACGACGCTGAACGTCGAGTCTTGTCACTCCTATCAGGGTTTTATCACCTGCTGTGCAGGCGAAAGCTTATCGCCATGGTGCTCGCGCGTGTTCTCACGGGCTCCGTTCGTCGCGGAGCAGCGAGATCCTGCCCCGTTTCTCTCCCCGTTCGCTTCTCACCCAGTTCCACTCGCTCCGCTATTAACACCACTTCTCGCGCCGCATCCCATGCTCGTAGCGGAGCAGCAGCGCTGCGTCCTATAGCGGGGATGCCGCCGCTCCTGCCTTTCGCAGCAGCGGGTGCTGTTGCGTCATCGTCGACGCTAGCAGGAGTCGCCGGCGGGGCGGTAGTAGGGTCACGCAGCGGCGTGGTGTGCCGGGAGCAGGTGGCGGAGGGATTGGAGTCGTCGCCTTCTGCTCCCGCTGAACATGTGTCTGAACAGGTGAGATTCTCTAAGAGGTAAGAGGTCGATCAACAGATGGATTTCCTTTCCTTCCCAAGTCCTTCCCTTCCCTTTCCTTCCCTCCCCTTCTCTTCCGTTCCGTTCCCTTTCCTTTCCTTGCTTTCCACCTCTTTTAACTCCTCTCTGTTCTCTTGCCGTCCCCGCCATACCCTTCCCTTCCCGTCGCTTCGCTTCCCATCCCTCCCCTCCCTGTCTCTCATGGGATTGAGCAAGCAGAAACCCCTACCCTAAGTAGAGCGGGGTGCTGAGGACGGATAGAGAAACGGAATTAGGTCGAGCAGCACGAGGGCGGCATGAGCAGGGAACCGTGATTCTCACCTTTATTCGGCACCATCCCCTTCCCCCCTTCCACCGCTCTTCCTCCAACCAGTTTCCCTCCAACCCTTTTTTCCCCAACTTTCCAGCCGTCATGGCAGCTGGAGAAGATATGGAGAGGATTGGAGGAGCTTGAGCGGGGCAAGGCAGCAGAGTTGGTGCTACTACGAGGCGAGCTGGTGACTGTAAGGGGGGAGTTGCTAACAACAAGGGGGGAGCTGGCGACTGTGAACGGGAAGTTGGACGCATTGAAAGGGACTTTAGAAACGAGAAAGTTTTTGGATGAGGAGGAGGAGGAGGATGTGGAGGAGGAAGAGGAGGAAGAGGAGGAAGAGGAGGAAGAGGAGGAAGAGGAGGAAGAGGTGAAGGGGCTAAGGAAAGGAGTGAGTTCGGATTTTTTTGCCGCAGCTGTGCAGTCCCCCCCAGCACCGAAGCATGTGGAGTTTGACGTGGAAGAGGAGCTCAGGATGCGGAAAGGGGCATATAAAACGGTTTGGCAGGTGAGAGCGAGAATGGTGACGTTGGCTGCTAGATGAATGGATAGCTGGACCTTGCCTTTTGGTATGGTTTCTACGGTTGCCCCTCCAAACTTTCTCTCCCTTTTTCCATTATCTGCAGAGGATTCATGCGGCAACGACATTGGACCTGAAGGGGCTTCCTTACCTCTCAGAAGCCATCCTCTACCATGTGTCCACCATTACTCACCTGAAGCACATCGCTCTTGATAAGTCAACACCGTTCAGCCCAGAGGGAATCAAGCACTTCTACATGAAGCAGCTTGAGAGCCTAGAGCTGACCAGCCCTGCTGTAACAGACAGCTGTTTGGAAGGCATTGGGGCTGCACACGGCCTCAGGTCTCTTAATCTCAAGGGGACCAGTGTGACTGATGCTGGACTGGAGTTTCTAGCACCTTTGAGCCGGTTGAAAGTGCTCGTTCTCGCAGCGCCTCCAGAACTAGCAGGGACAGCAACAGCACCCCCAGTGTCAGCTCCAACTCCAGCAGCACCACCGGCTCCAGCAGTAGCGCCAGGAGCTCCAGCAGCGCCAACTCCAGCACCAAGACCTCCAGCACCTCCAGCACCAGCAGGACCACCAGAAGACGCAGCAGCACCAGCTCCAGTAGCACCTCCAGCAGCACCCACGTCCGCAGCACCTCCAGCTCCAGCACCAGCAGCACCACCAGGCCCAGCAGCTCCAGTACCGCCGGTACGAGCACCTCCGGGACCTGTGGCTCCAGAACCTCCAGCAGTCGCAGAACCTCCAGCACCTGCAGCACCACCAGCTCCAGCAGCACGACTCCACAGGACCTGTGGCTCCTGTGGAGAGGGCAGCTCCCGTCGGGCCGAAGCACCCGAGGGACCTCCAGGTCCAGCACCGCCAGACTCCACACGAGCAGGCCCAGCTCCCGCAGGCTCCACACCTCCAGACTCAGCACCTCCAGGCTCAGCACCCCCAGACTCAGCACCCCCAGGCGCAGCACCCCCAGACGCAGCACCCCCAGGCGCAGCACCCCCAAACTCCGCACCCCCAGGCTCCGTACGCTCAGGCTCAGCACCCCCAGACCCGGCACCCGCAGGCTCAGCACCCCTAGTAGCACCAGAGTCGACAGCTACCTCGACAGGCTCGACTGCGTCTACCTGGGACACACCTGAGGGGGCAGGACCCTGAGGGGGGAGGGGGTCTACCGGGGGGGGACCTGGCGCGAGGAAGAGCGGCGGGGGGGGGGAGGGGGGCAGCGCGGTAGGGGAAGAGACGGTAGTAGGGAACCGACTTGTCAAACGTGACGTCCTGGGAGGACAGAACACGGCGCGAGGTGGGGTGGTAAAATTGCCAACCAGGCGCGTCAGGGGGGAAGCCAAGGAAGACGCAAGGAACAGCACGTGAGGACAGCTTGTCCGCAGACAAGTCTCGGACGAAAGCCCGAGATCCCCAGACACGGAACGCAGACGCATTGCCAACCTTCCCCGTCCACCGCAGGGTGGGGGAGGTCTCTGGCATGGAGACCCGGGGCTAAAGGTTGATCTGCTGCGCTGCGCCGCGTACTGAACCGCAAACGGCCATAGAAAATGGGGAGCAGCCGCATGGATCATGGACGTACGAGCGACGTCCATGACCATGCCAATGCGGCGCTCAGCAATCCCATTTTGCTGTGGAGAGGCCGGAAGCGTGAACGTCTGGCGGATGCCCTCGCTAGACAGTAGGCTCGCAGAAGGTCGGAGGAAAACTCTCCACCTCTGTCGGAATGCAGACGCAGAACAGGAAAGTCCGAGCCGAAACTCTCTCTGAGCTGGAGACGAGCAGCGCGGATCCAGTCGATCAACACCCCAGTAACCTGACCCTTGGTGCGCAAGGGGAAGACTGTGGTGTAACGCGAGTAGTCGTCAACCACCAGCAGGAAGTAACGCTCGTGACCCTGTCCACGGACACGGGCTGGGCCCCACACGTCCATGTGAAGAGTCTGCAGCGGAGCCTCTGTCGGCGGAAACTCGGAGGAGTGAGGAGCGGCGCGCTGCCGCCCCTCGACGCAGGGAACACAGGTAGGGGCAGGCCCCGGAGGAAGGGGAGGGAGGGACCGGGGGAGACCAGAGACAAGGTAACGGGAGGCCATGCCTCGGAGACGAGGCAGGGAGGGGTGACCAAGGCGGTGGTGCCAGAGGAGGGTCTGGTGAGACAGGAGGCGACACGAGCAGGGGGCAGACTCAGGACCAGACCTGGACGCTGCAGCAAACACCTGACCCGACGCAGCTACCTGACCAGACGCAGCAACCGAAGGAGACTCGGTAGTCAGTGTGTACAGGCTCGACCCCGGCTGACGGGTAAACGTGGCCAAGTGTCGGCCCGTCCGAGCGTCCGTGCAGTGGGTCACCCGCTGACTCGCAGGAGTGAACTGGTCAACTCCCCCATCCTGCAGGGAGCCAGACGGGGCCGCTGGACACGGCAGTACAGTGGAGAAGTGGGCAAGGACAGGACCCCCAGAGGGGTCTGCCAGGGAGACTGCAACCGGCCGACTGAGCGGCGTGAGAGTGGTGCGGTCTCGAAAGAAGGAGCGAGAAGCACCCGAGTCAAGGGTGAAGGTGTGTAAAGCCTGACCAGCCGACGTACCTGAGAGCGCAGACTCACCAGCACCTGGAGCAGCAGACTCACTAGTACCTGGAGCAGTGGACTCGCGAGCACCTAGAGCAGCAGCAGCAATGCCTGGGTCAGGCGGAACACGCAGGTAACAGTCACCCTCCTCACTAATAGTCACAGCATACATGGCAGCAAGAATAGCATCAAAGTCAAGATCAAAGATCGCTACACCCGACCTAAGCAAATCACCCCAGCGAGGGATCTCAGAGGCGTGAGGGAACTGGAGACGCCAGGCGTCAGTCAGGCGGCCAAAGCAGTGCTGGGTGGTGTGCGGGCCGCCGCACGGCTCGCCCGTGCGGTCGCCAGTACGCAGAACGTAGGCACAGAGACATGCACCCCCACCTCGCTGACGCGCAGCGTACCACTCACGAAGCTGCTGGGGGGGAGGGGTCTCCCGAGTGCGCTGCTGCTGCTGACGCTGACCACCACCGAAGCCTCCCCGCTGCACAGGGCCACCCCGACCAGCCCCACCGCCACCGCCACCACCGCTGCTACCGCCTCCTCCTCCGCCGCTCCCACCGCCACCACCTCCGCCTCCGCCGCTCCCACCGCCCCCGCCGCCGCCGCCTCCGCCGCTGCCACCAGAGCCCCCACCTCCCCCACCACTCCCACCGCCACCCCCACCCCCTCCACCGCCCCCACCGCCCCCACCGCCACCACCGCCGCCCCCGCCCGCTCTCCCAGCACCCTTGCCCCCCTTGCTCTTGCCGGTGCGGCGCCTCCCGCTAGGGGCAGACGCAGCGCCGACCGACTCGGTGCTAACGAGGTCGACAGCAGCAGCAGAGGCAACAGAGGGCAAGAGGGGAACAGGGGAGCACCCATCAAAGAAAGGGGTACGAGGGTCACCACGAGAGGCTCCTACAGCGACTATACTCTTCTCAGCTGCAAGGAGGCGCTCCTCGAGGAGGTCAACGGTGAGTGTGGTGGGGCAAACAGAGAGGAAGTGGTCCCTGACCGGACGAAGGGAGTCAGGGAGCCGGGTGACTAGGTAGTAGAGGGTGATGTACATAGGGGGGGGGGGTTCTTGGCGTAGAACTCAGCAGGAAGCGCAGCGCGGTAGCGGGTGTCACTAGTGCGGAGGTGCGTAATGAGGTCAGCGACTGTGTCAAAGGCAGCGAGGTCAGGGAACAGGTACGGCAGCATGAGGCGACTAAGGGCAGCAGTGGCAGGGGAGGAGTAGCGCGCAACTACAGCGTCGTACAAGGTCTTAGCAGTCTTGTACTGGCTAAAGTGCGCGCGCTCAGTGGACGGCAGGTGACTACGCACAGCAAGACGGGCAGCATCATCGCGTGTGGTCCACTGTGAGCGAACAGTACTGTCAGCATCGGCAGCAGGGGCGGTAGAGGCACCAGACGTAAGATCAAACTGGGAAACACCGTCCTTGCTATCGCACTGTAGGAAAAGCTGCAAGTCATCGACCCAGACATCGAAATCGACCGCCCGACCCTCAGCGTCAAAGGTAAGCACAGTAGGGCTAGCCATGACAGCAGTAGCAGTAGGCTAGCAGCAGCAGCAGCAGTGCGACACGGCTAGGCAGTGCGGCTCAGCAGGGCGGCGCAGCTCGGCGGTGTGCTTACCAGGGGCGGGCCGAGGTGCGGTGGCAGGGTCGGGGCCGCAACGAGGCGGCAGAGCAGGGCCGCGGCTCGGCTGCAGGGCAGGGCCGGGGCAGTAGGGACAGCAGCGGCGGGCCGGGGCGGTAGGTCCGGCGGCGGCAGCTGCGGCAGGTCCGGCGGCGGCAGCTGCTGCAGGCCCGGCAGCGGCAGCTGCTGCTTCCCTGGTGGCGGCGGCTGCTGCAGGGGCGGCTGCTGCAGGGGCGGCTGCTGCAGGGGCGGGTGCTCCAGAGGCCAGGGGCGGCTGCTGCAGGGGCGGCTGCTCCAGGGGCCAGGGGCGGCTGCTGCAGGGGCCAGGGGCGGCTGCTGCAGGGGCGGCTGCTTCAGGGGCCAGAGGTGGCGGCTGCAGGGGCGGCTGCTCCAGGGGCCAGGGGCGGCTGCTGCAGGGGCCAGGGGCGGCTGCTGCAGGGGCGGCTGTAGCAAGTAGCAGCAGCGGCAGCAAGTAGAAACAGCTGCAGCAAGTAGCAGCAGTGGCAGTAAGGAAGAGCAGCTGCAGCAAGTAGCAGCAGCGCCAGCAAGTAAGTAGCTGCAGCAAGTAGCAGCAGTGGCAGTAAGTGGGAACAGCTGCAGCAAATTGCAGCAGCGGTAGAGCAGCAGCACAGGCGCAGTGCAGCGTGCAGGCCTGGCGTGGGCTGTACTGGCCGCGCGCGGGCCTGACGTGGGCTGTACGGGCTGCGCGAACGCCTAGCACGGACTGTACAGGCCGCGCGCGGGCTTGACGTAGGCTATACAGGCTGCGCGCGGGCCTGACGCGGGCGGTACGGGCGGCGCGAAGGCCTACGCGAACTACACGGGCCGCGCGCGGGCCTTACGTGGGCTACGCGGGCTGCTCGTGGGCTACGCGCGACAGGACAGGGGGGGGGCGCGGGTCAACGAAAATCGACGCCCCTAAGGTCGCATTTCGGGCAGAAAAAAAAAGAGAACTCGATTCGGGCAGGAACATGGAAGGTTTTAACGGTGGGCCCTTGAAAAAATCGTCCTAGGCTAGGAACGTCCTAGCTCTGATACCATGTTGAGAGAACTAGGAAGGTATGGATGAGATTAGGTCAAGGTGGGGTACAAGAAGAATGTCGAGGAAAATACTGTACCCCCTAGTGCTAACCCACTACAGCCTACAAATGTACAACCCCTATATAATTTGACAGCGTTCTCACTACTTGTTATGTTCATAGAGAGATATGGCAAGAATTCCACTAAGAAATTGAAAGAACATTAGATTACAATGAGGCATGAAAGTCGATATAGCTAGAATGGCATTGCAACACCTAGCAAGCCCTCTGCAAGGCGAACTATGCCAGCGCAGCAGAAGAGCGGCTTGCCAACGCTGCAGCAGAGTAGTCTGCCAGCGCGGTATAGCAGCGGTCTGCCAGCTCGGTATAGCAGGTCTGCCAGCGCGGCAGAGGCAGGTGAACTTCTGCGCAGGTGCGCACCTACCAAGTAGGTGCAGGTAGACGGACGCGCCGCCAGGCACATTGCGCAGGTGCCAGGTAGAACACGTGCCGACGGTTTCGCCAGCGATGCACCGTCGAGCACGTGATGCCGTTCCGCAGGTTGACTTCGCGAAAACCTCCTGGGCGACATTCGCCCACATGACGAATTTCGCAGTCGCGCGGCTTCCGTAGAGCAGCTCGACGAATGCTTCGTCGAGCAGTTTTCGCCTAGACGAGCCCTCTGCCAGCCTCGTCGAGGAGCTCCTATACCGGCCTTGAGGAGCTCCTATACCGCCTTCGTCGAGGAGCTCCTATACCGAACGGATCCCGCGAACCGAGCTCCTCGACGGACTCGTCGACCAGCGTCCTCTGCGAGGCCGTCGACCGCGTCCTCTGCGAACGCGTCGAGGTCGGACGATACGGGCAGGTCAAGGTCGAACTCTGCGCGCAGTCTACGACAACTTCTGCGCGCACCCCAACTGCGAAGTCCGCTTCGCCCAAGCGAGGGCGGGGCCAATTTCCGTCAACACTCCCCTGCCGCGCTCACGCTTGGGCACCCCACGCACTAGGTCTACCCAGAACCCAAGGGATAGAATACAAGGAGAAATTCCGTCTGCGTGCACCCAACACATAGCACGCAGGTCACCGCACCAGCCGTGCAGAAAGGGCACGGCACCTACTGCTGCACCTCGTCATCACCGTCGCCAATGTCGGCTAGACGCACTTGGCCGACTGCAGCCAGGCATAGCGTCGCTCCATGTGCTTGAGGTTGCCTTTGAGCCCCAAGCCCTCTGCGACCGTGATTGCCGACTGGTTGTCCACGTGCAGAACAGTCGGCTTCCTTGCGTCGAGCAGGCGGAATTCTGCAAGGAGGAAGCGTAGACGGCGAGCCTCTTTGCCAGCTTCGGTGGCCGCGACGTACTCTGATTCGGTCGACGAGAGCGTCGCGCACTTGATGCGCTGGCTCGACCACGAGACTGCGGCTCCGCCGAAGACGAACACATAGCCGCCCGTGCTCGTTCGATTCTGCTTATCACCAGCGTCGTCGGCGTCTGCATAGCCGACCAGAACTAGCGACTCTGGTCCGCCGCCGAACTCCAGAGCGGCGTCACGGGTGTCAGCAAGGTAGTGCAGACAACGGTCGACCTCGCGCCAGTGGTTGTCGCTCCGCACAGTCAGGCCGCTTCCCAACTTGCTGCATGCGAAGGCAATGTCCGGCCTTGTCGTCGTCGCCGCAAACTGCAGCGAGCCGACCTTCTGCCGATACTCCTCCTCTTCGCGCGACTGCGCGTCCTCGTCGTCGAAAGTCAGTTCTGCGTAGGCGTCGACGGAGACCGGCGTCTTCGGCACTCGCACGGTCTGCTCGTCGTCGATGAAACGCCGACGCAGCTTGTCGACGTAGACCTGCTGGTGGAGCCACAGCTTCCGCGCAGGTCGGTCGCGCACAATTTCCAGCCCAACGTACTTCTCGACCGGCTTGATCTCGCGCAGTTCGAAGGCGGCCTCCAGCAGCTCCTTCAGCTCCTTCAGCATAGCGAGGCTGCTGCTGGCGGCAAGAAGATCGTCGACGTAGATGAGCACCCAGCACACCACTCCGTCGTCGCCGACTTTGAAGTAGAGAGCCTCGTCGACCTGGCTTTTCTTCCAGTCAGCACCAGTCAGCATGTCGTCGAGCGCCTTATACCACAGCAACGGCGACTGCTTCAGCCCGTAGAGGCTCTTCAGCAGCTTGCACACTCGGCCGGTTCCGTCGTTGTAGTAGTCCGGCTGGTACATGTAGAGGACGCGATCCAGCTTGCTCTGTAGAAACGCGTTCTTCATGTCGAGCTGCATCAGATGCAGGTCGAGGACTGCTACGATGCTGAGGAAGATCCGCAGAGTTACGTAGCTGCTCACCGGCGCGTACGTCTCGTCGTAGTCAGCGCCGTAGACCTGCGTGAAACCCTTCACGACTAGACGGGCCTTCTCGCGGGCGACCGTGTCGTCGGCGTGGTACTTCGTCGTAAGCACCCAGCGATTCTTCATGATGTTGACGCCGCGTGGACGCTCGACCAGCTCCCACGTTCCGTTGGTGATGAGGCTCTTGATCTCCTCGTCCATGGCGGCCTTCACCGCCTTCCCCTTCCATCTCCTCCTTCACCGTCATCGTCGCGATGTCCCAGCGATGCTCCGGGTCGGCGTGCATGTCGGGGTCGAGCTCGGGAAGGACGACATCGTCCTCTGCGTCATCGAGCAGCGTGCTGTAGAGAGTCGGCGGTAGACAAGCGTGCTAGCTCAACTTCTCTGCGGGCTTGCCGAAGTTGGAGCGGGTAGAGCGCCGCAGTTTCGCTTCGTCGACCAGGACCTCCACCACGTCGCTATCGTCGGACTGCTCCCCTGCCGACGGCTCCCCTTCCTCGCCACCAAGGACTTCTATGACATCGCTCGACGCGCCATCGTCGAGCTGGTCCTCTGCAGTCGGCTCCTCTGCTATCGCCTCTGCCGACTCCCCTGCCGATTTCCTCTCTACCGGCTTTGCCGACTTCTCCTCTACCGGCTCTGCCGACTCCTCTGCCATGCGCTCCCCTGTCAGCTGCAACTTCTGCACTTGGCCGTCGAGAGGCATTTCGTCACGTCGGTCGCCAGCGATGCCACCAGCCGGCGCCGAAGGCGACGCAGCAATGCTCCCCTCATCGCCGGTGGCCGACGGCGACGCCGTCCTAGGCAGATCAGCGACAAGAGGCAGGGGGGAGGTAGAAGTGGGCGCAGAGGGAGGAGTGACGTCCTCGACGTCGTCGTCCTCGACGGCAAGCAAAGGGGTCGTCGTCGACGAGGGATCCTTCGGCGCGACAACAGATTTCCGCGTCGAAACGGGGCCGTGCTCAGCCTGCCACGCCTCCAGCGACATCGCTTCGTAGAAGATCGCCTCTACGGTCGTCACCACCTTGTTGTCGGTGAGGTCGAGCACCTCCCAGCCCTTGCTCTCCTGCGAGACACCAAGATGAAGACCCCACCGGGCCTTCGGCGCTAGCTTCCCGCCGCGCTGCTGCTCGGGGACCATGAACTGCACCATGCAGCCCCACACACACGCCAGCGTCAGGTCCGGTTTCTTCTTGAATAGCAGCTCGTACGGCGTCGTCCCCGAAGGCAGAGATGCCCGTTCGAGGCAGTTGCGCACCCAGACGGCCTGGCGCAGAGCAAGGTGCCACCAGTGGTGCTTTACGCCCATGTGAAGCAGCATCGTCCGCACGGTCTCGACGACCGTACGCATCTCCCGTTCGGCCATCCCGTTCTGCTGCGGCGTATAGGGGCATGTCAGATTATGCAGTATACCCTTGTCTTCGACGAGATCGGTGAAGGCTCGACCGAGGAACTCCCCTCCGCGGTCAGAACGCAGCGTTTTCACCGTCTTCGACGTCTGCCGCTCCACCAGTTTCAGCCACTTTTCGAAGACGACAAGCGCGTCGCTCTTCTTCGCGATCGGCCTGACCCACACATAGCGGGTCTTCCTGTCCTTCAGCAGAAGAAAGTAGAGGCTGCCATCGTTGGCGGCCACTCGAAACGGCCCGCAGAGGTCGATGTGCACCACGTCGAGCGCATTCTCGGCGTCCGATCCTTGGTCGGGGAAGGTATGCCGCGCCAGCTTGCCTCCGACGCACGAAGCACACGGCAGATCCGCCGCGGTCGACTGCTTGATGTCTAGACCGACGGCGACTTCGTGCTTCGCCGAGCTCTTGATCGTGTCGACGCCGATGTGCACTAGCCGTGCGTGCCACATGTCCGGCGTAGTCTTCGTCGCCGACGTGATCATCCGCAGAGCCACCACCTCTGCCGGAGCCGACATTGACTCCGTCGAGCAAGGGCGAAGGTCGGTGCAGAGAATCCGGCCGGTATACTTCGCCCGACCAAGCACGTCCCCCGCCGCCGAGACGAGCAGCATTTCGTCGCCGACGTCCTGCAGCTTCACACCGTTTTCCAGCAGCTGGCCGGCCGACAGCAGGTTAGCATGCACGCCCGGAACGTAGAGCACGTTGGGAACGAGAATCTGCTTCCCAATCTCCCCTCGCAGAGCGACGGTGCCACGGCCTTCGACGTTCTGCAACGCCCCGTTGAAGCCACGCACATGCTTGACGTCGCCTCCAGGCTTCATCTCGACGAACGCCTCCTTCGTTCCCATCAGATGGTGGGAACAACCGCTGTCGAGGAGCACCACCGTCGGGTTCGCCTGCACCGCTGCCGCGACCGCCTTGAAGTCCTCCCCGGCCTCCGGCGCCAGAGAGACGGTCGACTCTACGACTTCGACCATCGAGCACGACGCCTCCCCGTCGCCTCGACCTGAGCCGGTAGAGGCGTCATCATCCTTCGTCGACGGCGTCGATTTCGACGACGGCTTCCCCTTCCGCGGCTTGTTGTCCCGGCGTCGACGGTTGCCGTCGGACTTCCCGCGGCCTCCCTTGTCGTCGTCGTCGCTCTCGTCGCGGTCGGGGCACTCGAAGGAGAGGTGGTCGGGGTCGCCGCATAGCCAGCATTCCCGCCGTCGACCGCCTCCTCCTCGACCGTTGTCCCGAGCCGACTTCGACCGTTCGGCGTTCTTCGCCGATTTCCCACCTCCGCTACCACCTCCGCTCTGCTTTCCGCGTTGCCCCTGCTGACGACTCTGCTTCGTCGGGGCGACGTAGTTCGCTTGCGGAAGGAGCTCCGTGGGCCTCTCTGCCTCCTGCATAGCCTCATCCTTGATGATGTGGCTTGTGAGGGTATCCTCGTTGAGCGTCTCGCGCACGCCGGGCATTGCCATCATCCGCCGCATCAGATTATACCCGCTCGGCAGTCCCTTGACGACGTGCGTGATGTAGGACGCCGTCGAGTAGTCGACGCCCGCCATCCGCATGTCGGCGAGGATCCGTCGAGCTCAGTTGCAGTAGTCCGTCGCCGACTCCTGCTCGCCCATCTTGAGGTGAGTCAATCGCTCCTCCAGCTGGCCGATGTATAGGTCGTCGGTCGCCTGGTACGTCAACAAGATGAACCGCCACGCCTGGTGGCCGGCGTCTAGTCGAAGTCGACACGGCTTCAGAGCGATCTGCACCATCGGCGAGCAGCAGCGCGAGATGACCATGAAGGTCAGCAGATGAGCCGCGCGGAATTCTGCCCGGAGCTCAACGTCGTCCTCTTCCAGCGTCACAACTTCACCATCTGCGAAGCATTTCAGACCCGCGATTTCCAACTGGGGCTCGATCGACTCCCTCCATGTGATGAGGTCTCGTCGACCTTCGAGCGGTATAGGCACGGAGATCTTGTCCGGCGAAAATTTGAAATATCCGTAGGTTGGCGCAATTCCGCCCGCCGTCACATGCGTAGAGGAGCTCTGCCTCACTCCACTTCTCTGCGGGGAGCGTCGTCGACCGTCCACGCCGCCATGCGAGCTGCCCGCACCCGCCGTTGACCGCTGCACTCGCGCATGTATTCCGCCGACTCCGTCGTCGGCGGCCCTGATCACTCCACTCATCCTCCTCGTGCCCTCGTCGTTGCCGACTTGGTCACCGCCGTCGACCTGCTCGTCGACGCCGCCTAGGTTGCGTGCCGGTCGGGGAGTGGCGGGCATACCATCCGCCTCAGTACGGGTCGTTGGATGATCGCGCGCCCACTGCACGCGGTTTCCAAGGAGCAGAACCTCCACGTTCGCTCCGCCGTACTCGCCAGCCGCGTGGCGTGCCCGAACATCATCTAACCGTGCCTGCAGGGTGTCCTCTACGCCTGCCGCGACCTCCTGGTCGTCCATGACGGTCTAGATGGTTGCCGGCCTACGACAACTTAGGTAATAAACGCAAAAGTCGACTAGTCTGAAGGCTCTATGCGGGGCCGTTCCACGCTCACCACACCATGCGGAGAGTCACTACACAACGGGAGTAGACTACGGAGGAAGGCACGGGGTTGTGTGGGTGATTGTAGCGTTGTGCTAGGCGTTCTCACTACTTGTTATGTTCATAGAGAGATATGGCAAGAATTCCACTAAGAAATTGAAAGAACATTAGATTACAACGAGGCATGAAAGTCGATATAGCTAGAATGGCATTGCAACACCTAGCAAGCCCTCTGCAAGGCGAACTATGCCAGCGCAGCAGAAGAGCGGCTTGCCAACGCTGCAGCAGAGTAGTCTGCCAGCGCGGTATAGCAGCGGTCTGCCAGCGCGGTATAGCAGGTCTGCCAGCGCGGCAGAGGCAGGTGAACTTCTGCGCAGGTGCGCACCTACCAAGTAGGTGCAGGTAGACGGACGCGCCGCCAGGCACATTGCGCAGGTGCCAGGTAGAACACGTGCCGACGGTTTCGCCAGCGATGCACCGTCGAGCACGTGATGCCGTTCCGCAGGTTGACTTCGCGAAAACCTCCTGGGCGACATTCGCCCACATGACGAATTTCGCAGTCGCGCGGCTTCCGTAGAGCAGCTCGACGAATGCTTCGTCGAGCAGTTTTCGCCTAGACGAGCCCTCTGCCAGCCTCGTCGAGGAGCTCCTATACCGGCCTTGAGGAGCTCCTATACCGCCTTCGTCGAGGAGCTCCTATACCGAACGGATCCCGCGAACCGAGCTCCTCGACGGACTCGTCGACCAGCGTCCTCTGCGAGGCCGTCGACCGCGTCCTCTGCGAACGCGTCGAGGTCGGACGATACGGGCAGGTCAAGGTCGAACTCTGCGCGCAGTCTACGACAACTTCTGCGCGCACCCCAACTGCGAAGTCCGCTTCGCCCAAGCGAGGGCGGGGCCAATTTCCGTCAACAAGAATGACCCTAATATGCCCAGAAGGTGACCCCGAAGTCAGTTGTGGGACGGATTAGTCTGGGATCAATGTGACCCAGGGAGCCAAATGTGACCCTTAGCTGACCTGTAATTGACCCAAATGAGACCCTGATGTTACCCGTACGTGGCCTCAAGGGAGCCTAAAGTGACAGTCCCAAAAGTGACTTCCGGGTCAGGACGCAATGTGACCCAAATGTTGCCTAAAAGTCACTTGGGGGTCAGTTACATTTTGGTGATGTAGTCAAGAGCGGGACTGGAAAAAGGTGCTCGCCTCGACCCAGTCGACGCACGATACCACTTTTCCAACTAGTTCATCCCAAATTTGTTATCGGCGGGGTTGGCTAACCAAACGATGCAGTGGGTACTTCGGACCCTTGTTTGTTGTGGGTGTACAGTCCGTGGGGTGAAAGCACATGGTATTCGCGTGACCCTGTACGAACCATGCTTGCCGAACCTACGAAATGTAGACTCGGGAGAATGTACAGTTTTGGTAGTTGTTACTCTGTTCTGACTCTGCTGTGGAACGAACGCAGAGTGGTCGAACCTTCATTGTGGTTGGGGTTCCAGACCTACATTCATCCCACCAATAAGTGACTTCGATTGAACTATGTCAGAAGGCTGCTGGATACAATCTGACACTTACAGTCACATACCGAATCATATCACTTTTTATGAGGTTCGGAATAGCACAAACGATCACAATTAGATGCCGAAACGTATCAAACGAACTAGAACGGCGCCGAAAGTCATTTTTAGCCCATAGAATTTTAACGACCGTCGATTTCGCAGATTGGACTGTTCAGATTGCACATGGCAGACTTTCTCGAATCAGAGCTGTTCGTGGAGGTTGGAAACTCAACCGTCGATGAGACAAAAAACTGGACAGTGTAGATCAAAATAAAATGCTTCAGGTTGGAAACAGGGCCGTAGATGCCTTATAGCAGTGGACGGTCGAGATTTCAGATTCCCTATCTGAAAACTGCTCGACTAGTTGGAAATGCAACCGTCGATTGAGAATGCAGATCAAGGGCCAAAATCAAGAGATGAAATGGATGATAAGGCAAGAGACGTTCTGATTGGTTCGAAATCATGAGCACACACACTCACCCACCTAACTCGTCGAGTTCCATGCCCAAATAGACTTCCCGTCTTTCTGAATGCATCATTTTTCCACCTTCAAGTGCTATCCTTAGCTTCTGCGCAGTTCTTCCTCACAGCCGTCTTCCTTAGTCTATAAGTCCACGTTCTAGGTTCTTCCACACACTCGCTCGTCACTCGCTGTACTTATTTCACAGCATCGTGTTGTCATAGCTTTATATTAACCTTCGGGCTTGCGGTTTCTCTTTTGTAGCTGTCGTGACTGTAGGAAGATCAGTTTCTTGCCTTAACTACGGTGGTATGTGGGATGCGGTTTGTGATCCCCTCTTTTATACTAACACCAAGACGACTGTTGTGACGTCTAATTTCGCAGGCGATTGGTCAGTACGGGCGAGCACATTACAAGACTCGTTTTTTCAAACGGTTGGTATTTCAACGGTGCTCTTGGATTACTGTAACGACAATTTTGTTTCCCTGAGTGTTTCTATGCAGGCGACAGCGTCTCTTCAGCGACAACGTCCCACGATTCTAAATATGGTCCTCTCAAGTGACACTCGGCGTGTGCAATATCTTTGTACGGTATTAGATCGACGAGCCTTATGCTTGATGCAGCGCAAGCTAGCCTGCCTGTGCGAGAAAGGTAGCCTGATTTATCTGATTTCTGTAATTTGTTCATTTCTAATGGAAAGAAACCATCAAAATCCCTAGATCGAATTTGAATCGCTAAAAGTGTGTACAATTTGATAGAATGAGGCTTGTTTCTTGTTTGGGCGGGTGTACATAGTGTACACTTTGCTCCTAGTATAACCTGGTTGTGAGTCGGGGTTGGTAGTACATGCGTTGTATGACCTTTGTAGGCACATGCGCTCAGATAAAGTATGTTTCAAGTACACCCTCTGTTTGCACTGTACACTTGAAGCACAAGTGTTTTGTTAGTAAGAGAACCTGTCGACACAATGTGTCCTCGTGTTGAGTCGAAACATTGCAAGTACTAAGTCCGTTCAGGGTACTTTCGAAGTACAGTTAAAGGGCAAGTTTGGGAAGTTCCGAAGCAGGCTCAAGACTACGATATCGTAAATCGCGCGGAAGTTACGCTGTAATGGAAAAGGTACTTCGCTCATTACGGCGTATCCTCTCTTCTCCCTGGCGTATTTCCGCTCGTCCTCCAGCGACGTTGCTTCCGCTCTCTCGTCGTTTCCGCTCGCTCTTTTCTTGTGGCACGTTTCCTATCTTCCTGCTCGTCGAGCTCCAATCGTTTCTGCGCGGCACGTTTCCTTCCTTCCTCTGCTCGTCGAGCTCCCGCGCGGATGAATACACAGATGCGCGAGATTCGCAAAGCCGCCGGAACGGTCCGATTGGACAGCATGGTGTGTAGTCTACTAACAAAACAGCTGGCGGTCTCGAGCATTCAACGCAATGCCTACTATTTGATAAGCCACCCAAGAACGCGGACGGATTTGACAACGTTGTGTACTCGAGACACAGTTCAGCATATGTCTACATATCTGATCCGCCATTGATTCGCGCCTCCTTCCTTCCACGGCGTCATCCGTCTGTGCAAGATGGCCAGAGGCCCATTTGATCGGACAAGTCATGGCACGTGGGAAATGAGTCGGCAATCTGCAGCGCAATAACCAAACAGCTCACTCACGGCCATGGATGCAGAACAGCTGTGTTGACCCCTACTCTGCTCTACTCTCTTCCGAAGGTAAGTAGAATACGACGCGGTGGACAACGGTTCAAGAGCATCACCGCTTTTCAACGATGCGTACCGAATCGAATCGTACAGTACAAACAATCGGAAATCTGTCTTGGAAGACCACTTTGGGCTGGTTTGGGGCGACCAACGAACGGAACGGGAAGGTATGATCGCTCTCATGTCGGTGCCAGGTGAAGGGCGAATCGCAGCATTTATTTGGCGGGAGTTTCCGATTTTGAGTGTACTGTATTGTTGCTGTACAGCAAACAACAGCTGAGGACACTGCTAAAATTCGATTTCCCTCTGGGAACAACTGGAATTCATCTCAGCTGGTGGATTGGATACACCCGCACACCTTTTCAAAAGAGCTCATTCTCGTTTCAAGCTCATTCGGTTTTAACAGGCTTTATACAACATATACACACCAATGTCGCTTAGCATCGACTGGTTATGGAATTCCGCTCAGTTACTGTTTGTTGTTCTGTTGCCACACATGGCAAAAGGATTGGGGCGTCTGTTGTAGTCTAAGGGTGTGAGCAAGTGCTCAGTTTGCCAACAGATATATTTTACACAAGGAACACAACACATGGTCCAAAGTTATTTATTTTACATAATAATGACCCCGCCCCGGGTCTTCAGGAAAAGAAAGGACATGCATACATATGGTGCATAAGACCCCTGGACATCTAATAATTACAGAAATATGGAATGTAAGGGAGAGTGTTGAGTAAATTCATTTTTTTTCCTCAGCGAATTCGAGTTTGCCTGTAAGCGAGGAACCATATCGCAACTTTCGCGCACCTCGCCCCATGCCACACGTCACACATTGAAGCATGACGGCGGCAACACTAGGCGGTGCTGGCGCAGCGCCCATGCTCCTGATTGGAGGATTGACCACTCAACCTGCACCCCATCAGATTCATTGCATCTGATGGGGTGAGGGGTTCGAGAACGTTCCACCGTGCACAGCAGGAATGCATGCGCCACGGGGAACGTGAATTCCCCCCCTGTGTTGGGTTCGGGAACGTTCCACCGTGCACAGCTGGATTGCATGCGACACGGGGAACGTGAACCCCCCCAGCTCACGTCCCTGTCCTCCCCGGCTTCAGAGGGGGGTAGTCCGGGTCGATGAGGCTCATTCTCGATTATTTTTGATGAGATGAAAGCCTCCCCTCGACTCCCCTAGCCACCATGTTCTCTCCCGCTAGTTTAGGCCGCACTCCCCTAGAGACGCCGTCATGTCGGCGCTGGAACACACCGCTATCACGGCACAAACCCCCTTCCTTCCGCAGGGGATTTGCACGTACACGGAAGCCTGAGCGGCCTGCCTCGTGAAAAAAAAGAGGCAGGTGCGTCCCTCTTATCAACAAGGGACGCTAAGCGCTAGTGCACCGAGGCGTGGGGTGGGATGGCCAACCCCCCTCCCTCGGGAGCGACACCGTCCAACTGCGGAGACCTCTCGAGAGGTCGTGCTACCAAGCGCCAACCCGGCTCGGGCTCCCCCGTTCGAATTTTTTTTGCAACGGGGCCGACCAGTCAGGGGCGTGGCCCGGCGCAGACGAGGCGTCGGGGTATGGTGAAAACGCACGGCCGGGTGAGACGATCCGCAGCCAACCCGGGCCCGTTCCCGAGTCCCCGTGACTCGGAACCGGCAAGGGGCAGTTCACAGACTGAACGACGGTGGGTCTGCCTTGTTCTCCTTGCGTCTCGCGATGCACGGACCAGGCAGGCCTAAGATACAGTCGGCGAGCGCGGGAGACCGCGCTCCTCCCTCCGTTGGCAATAATGCAGGATTTCACCGTTCCGTAGGTGAACCTGCGGAAGGATCATTGACACACTCAGTGAGCCCTTGGGCTGCGGGGTCAATCGCAGCCCAAACCCCGGGTCGGCAGGTGCAGCGCTCGCGTTGCATCGGCGTCCTGGGTGGGGAAAGCGCGTGCTCGCGTCCCGCTCGCAAAAAGGACTCGGGTTTCACCCGTGCCCCGGATGCGGCGGCGGCGGAGAGAGACGGCCGGGCTTCTCGTCTCCTCCTCGGAAGAGGCGAGATGCTCAGAGCACGCTCGAGGGCTTGGAAGGATGACGACCGGCGTTCAGCCGGCTGCCGGATGTCCCAGCCCGTGGCCTCGTCGGAGAACCCATCGGAACAATGCCGAGCCCCACCTCAGGCCGTGCCCCGCGACCTTGTCGTTCGTTTTGGCGAGCGATCGGCGAGCAAGCGGGCGTGCGGTGGCTCGAAAAACGTTCGAGCACCGATGGATTCGTTGTGGTGCTGAAAGGAAGGCGCACCCCGACGGGCATGGAGCACCGCCTCGGTTGATCCCAGACCTTGGCAACCGCTCCTAAGAACGAGTGACGTAACGACCGCCCTCGGCTTTCTCCGTGTGTTGCTCGCAGCACCGGAGGGACCGGGCGAGCTCCTCTTGCAGGAGATCAGGTCGCAGTCCCCTCCCACGAAACTAGCTCAGTAGGCCCGCCATCCCAAAGGCTAGTAGTGATCGGGAGCGAGGCAAGTCGCGAGTACGGTCGGTTTGGGCGGCGGGGTGGCACCCGACGTCCTCTCCATCCCGGATCTCGACGAACCTCGACACCAGGGAGCCTGCTTCCCGGCGGCACCGGGCGTCCATGCGGAACAAAAAACAAATCCCTTTCCCCCGATGGTAACAGATCGGACTCCTCCCAAAAGCGGAAGCACCGGGAAGTTCGATGCCTGACCTAGGACGTATCCTCATAAAATTGGCTTGTTGGAATCCTCCTCCTACCTAGCGTCCCCCGCCACCGGTGCTCCGTCTCTCTTGGCACCGGCTGGTGTGACTGCGGGGTCTTGCTCGCCCGGCCTTCCGAAATCCTCTTCGGTTGGCTGGGAAGGGGCGCCCGTGGCAATGGCAAGGGACCGTTTCTCAGCCGGGTCCGGTCGCAGTGCATCAAGGAGCCGCGAACGGGCACGGGATATAGACCTCTCCGCGATCGGGACTGGCCGTCCGATCGCAAAACCCTCCCCTTGAGCGGGGCCCCCATGAGCCCCGGCACCTAATAAAAACTGGGACCCCACTCCTGACGATGGATATCTTGGAACCTGGCTCGATGAAGAACGCAGCGAAATGCGATACGTAATGCGAATTGCAAAACTCCGTGAATCATCGAAACTTTGAACGCATGTTGCGCCCGAGGCCTCGGCCGAGGGCACGTCTGCTTGAACGCCACACACATCCAGGTGGAGCCACGCATCCGCACCCACACCCTCCGCACGCGGCTACGTGCGGCGGGGTGAACGGGACGGAACTGCCAAAATGCGTGGCATACGAGGGGCGCT